>JADLZN010010794.1:600000-950224 GCA_018155175.1 Sinocyclocheilus anophthalmus | reverse complement strand
TTTTTAAATTTAATATAAGGAATGACTTAAGGAACAAAAATGTTTTTGCACAACAAATGCCTATTTAAGTAGCAAACATCATCAAACTTGTTCACATGTGGTATAAACAAATGTATTATGTAAGACATATTATTAATATCTAGGCATACGCATGACTATTCAAGTTTTTTGAGTGTAGATATTCCTCTCCAGCCTTTTCCCAGTTTGTAAGTCACTTATTTTCACCCTTCAAGGGCAACAAATTGATGATCTATTCTCTCTCAGGCTTTGACTCCCACATTGCATTGCAATGTAAACAAACATGCCTGCACATATAACAGTAATTCAGTAATACAGTTACGTTTTATTGATGATAATATGATATAAAAAATAAGTCATTTATAAAAAAAACAAACAAAAAAACATGTTCAAGAATCTTCAGAATTTTAAGCATTTCCTTATCTAGAAAATTAGATGATAAAGATTATTATTATTAAATAAATTAAAATAGCAAATCTAGAAATACAATTAAATTTATTTTTAATCAAGTGAGAAGTGACAACCCAGGCTTGAAGCAAGCTCATGAATTTAATCAAGTGTGTGTGATTAGGGAGACATCCAAAATGTGTGTTGTTTGAACCGTGCTGAGAAACACTGCTTCAGTGTGTCTGCTGGTTGTCATGTGACGAGCTCGTTGTGCCACAATGAAATTCAGAATCTGTTACTTTCTTTTACAAGAATCGCACCAGGGAATCAACATTTTGAGTTTACGTGTGAAAAGGTTAAGGACATATAAGGCCGCAGCAGGTTTGTGTCACCATTGTGGCTCTAGAACTCGACCTGAACGCTTGCAACCATTTCCCGTGTCTTGACTCGTATAAACATCGCCTCAGGTGTGTGTGAGGAGAACTACAGGAGCAGCCCTGCCTCTTGTCCTTCAAACAAACCAATTAGCCTCTGATGTTTGTTTGCTCAGATCTGGCCATATCACAGCCATCCATTTTTAAACCGAAGGCCTGTCTGTCCCTCCCCTCGCCCATTAGCGCTCTGCTCTGAAGAGCAAATGGCCTTGAATTTAGCTCAGGGCGATGCTGCTGATGCACAGGACACATCCATAAACACACTCACTTGCACAAATACAGGGAGTGAAAGTTACAAAGAACGGAAGGCATCGAAAGAAGAGAGAATTATTTAAAAGCAGCTAACTCCTATGTATTTCATTTAGGCATTTATAATTCATGTTAAAATGAACCACAGATGATGTAAACCTGTCTGGCACGGCCACTTTGCTGAACCTTCGCCCCTAAAACATCCCTGTGGATTGAGTGTGTTGTGGTGTAAACTAGGCAGGCTTTCCTCTCCTCTATCTAGCCTTAATAAATCATAGTGGGACCAGAACAGCACTCATCGGCCCGCGCGGAGATCTATAATGAGCCAAAGGAGCCAGGGGTCCACCTAACCTCTACAGAAATATTTTATTAAGATTGTTTAAGCTACTACTACAAGCAGTCCGACATGTTCAAACACAATCCAGGAACATCTGTGTCATGGATAGCAGTGGGAATGTTTGGCAGGAATTGAGGATGGAGGCTGATACTGTAGGTTTTGTTTATGCACTGAGGAAACTTGTCCCTTTCCATCCCTTTTTAATTGTACTCTAAATAGAATAAGGTTTTTGTAAAGCTCTGTACTTTTAAAGGAATGTATTGGTGCAAAACTTCACAAAAGTATTTTGCAATTGTGGTGTTTTTTTAAACGGCAGTGCAAAAACATACCCAATTAAATGGATTTTAAAGCTTTAGAGTTCTTGAAGGCTTATTTGTTAAAAAAATAAGCTACTTAAAAGATGAAATAAAAGATTATTAATTAAAAGGAACCTTATTAAATAAAGGATTCGTTCAGATCTGCCAGTAGGTGACAAGTGACTTGTAGCATAACTTTTTTTCTGCGCAAGTGAATCATTGAATTGTTCACTGAACCGATTCGTAAAACACTTGATCACAACCTAAATATGATTTAATGTCTTATATTAAAATGTGCGTGTATACAAATCCTACAAACCCTGCCCTGCAAATGACAACAAAACAGATCTTCTGGTTTTGTTCAAGATTCTTTCACTTAAGATTTGTTCTACAACAGTGATTCATTCACAAATTAATTTGTCTTATTCGTATATCCATATTAGTGAGTGACGTGACATTAGGCAGTGTAATGACTGGTGTACACACATTTATAGGTGTTTTTACACAATTTATTGTGAAATAATTTTTTGGAGGGAAAATCAAATGGGAAAAAAAACATTATATTTAGCCTATAATAAATAGTGTGGAGACTCGTTTTCTGTTAAAAATAAATATACATGTAAATAAAAAAAAAAGGTTAAATGGTGCTAAAATCGAATCTTCAGTGACCACATTATTCTCTTTGAATGTTGAATTTTTTTTTTTTACCGTAATACATAAGTTATGCGCTCCTTATCAGCTCTATTTGAACTTCTAAACCATTAGATTCTGTTATTTTTCTTGATTTAAAATGAGAGACTTGAGATCATTCTCTCCTGCTTAACCAAAGACACAGTTGATATCTTTGTGGTCAACTTTCGTTAATGCAGCAAAGACAATCGTTAAAGAGTTGCTGAGGCCGTCAGCTAAAAATCCTACTGTCCTTCACTACACTCCTGAGCAAGGATAATAGCACTTACATGCATCATTTTTTTAATAAGTTGGAAAATTGATAAGACCTTCCAACAAAGGGAAGTAGTGAGGGGGTGCCCTGACAGTAATAATAAAAGGTAAAGAAAAGTATTTTCTCTTTGGATCCTTTTAAGTTGCCAGCACCCAAAGACTGCAGCAAACTAGTAGAAGAAGAAAATCATTACGCACCTGTTTCATCTGCCTCTTTTTCCATGAGTACAGAAACAGTAGGGCTGATTAAAGGTGACTAAAATCTAAAATCCACCGAGGCTCAGACTGCCTCTCTCTCCTCATCTCCACCAACTTTTATTTTTAATGGAATATCTGCCCTGAGCTCCTTTACTCAGGAACAGAGGGATATAAATGTTTTAGAATTCTCCTCTGAAAAAAAGAGAAAGAAAGGGAATGGAAGTAGGAAAAAACGGGTAATCCGAAAAAGATTTTAATCTAAATAATTCATAAACCCTTCCCTTAATCCTTTTTTCTCTCTTCTGACTGGTGTTTGATGAAGACACATGGTTTATGTTTTCATTGTTTTTGTGTCTGAGAGTGCATTTCGTTGGCCGCTGCGTAGATAGCCGTGCGATAAGGGCAGTGCTGACCCGAATGGCCATTAACAAGGTTAGCGTGGCTTGGGAGGCCCAGGGGAACGAGGGACAGTGGAAGATCGGATGCTGATTGTGCACCTACACTCATTAAAAAATAAATAAATAAAAGGTTCTCCCATTGGCATTGATGGTTCCATGAGAACTTTAAACACATGTTCTTTAAACTAATGGGAAAAATGCATTCTGTTAAAGGGAAATAGTTTCCACCAAAAATACAAAGTTTGCTGGAAAAATGTCTCTACCTCTGGCCATCTAAATTTAGATGTAGATCAGTTTTTTTCTTCCTCAGAACAGATTTGGAGAAATGTAGCATTCCATCACTTGCTCACACAATGGATTCCTCTGCAGTGAATGGGTGCCATCAGAATGAAAGTTTAAACAGCTGATAAAAACATCACAAGTTATCCACACCACTCCAGTCCATCAATTCATGCCTTGTGAGGTGAAAAACTTCATGTTTGTAAGAAACAAATCCGTCATTAAGACGTTTTATCTTCAACACATCGCTTCTGTACAAAATACCATAGTCCATAATCCATAATAATGCTTCATCTAGTGGAAAAAAGTGCATCTCATGTTGTCTCTCACATCAAAATCCAGTGACATATTTGTTTAGAACCATTTTGGTGCTTGATCTTGCAAAGGATGCTTGATCTGTGCATATTTCACTCTCCTGTGGTGTGGTGGGGTGAGATGAGTCAACATTTTTCATTGGAGAAAAGATATTATGGATAGAGGACGCATTCCTGAAGCAACGTTTGAATGAAAGAATAAAACAAAATTCTTCGTTACCTTTGTTTCTTAAAAAAACAGCTTTTCACTTCACAAGAAGTTAACTATTGAGGATTATTGTGATGATGTTTTTATCAGCTGTTTGGACTCTCATTCTGACGGCACCCATTCACTGCAGAGCATCCACTAGTGAGCAAGTGACGTAATGCTAAATTTCTGATGAAGAAACAAACTCATCTACATCTTAGCTGGCCTGAGGGTGAGTACATTTTTAGCACATTTTCATTTTGGGGTCAACTATTCCTTTAAGAACTGTTCACTGAATGGTTCTTCTATGGCATTACTGCGAAAAGCCCCATTTGACACTTTTATTTTTAAGAGGGTAGGATCTAAGGTCTGGATTTGAAGAAGCAGAGATTTATTCTCGGAGTATATCGCTTACTCAGCGTGTGCTCAAGATAAGCTTTGTGTGTGTTAGTGTAACAGTGGTTGGCATGTTATCATGGAGCTTCCTGTTGCTTCTCGTGGATAACATTTGCTCACCGCTGAAACAGGCATGTGATTACTGTAATTGGCAGGAGGTATCGCTCACATTCTCACAGAGATCGATGCAGCCCCTCTGCCTTCTCAATCTGACCCATCTCTCTGAGCAGGGGAACCCCCACACTGAGCGCTAAATGTCAAAGTTAAGTAGAACGACAGCCTTTCCTTTTTTGTATTTAATTGGAATAGTTTACCTGCTGTTGCACTCAGAAGCATTTTGGTGGGTGAGATAAAGATAGAGAAGGAGAAGCTGAGATAGGCTGAAGAAGGAACGATTAAGGAGGAAAGGGCTAAATATGAGGGCTCAGGACATAATATGATCAAGGTTTTAGTAACATCCTGGGTTTTATGCAGGAAGACACTCAGTCCAGAACTCAAGAGTTTCGATGTACACTTGATTATAAGTGGGAGAAGGACCACACTTAGAAAAATGAACAGGAGAAATGATAATAAAGAAAAATGGCTCAATAAAGTGGCTATAAGAATGGAAGTCGAAAGAGTCAACTGGTTCATAGAAGCATGGACTGTGTTATTTTATCAATTATTTTGCTGATTTTATACATGGTATCCTAACCCTATCTGGACAGTCGAATCCCTGACAATATTCAAGAAACAGCAGAAATATCTTCCGTGAGCACTTGCTACATCCTGCTGACTCTATGCTTTCCCTTTCATTCCTCCCTGTTCTTGTACTCTTCTACACTTCTCATGTTATTGACTCTTTAAGATAAATTGCTTGTTGTATTCCTTATTTGTAAGTTGCTTTCAATTAAAGCATCTGCTAAATGAATGAATGTGCTGTAAATATAATATTTAGGCTGATAAATATTTTTTGAAGTCTTTTACAAAGTGCATGCAGAGTGATCTGACTTGCCTTAAAGTAACCTTAAAAGGGCACACATATGTGGTCACTTATAACCCAATTTTCTTTATGCAAGAAACTTTTTTATTTTAAACTAAATCATTCATTCATATCTTAAGTTCGTTCGTTTTAATTATTTATTTTATTATTTTTAAGAAATTTATTGTCTTTATATTTGCAAACCCTGTAATAAAGAACATTGTCTGTAGCTTTACTTTTTTTTATTTTTTTTACAAAATTGCATCTACTGTAATTTGACCATCAAAAAAAAAGAAAGCATTTTCTTTAAAAGGAAGGTTCAGCATTTACTTCTTTATTGGAAATCCTCTTTAATTTTTCTTTTGTGTCAGAGACAGTAAGGTTTTTCAAAAGCATCGTGGGTATTATATGACAGTATATATTATATATTATAATATATATATATCTAATTTTTAGTAAAGGTGCTTAGCTCGTGCCCCTTCTGCGGCCAATATCCAATGTACCTTACCAGACATCTATGTGACACAATGCACTGAGTGTGTATTTGGAAAAGGACTGCGAGGGTTGATGGCACATTTGGGATAGGGTCATGATTTTACTCAGACAACTGTCCTGGTCCATAGACTATTTCATCAGGTCAACCGTCCCGCTGGACGAGCTCTTGGGGTGTTTGTTTAGAGATTACGGTTCAACAAAAGTGAGGGGGACCTCCTCCCCTCCATCCTCCCTTCCATCTGCACTGCTGGGAGTCAAGTTCAGCCACGAGGTCTGGCCTGTCTGGGTGCCTTGGCCATATGGGTTCATTTGCATACAGAGGTCAACAGACTTGGGCCAACTCAACTTGGCCTAGTCTGTCCCCAGTCAGAGGAGGGGAGGGCTTGATTTATATAAAAATGTGATTTCTCCCAGCAGGGCCGAGCAGGATAGCCGATCCCTTTATGCATGTTTCATGCAATGCAAATCAATTTTCACATCAACGTGGCAGCAGAAAACCCCAAATGTTTGGTGTTTATTTTGCGAACAGTATTTCGTATGGTATGCATAATGTGCATGCTCTGGAGAAATGAGTGACTCTTATATCAAGGCAAGCAGTTGCCTTTTAAAAATGCCTTTTTATCACAATTCACTCCAAGCACTTTCCAAAAAGTACCTTTCATATGCAGCTGTCAACTCAAATCGTTTCATTTAATATCAAACAACAAACTTTAGGTTGTTTCCACGTGCTGCCTTAGCCATCACTCTAACCAAGTTTACTAGCCTTTAGCAGAATAAACTTCTAGTTTTGTTCACACTTTATATTAGGTGGCCTTAACTACTATTTACAGTACAACAATACAAAAAAAAACATTCTTGTAAAACATACACTAATAACCTTTTGTTTTATTTACAACATCGGATTGTTTTTTAGTATACTTAACCATCTGATACAATATACTTAGGTGCCATTCACATAGTATGCATTTTTGCTTTCAAAAACATGAGAAACAGATGCGTTTTTTTAAAAAGTGGAACTTATTTTAATGCGCGTGTCATGCATGGGATGCTGCAAATAACACAAGACTGGAGTGCAACGGTCAAGCATATCCATCTAGCGTCTATTTAAATAGAAAAACAATGGAAAAGTACCACAGTAGAATGGAAAAACGGCCCCTTGTTATGCACATACATGTTGGTACATTGTAATTACATTGTAATTACAAGTGCTTGCATTTAATTAACATTTGCCGTTACATTGTAAACTTAACCTTTAACCGGAACCCAACAATTACTACAAAACCCAAACCATATCTCAAATTTAGTAGCAGTAAATGTGGACATTTTCCAGAACAACATGTAGTTACAGAGTAAATCCATAGACCTTTAATGTTAGTACACAGTATTCAAGGACACCTAATATAAAGTGCCACACTACATACTATTTAGGTACTAATATGTACCCTTTAGGGGTAAATAAAGGACAGAAGTGTTGTTTTGAAAGGGTACAGCTCCAGGGACAGCTTCTTTCTCAGAGAGTGTAGTTTTGATGTATTTTCTTTCACGCACATGTATCCGATCCTCCTATCAGCGGCCGGTCATGTCCCAGCCTCTTCTTTATTGTCTTTTGTTTTTGGGTGGATGGCCTGACTCTGCTCTGTGTAAGACTTTTGACCCTTTTTTTTTATTTGCCTGTCCAATTCCAGCTGCCCCTCTGCGTCCAGCCGGTATTAAAATACGCAGCAGATGCCATGGGGAGAGTGTGAATGAATACTAATGGCATTCTGCCGGGCTCCCGAATCATTTTCACAGTCCCACAAAAATATAGTTTGGAATATCATGAGCCCCCGAAACCAAAGAGATGAAAGAGTCTATCAGTTTGATACCATACGATTTTCATGAACCATACGATTTTGCGCTAATCACATACAGTGACCCATTTTCATGCATTTTTGTGACATTTTTCTGATTGCTGGTCAGTGTGCATGTCTGAACTAGACAAAGCACCTGGACTGTCTCTGACAGCCTTACCGTGTGTTTGTGTGTGTGTGTGTGTGTGTGTTGGAGAGAGAGAGAGAAAACGAAAGAGAGGGAGTCTATGACCAATCTCACATGGATCCATCATGGTGTCACAGTGGCAACTTCTGACCTCCTCCCCCCCCCCCCCCCCCCCCCCCCCCTTTCCCTTCTATCTCACGCTCTGGCTCACGCTCATCTTCTTCCCTGTGCTTCTAGCTGGGTCAGGAGAGAACCTGGACCACACATCCTGCTGTCGGATAACTGCTGCATTGGGGAGCGTTTGATGCCACCGGAGCAGAGGAGCACAGGTACGGCCTCTGCTGTTTTACTAGAGCTGTGTGTCAGACTCTGAGGTTCACCTGTGCTGCTCTGACTAATCTCACACTCCCTCGCTCCTAAACACACACCTACACGTCGCACAGACGCTCACACACACACATAAACCCACACACACACACACACCACACACACACACACACACACCCACACACACACATAACCACTCACCTCGCACCACCGTCAACTTTTGGTACATGTCCTTTGGCCTTGCTGTGATGTTTTGATGGGGGGGGGGACGCGGTCGCTGTACTGTGGCTTTACAAGTGTTTAAAGTTGTGTTCTGCTGCTTTTGGCTGGTGGGTGTGTTTTCCGGTTTCTGTTGATGTTTGGTTATTTGTTGGCATTGTCCATTCGATAGTGATTTTGTCTGATTAGATCTAAGTTGCTGACTGACTGTAACATTCTGTCTGCTTGGTTTTTGAATTCAGTAATGATTTTTTTATTGAAATGGGGCTTATCTGCTTTTAAAGTTATTCCCTGCCTGGTATATTTCAGTTTTATTTATTAAATAAAAGTTAAATTGATTGAACCCCAATTTTAGAGTACTGTAATAACATCTAACAACATTATTTTGAAAAACTATACTCTATTATTGTCTGTGACCTTTGAATCTGACACAAAAAATGACTCTTGAGATATATATATGATATATATATAAAGATATATATATTAGATATACTTATAATAATATTATATATATACAAAACAAACATGGTTTAAAAGGTCCCCCAAGAAGTTGTCTAATCAAAAGGTTTTAAGCCACCAAAGCTGAATTTAGGATCAAAACATACAGTAAAAACATCAATGTTGTGTATCAATGTATTTGTTTTCTATTTTAATATATTTTAAAATGTAATTTATTCCTGTGATGCAAAGCAGAATTTTCAGCATCATTATCCCAGTCTTCAGTTTCACATGATTATAATAAATGTCTTTTTACTGTCACTTTTGATTAATTGAATGCGTGTCTTAGCTGAATGAAAGTTCTTAAAGAAAAAGAAAAAAAAGAAAGAGTCTTCATTCTATATATAAATTCAGTGTTGTTGGTTATGACAGAGCTACAGGTCTGGCATACTTTTTCTTTTCTTTTTCTTTTGCATTGTTTACTGACTTTTTTTGTGGACTTCACATTTACAAATGACGAGTAGCTGCAATGCCTGCTTGTTTTAGATAGATACATTCAGTTTTTTTTTTCTTCAGATGGACACTTTACATTGCCTGTAAATGTCAATTGTGTTCTGGAACCAAAAGGTTTTTCAGAAAGAGCCCTTTGAGACATATTTTTGTAGTAAAATGGGTGGAGATTGTGGTCTAATTGCTGGTGCGAATGCTGTGCTCTTTTAAAACCTGTGGCCAGTGCCCTTTTTCAAATAGGCTACCAGTGGCCTGCGCAGTGGCTGTGTGAGCGCAGTGCTGTTTCATGGTGTTGCATTGTAATTTCGGTTTAACCCTATTACAGTTCCATTTAGGGCCAAGAGCTGAGGAAACCAGTCAGGACTTGTTTTAAACTTAATTCGTATGTACACAGACCCAGGCCCAAGAGGTTAATGGCTAACAAATTAACCCCTCTGGCATTATCTTACAAATAGCCTGCAGCATATGATAACCTATAATCAATATTAGCAATTATATGTCAGGCAGAGGCTCGTGTCGCTGACCTGCCTTCCATGAAGGGACTCTCTGCGGAAAGAGGATCTCTCTCTGGTCATGCAAAGTGGCCTAATGATGTCATTACCAGGATGCGGTAAAGAGCACGGGCACCTGGGACCACCTCTGTCTGTCCTTCTGTCTGCCCCTGAATTTCTTACTGTAGATCTCGTACACCGCTTCATTTCATTGCTCTTTTGCTATAGTCGTTTTTAGTGTGCAATTGTTCTCTGTTTGTCCCTGCTTTTTTAATACTGTCATTCAAACAGTGCTCTTGCTGCAATATTTTTTTTTTTTAATCTTCTAACCTTTCAATTTTTTTTTCCCCAAATGTCACTTTACACAACACTATCCTACATAATTTCATTCCCTGATATTTGGATCACTGTACAACAGGTGCACTTGTGTATGTACACTGTAAAAAATAAGTGTAATTTTAACTGTAAAATTTTGTAAAAACGCTATGGAAAAACAACTGTTAATAGGTTAACAGTAAGGTCCCGTACTATATACAGGGAAAAACTGAAAAGATCTAACCAGACAGTTCATGTAATTTTACAGTAAAATATGGTTTAATGTACAGTTTTTAGAAGTAAAAAAAACAAATCAATGTATAGTTTACAGTCAAAAACTGTAAACTGATATTCCTTGCATGACACTCCACATTTGAAAGTATTTGTTTAAATAGTCATGTTTTTTTAATAGTTTTTGTTAGTTATGTATATTTGGGCTTTGTTACATTTTCTGTTGTTTAATGAAAGTTTATTGTATTATTTAAGTATCATGTGTGTTACCGTGATGGTGTTTATTGTTTGTGTGAATGACTCTGTGTGCACCTTCTATATATTAGTATTTACTTCTGCTTGTGAAAAAGCTACTTGTGATGAGCTTTGATTCTTTATGTGGCTTTCTCTTTTACCACCTGATTTATTATGGTGGTTGTCAGTATGTTAAAGGTACAAAACAGATTTTAATAGCAGTGTGCATTGTTGAATTTACGTAAATGTGTTTACAGTTTTTCTGTATTTTGTACAAAATTATTCTGGCAACCACAGCTGCCAAAATTATTTTGTGAAAACTACATCATTTTTTTTACAGTGTAGTTTACATTTTTTTCAATGTGATTAATATTTTTTTTATAACTTTAAATATGCCGTGTTTCACAAAAACAATGTGGTAGAGGTTGACTCACAGATATAAAGACCTCTAAATTCACAACTCCGAAAGTGTTTTCCTGTTAGAGCTGCCGTCTTAAATGGCCATGAACTTCTTATTCATTTTTGAATGTTGTTAATTATTCCTATTTATTTACTTACAGATTAAACATTCATTTGAAACCTGCATTAAGGCCAGTTTAGCATCCACAAATAACCTGTATAGTTTTGAAATTATTTAAATGATTTTTCCTGTTATTAAAAATAATAATAAAATCAATTTTAAGCAGGGGGTCCCATTAAATCAGCTTGTTTCAAGAATCAGTTCATCAGCAACTGAGATGCTGGCCATGCAGGTGAAGGACATCAAAAATAGCCAATGAATACATTTAGATATCTTACGGAAAACTGGTATATAATTTCACAGAGATGAACACCATGGGAATTGGACATCTCTACTGAGCATACATGGATCACCTTCACTCCAGTGTCATCTGGAAATGGACAGGTTCAGGGGTTCACATGACACATGCAATCTGGACATGAGCATCGTGCCCTTAAATGAGTGAAGAATTCGTCTCTGTTTTGCATATAGACTTATCCAGCAGCTTTGGGAATTGTGATTGAGTTCAAGTTTTTTTTTTTTTGCTCTGTCTAGGTTGTGAAAACCATTTGCATGATAAGCCCAAATTCGTTATGAATATAATTGTTAATGCATCATTATAATTGATACTCCGTTTATTTATTTCTAACAAATACAGTCGTACGTTTAAGTGAAAAATGTTATGATTTAATCATATTTCAGTGTAATAATACGGGGTAATAATATGTCATTATTATTTTGGGCTATTAATGTGTGCGTTATTTACATAGATGATTTTATGTATGCATCCTTTTAATTGTATTCATTTGTTATTTAGCATTTACCTGAGCTCTCGTCGTGCCATCTCAGTAATGCGGACTGTCTTATGATTGAAGGTTACAATGTATTGTTTGTATAGATTTATTGAAATAATATGATGTGTTTAAAATATTTTAGCATGCATAGATTTAATTTTACATGTTAAGATGTTATATACAGCTGTATGTTAAAGGAAAATGGACAACGAATGATCATTTCGATTAGCTTACGATTCCTTTTAGCGTGTATCGTAAGATGAAAGGTGCATTCCGTCGATTTACTATTAATAATTCGACAGTGTTTTTCATCCACGGAAATCCCTGCTTTGTTAGGCTATTTTTTAAATAAATTGTTTCAGTGTCGATGTTGTACCTAATGCTATGTAATGCTGATAAAATAAACGCCATTTGTTGTATGTCTCTTTAAATATTTAGAAATACATAGTTGTAAATGTGGGCTTATTATTTTATCGACCATGCTTATTTATTTTAACATCCTGAATCATTTTTAGCTTTGTTAGTAAAGGCTTAGCTGGTAGACTAAATTGTTCTATGCATTTATATGATCTATTCCTTAAAACCTGTTTTATTATTGTTTTTATTTTCTGTTGTTTGGAATGATAGTAAACCTGTCTCAATTATGATTTGAAGAGCCGTTGAGTTTCATTTTGGAATATTAAACATCATATTTAAATAAAACGCTTTTTTTTCCTTGGATAAAATACTAAATAAAATGGCAATTTTCTTTTGGAAACATTCAGTGAATATGTGTGTTATGAAGCGCGTAACGATGAGCGTCTCCAGTGAAGCCGGGCCTGATCATCGACCCCCGGGACCTTGAACTTAACAGAAGCTTTCTGAAGAAATCAGCTGTTCAGTGTGCTGAGATGAAAGCCATATGCCTCTGAGTCATTCACCTCACTCACAATGCATTGTGACAAATGGACACTGCTGAGGTCCAGTCTGACCCATTTCTCTATACAATAATTACACTGCTGCCCCTTCGCATCACACGTTTGGACGTAAAAAATAGCCAAAAGATGCTGATTATTACAGGACAGTCTAATTTGCAGTTGCGTTGCAGAATATCCACAGTTGTTTTATATTTTCCATTTTCCATGTCCATGCACACAGCCGAGCCTTTGAAAACTGTAAAACACGTTGCGCCACACAATATGAGTTTTACGCAATGCCAGTCGTCCACAGCACTAGATTTATTGTCACCTTCACTAGATGACACGCAGTGATACTATTACCTGCTGCGTATATATCGAAACATATTTATTTATTTATTTTAGTTTGTCCTCTGTGTCCTTTTGGTATTGCATAGCCACGTTTAGATACACTTTTTTTTTTTACGCATTTCCAAGTTTTTTTTTTTTTTTTATAAATGTAAACTGATTCTTAGAGAGGATTTTTACTTTTTAACATATAGGTGTTTTTATTGCCGACTCAGAGTTAAATATGAAAAAGAATAATCTGTATGAATGCATGCACCAATTAAGTGTTTTTATATGTAATATAATTTTCATATATATATATATATATATGTATATGTATATATAGGCCTATATCGTAATTGTGCCGGAAAAAATGCACATAAAATAAGCAGATTAAACAGATATTATGATTATTTATTATATAAATAAATTCAAATGATTAAAATATTTAGTATTAGCCAGCAAAACCACCATCTTTTCCCCTATTGCCATTATTATTTAATTACATTGTTCTCCCCCCCCCCTCTCTTCATGAATAATATGCAAACTAGTGGTTTTCTGTTGCATGCCTCTCCACATTCCTGAACAGGCTGCCAGTGGGTAATTAATCCGGCCAATTAAGCAACAATGAAGGCTAATTGGCCCCTAATTGCTTTGGAGAGAATGTGGCTAATTATTACAAGCTAATTGAAATCCTTTATGCGGCAGGTTGTTGTGTATTCAAAGCAGCCGGCCCTTACAAGCTGCTCTCAGTGGTAAACACTATTCACATTCAAATGAGACTGAAACAAGCAGCCCTGCTATTAGTGTTAGTCACTGCTGTATTAACCTGACGTGTGCTGAGCTGATTTGGTTAATTCTGTTGATGGCACAGTGCCCAGAAGAGGGGAGAAGAGCCCATCTACGATCGGGGACAACACACACACACACACTAACAGTTTTGTTTTTGTGAAAAGTGGGGACTATTAGGCGTAATGGTTTTTATACTGTACATACTGTATATTCTATTGCCCTACACCACCCTACCCCTAAACCCACCCCTCACAGGAGACTTTGTGCTATTTCAGATTTTCAATACATTCCATTCTGTGTGATTTATAAGCGTTTTGAAAAGTGGGGACATGGGGTAATGTCCTGAAAAGTCACCTTCTCCTTGTAATACCTATGTCATACCTTTGTCATTATACAAATTTATGTCTTCATTTGTCACACACACACACACACACACACACACACACACAGCTGTTAATTCTACCTTTAAGTACAAAAAAAATCGTAGTAACACAACACGTCTTACTCTTTATTTAATATTTTAACATTATTTACAAAATGTAGATTCGAGATATACGTTTTACTGAATTATTATAATATGATATGCATTTTAAAAACCAAACAATCAGGAAGCAGTGCTGTTGGAGCAGGGCTTGCTCATGTGCATGTGCCGGTGTTACAGCTGCTCAGCGCCGCACCTGTCTGTGAGATTGTCGGAGGCGCAGATCTGCTGGTCATGATTAGCGATGCGTGGCATATCTGTGACCCCCCACGCCTCTCCCGCGGCACTCATCTGCGCTGTGCAATATTTGACCTAAAAAAGCATTGTATTGTCTTGACAGGCGGACGTACGCGATTCAAAAACGACACAATAAGAGACAAGAAGTGTTGTTTAATTTATAAAACCGAGTGTGTGTGTGTGTGTGTGTGTGTGTGTGTTGATGACTTGACACTCTTTTGTTATTCAAAAATACATTTAAATGTCATGCATTTAAAGTGTATATTCACAACATATTTACCTGTTCTATTATGAGCATATTTTAAATATCTGTATTTGGCTACTTTTTATTTTGTGGTGTCTAAAAAAAGAAGAAGAAGAAAACAATATAAGTGGTGTAACTGTACAGAGATCCCAATAAAGCAGTCACATTATAATGTTTTGTTTGCTTTGATTTTTCATAATGCTTTATTATTATATTTCCCCAGATTGTTTATAATTCATAACTATTTAGTTCTAAAATAATAATGGTTTTGAAAACCTCTGTCGGGCAAATGAAAGTCAGTGTGCCACCAACATGCATAAAGCCATTTTGCTTAAAACTGAGAGGATCCCTTTAGACCATAATAATTGTGTGTGTGTGTGTGTGTGTGTCACATTTTGTTCAGGAGTAACTGGAGGAACCCTGAGAAAACTTACATTTGTTTTATAATATAGTAGTAGTAGTAGTAGTAATAACAACAACAACACAAATACCTTCAACATTATGTTTGAAAACATATGGATGCGAATTCAATGTGCAAAGAAAGATAGTTCATTTTGTATCTCATAATATGCAGTTGTTTATGGTATTTAAGCAAACAAATTAATTCCTATTATTGTGGAAAAGCAATAGAGAGATCCATTATTATTCATCAAACAGCTGACTTTCATAAAAATGCAGACATTAATTTCAGAGGAAGGTATCAGTCGGATTTCAAATAAATCTATTTAGATGGACAATTATGTCAGTATAAAATATTGATTTGGGGATTTCTGGGCTTCTGATGGCTAATGCTAATGAAGGGTAATGCTGAGAGAAGTGGGCCTCCCGTTGAATAATCCTAGATGATAAAAGACTGAATGAACATTTTCCTAGCGGCTCCAAGGTCAAGTCCATGACCCCTGACCCCTGAGTAAGCTCTGTCTGGAGAGGGAGGAGGAGTGTGTGCACGTGTCTGTGTAAGAGGCAGGTTCCGATAAGCACAGGGACCAGACTGCTGTCTGCCTGCCCAGCTCGCTGTCCTGCTCCCTGTGCCTCTCAGCTTGGCTTTAGCGTATACTCCATCTATTATTTATCAGATTCATTAAAAGTTATTTCTGAGCCGTCAGGTCTAGCCACATGACCTGTGAAAGGAGGCCTCTAGAGTGTCCAGCTTTACAGATGGGGAGCAATGGAATAAAATCAAAATGAACTTACTGGACTTGCTAAAACACATAGGTTAAAAACAAACAGAAAATACGCCTTCAATTATTTAGTGCAGCATGTGCTATAGGAGGCATAAGAACTGCTCAATATTTTACAAGAACAATGCCAAAACCAGATGAATGCAGCCAGGTGCTGCGAGTGGACGGGAAATCTGCTGAGGAGAAAGTAGGAGCGTTCGATTAGGATGTAGAATATAAAGATGTGATTTCCAGGAACAGGATCTAAAATGGGAAGTGTTTATGCACGATCCATTCACAATCACTGAGAATGTGTGTTCTGTTTAAACCAAGCACAACTTTCAGGGATATGACTCATGAACTTTTTTTTTTTTAGAGGTAAAATGCAGATAAAATATGTGTTTGACATATATTTATTATGTATAATTACAAATATAATTCTTTGGATTAAAAACTGTTAAAAAGGATTTTGCACATTTGTAAATAAAACAAATATTACTGGAGTACATTTTACAATAAATACTATCAGGCTTTCTGCTTCACAAATTAATGTTTAATGTGTTTTTTTGGCCAGTTCTCTTTGTAATTATTTGTGAAATGTACTTGCAAATTCTGAGTGACAAGTTTAAATTGAATATAATTATGTACACATCATGAAGTACATTAGGTACTACTAGGTGTTGCTGTTGCATCTAAACTTATACTTTACAACATTTATTCATTTTTGGTTAATATTAATTCTATACATGTTTAACATTCAGCTGAATATATGAATGCATTTTTTAACACTGCACATTTGTATATTAACAGTGTTAACACTCGCATTCTGTTTCATTAAGATTGTTCATTATTCATTCATGAGCCCAATTTAACATATACCAATGATTGAATTTTGTAAATGAATTAGATTTTTATTTAAATTTGCAATTGCAAAAAAAAAAAAAAAAGCATATTTAATATTTCACCGCACACTGTTTTGATGCTGCTATCCCCGCTCTCGTATGCAAAAGTGTGAAAAACAGTCAATCTCAGTAACCTTTTCTGGCGTGATGTGCGCACACGGACCTCCCAGCTGTGTCCGGAGAAAGGGGGGTGTCGGAGAGAGGAGGGAGGGTCGAGGGGCCGGGCTTGAAAGGTCAGGAGGAGGCAGGAGACAGGCGGACCGGCTGGCTGCCGGGGCTTTGAACCTAACAGATGGTGAAGGTTAGGTGACGTCCCCTCGCCTGGCCTTTCCGCAGTAATTGAGGATAATTTGAGTGCCCAAAGAGAGCAGGCCTGTCCACTGTCAGGCCGAGGGAAAGGAGGTGAGGTTAATATGAAAAAGATTTTGCATTACCATCGGCTTTGTGTGGCTAGCCGCTCTCTCTCCCCGGTCCCAGACCTAATCCTGGCCTCAGGCTGCGAGGATGAAGACTTGTCGCCCTGGGTTGGAGTGTAACGCCACGTGCATGAATACGTCTCTAGCTTGATGCTCCTCTCTGCTCCCCTATTAACCAGCACTCATTATGCAATGGCACCCGGACAGCAGGCAGGTTTGCGGACATTTGGGAAGGTTTTTGGGGGGAGATCTGACACTACCGTTTCTATGCAAGGACAAAAGAGTGAAGGCAAATGTCTTGTGTTTCCCACTGTGAACATGCACCTCTCAGTGTGCCATAAACTGCCTAAGACACATTCAAGGCGTATGCTGAATAATGTGTATAATCTTGCCTTAATGAAAGGTTGTACATTTAATGCGATTCGTATTTTGCATGCCAATTCGAAATGATAGATTTATACTATATACAAAATAAAAAATGCTAATAAGCTATCAAATGTTTGAGAAATGCATGTATAAATGTGATTAACAACATTTGTATTAACGAATAATTGCTCATTATTAGTTAATTTTAGTTAATGCATATACTAATGTTAACTAATAAAGTATTACTGTTATGACATATGCAGCATGCTCTGAAAATTATGCTACTGAAATTATTTCACTTTAGCTCTGCATCAAAACCTAGTGAGCTACCTTGCTGCTTTGTCTACATAGGCTGCTGTCTTCTAAGGTGTTCGTGGGACCTCTTAAGTTACTGATTTGGAACACTTTACATAGGCACACAAATAACGCGGTACGAGGGACACTCGTTTTGCAAATGATTCCAGTATAGTTAAACAAACAGCGCCATGATTTGAAAAGCATGAAAATAACACGAATATTAGGTAAAATACTCAAGTTAAAAAATAATTATGCATAACTATTTGTAATCAATACAATTTATGTACTGAGTGAAATATAAGTTTATTTGGATTTTTTTTCGGGGAGATTGCCACAGAGCATTCTGGGGCAGGCAGCATTAACTTACCCATCTTTTGGAGCAGGCTTTGTGTCAGGAGCACACATACAGTATGGTGCCTTAAAATGCTCCCTCCGTAGGCAGAACACTAGGTATGAGAGCAGTCCTGGGAGTATGTGGCACCTAGCATTTTTTTGTTAGCATGGACTGAGTTATGAAAGGGGTTTGAGCGATGCTAGCATTTTAAAAATACATCTCTTTCTATTGTGTCTCACTAAGATCACTTTCCACTGATAAGGGGGTCCCTGGGGCACCTCCACTTACCCACAAACTGCCTCCAAGGCTCTTAAGGTTAACGCTCACAGTTTGACTATCAGATCAATAGTTGTAAATGACTTCATCACACCAAAGAGGAAACTTTCCAGCTAGAATTGGTCCCTCAGTTACCTCTGACAGAGTACTGCTTGAGGAACATCGTGTTATTTTGGCTCCCTGATCTTTATCACAAGATGCTTCAAAAGGAACACAGATATACTTTAACTGCATTTTACGCCATTTCTCTGTGCATGCTATGAGAATCAGATAGTAATTTCGGTACAAAGATGGCGTATTGGAATATCTGAAAAGCCATTATGCATGACTTAGTATTTTTTAACCCTTTAATGTAATATAAAATATATTATAAATACAAATCTGCAAAAAGTAGAGGGTGTATTTCTTTTTTGTTCATATATTTGATATGTCAGGCTTTTATGGTTCATAATATGATATAGCAGAATATAGATCTAAAAACTGAGCTAAAAATATAAAATTTAGTGTATAATGCAATATTTATATGGCCAAAAATGTCATTCTGATAGCTTGTAATGTAAATCAGTGAGATCATTATAACAGACTAAAATGCATACAAATATCACTTGTCACTCTATACCTCCCAATAATATGTTTTAATAAGATGATACTTTAGTAAGATTATATTTAAATGCTTAGTTTTATGATCAGAGCTCTGTAGTTTTTATCTAGAGTCAAGATCTATAATGCAATGCAATACAATTATGATTGAGAGATAAACAAATAAACGTTCCTCAAAAGCCTGATGGATCATATTTGATACATTATACATAATTGCAAAAAAAAAACAAGTAAACCTAAGTTACTTCAATCCAGTAATTGTTCATCTCGAAATATTACTAAGACTATAAAAGCTGTTCTTATGTTTATTTTTATGTAAATATTTTTACAGAAAAAAAGACAACCTGAAAGAGGATGTTTTATAATTATACTAAAATTTATTTTACTTGTTAAAAAAGATAACTATCAATCTGATACAGACAGCATAAAGCAAGTTTTTTTTTTCAGCAAAGTTTGGTCATATTGTTAATTAGAGGGTTAGATTTGCGTGTAGACTTTATAGGGTTAATAAAAGTACAGCTGTTCATTGTTCATGTCAGCTCAGTTCTTTTAGATACTGTTAACAGATTCAACTTTAACATTAACTAAGATTTAAAAATTAACATTAAGATATATACTAAATAATTTTTTATAGTTACTTCGTTAACTAAAGTGATTAACTTATTTTAACAAATGCAACCTTATTGTAAAGTGATATCGAAATAACAACTGCACTGTGATCTGTAATATTGAATAATTTTCCTAAAATATATAAAAAAATAATATTAAAATAATATAAAAAAAAAAAAATATATATAGATAGATATATATATATACAGTATATATATAATATATATATATATATGTATGTATATATATATATATATCTATATATATATATATATATATAATATATATATATATGTATTATACATATATATATATATATGTATATAGATAAATTACGCATTTCCAAGTATAATATATGAATACTACATGTTAATTATGCTGAAAAGTCTCGTTAAATGTTTAAACTTTTAGTACTTTTGTGTATTTTTATCAAATTAATATCATTTTATCATAATTAGTTACTGATCTAAATCTAAACAAATCTGTTACAAATGACCTTGTTCTTGAAAACCATTTGCCTCAACTGTGTAGATTCGGACAAATATGGTAAATTACAATCAAATCATCGAACTCAACAAAAATATCTGAAGACATTTTTTTTTCTCGTTTTCCGTGTTGCTTTACTTACTTTATTTTGCCTTTGTAGGGAAGTCCACTATGAGTATATAGACAAAACCCACAAAACCTGTAGAATTTTATGGTTTCATTGACTAACAGTGGTCAGCTGTGCTTTTGCAGGAGTCTTTCGCTTTGTGTGTGTGTGTGTGTTTGTGTGTGTGTGTGTGTGTGTGTGTGGGTGTGTGGTGGGTTGTGAGTTTTGCTCCCAGCCTTCACCAGTGGGTCAGTACGGCTCACCCCTCAGGCGCTGTCTAGCTGCAGGCTCTCTTAATGGAGCATCTCTACTGTTTCCTCTAGAGCCTGGCCTGTCCTCCTCCCGGGTGTGCTCCAGGAACCTGGCCATTTAGAATGGCTCCGGTGCCATTGACCCCATCTGTGAACACATCCAGTGAGAGGGTCGCTCAGCTCTGGGCTTCACACTTTCTCTTTTAACCTGAAACACACCACCACACCTGTGTGTGTGTTTGTATGTGCTGGATGCCTCTGCCAGCTGCTCCTCGGATTATTATTTTTTCTTTGCTTTTCCATTTTTAAGACAGTTTTATATCTAGCAATACTTTCAGCATTTGCAGTGGTTTAGGTTGACACTGATTTCTTATCTTTTGGATTCTCAGTTCTGGATCATTCCTGCATGGATGAATGCTACCTAGTTAAGCAACATTACAAAATAGTTAGTGATACTTAAAAGTAATTGAGTGAAAGACATGCAGAAGGGTCTAAATATAGGGTTTTTGCAAGAAAAAAAAAGTAACTTAAACATAACCGCACTTCTAAAGCTACTTCATTTAACTTCTGAAATTGCTAATGTTAGCTATTGCTAATGAAATTACAAAGACAGTTGATCACTAAAAGTGAGTTAGAGAATGTTACTGTTATTGTACGTGTAGCTATGTATCTACAAAAGACATTAGTCTAAACCGCAGAAACACAAGGCCAAACATTGCTCTATCAAATATATTAATTTAAAGAAAGTTCCAACGTACTTTTCATCTGAATCCCAGGAGGAAAAAAATCTAAAAAGTGGCGGGTGTAAATCTGGAGGCGCAGGTGAGCTTGTATGCCATGACTTTAGACCAGACGTCCTATGGGTTATCCAAAATATGAAATTTAGCTTTGACTGAAATGGAACTGAGTAGTTATGTGGAGAGTAAGTTATCTGAGCAGTAATGAAGTTAAGATAAAATGTAAAAAAAAAAAAAAAAAAAGTATCCAAACCATAAATTGTTAAAAAAAAGAAGTTAAAATTGGCTCAGAAATTTACATTAATGCAACACACACCCATATTCATATATTACTTTGTGTGCGTTCTATTTAGTTAATTAAAACAGATCAAAATGAATAAGACTTTCAGCATATAAAATAAAGCTGCAAATAAATAAAAGTGCTTTCAAATTAGTATTGCGTTTTTATTATTAAAAACAATAAGTTATATTCTTCAGATATATTTATGTGCAGCGATCACACTGTAAACTGTGTTCCAGTGACCACTGCTTTGATTGTGAGAATTGTGAGCAGCAGCGAAGCAAGTTGCAGACGTTATCATGCATGTGTTTTGTGTTGGAGGCTGAAGTTGTTCACAGGGGAGGGCCGGAGGTGCGGCTGGCTTCTCTCTCTAATGATCCTCTTATTATTTCGCTTTTTCTCTTCAAATGGAGAAAAAAGGCATTCATCATTCTGTTGACCTGGGAGATCACAGCAGCCAACGCTCCTTTGAAAAGTAAAACTGAACCTCGCTTTTAAATAAGATAAATAGTAAACAAATCCAGGCCAACCCTTTGAAAGGGCTTGCCAAGAGATTTACCTCGCCCTGTGGCAAATAATATTTCTTGAACTGGGTTTAAATTTCAAGTGTCTTGGGCTTAGAGAAACCTGCAACAAAGGAAAATGGGTCTCAGAACAGCAAATATTATCTGCTGCCGGGGCAAGATGTCAAGATTGCATTTTTGTTGTCTCAAATGTAGGAGCAAGGCTGGTGCTTGGCAAATCCCAGAATAAAACTAGATTTATTGCTGTTTATTTGGCTGGAACTGTATGGCTGCTTTACCACATTTGTGTGCAATGTACAGAGACAAATGAGTCTGTTTACGCCCTTTTTTGATAAACAGATGTCACTTTACCTATAGCTTTTTTATAGTTTAACACATATGCATAGAGTTTTTGTCTTATCGCATTGCATAGCCTGTCATATCTCTTAATGGCATTGATGACATCAATACATCCAACTACAGTATATGATTTAAATAAAATTCAATTGCAACATTCTGATTTACATGGTTACTTATGTACACAATAACACCGCATACTGTAAGCGGATGCAATATAAACGATGCAGTTTGCAAATTAGAAGTCTTGTATATTTACATTCGACATTAGTTTCATGAAATGTATTTATCTTGTACCTAACATCAGCGTGCATTGTTGATTCACGTTACATTAATTTGTTGCTAATTCCATCTTATATAAACCATGCATTCATGTGCAGCATCTTGGAAGATAAAAGGAGAGGATGTTATGCACTCTGAGTTGTGTTGTGTACCTTGTACAATTTGAAGCCAATTACAATGATGACTGCAATAACTGTGTCTCATAATAACAGTGCTTGGGCCCCAATAATCATTTTGTCCCTTGATCAGCCTCACAAGGGGCTAAGATGAAAGCACACACGATTATGTATTAGCCTCAGCAAGGGTTTGTGTCCGACATGCCATTTCAGTCACCGACAATGCAACAACCCAACTCACCAGACTCAACGTCATTGCTTGTTGCTTGTCTTTTAAATAAAACATCTGAGGTCAAACAAGTCGAGTAAGTCATACACGGAAGACAGTTGTACTTAATTGAGAAAACCTTTTCTAGTGAATTACTGACCAGAGTGAGTATGCACAGTAATTGCACTGTGCATACTCACAATCCTTTGAACTGATTTTGTGTTTGTTTGGAGTAAATACAGTTGAGCAGGGCTCAACGATAAGGATTTTTTCCCCCCTACTGGCTCGGTATAAATAATAGTTACAGTTTCCATTGTTTTTGACTATAACCTTGTATTCTTATAAGGTTGTTGTCATTTTAGTTACCAGTGGAATTTTACAATTATCAGTTCCAGTTTCTACTAGCCAACTACTAACTAAACTAATATAAAATGCAGGCATTATTAAATGCAAGTAAACAGTCAAATAAGAACAAATGACAAGCTATAGCACACATAAATACAACAGAACAAAGTACAAATTAAATAAACAGTTTTTTTTAGGTAGCTCTAACGGTAGTATTGAGATGAGAAATACTAATAATCAAATATAAAATAACACTGCATTGTTATTGTCATTGTATAAATAAATATAGATTAAGCCTTATTAAACCTACAGAAGTTATTCATTCAAAAGCAGTGAGTGATTTGCTCTCTCTCTCTCTTTTTCTTGTTTGTTTAACATTACTACACATGGCATGCAGGAAAACATAGTAGGCTAAATTGTGTGCACGATTTACTAATTCGTTCCCTCGATTTGCTAAATTGTGCACACGATTTATAAAACGAGAGAATTAATTAGTAAATCGTGCGCTCGATTTAGCAAATCGTGAGAACGAATTAGCAAATCGAGGGAATGAAATAGTAATCTTGTGCAAGTTTTAGTACACCGAGGGAACGAATTAGTAAATCGTGCGCACAATTTATTTATTTTTCTTGCATGTCATGTGCGGGGCTCCGTACATTACGGATCTAGACAGCAGCAGGTATTGTTACTTTAAGGCTGTCACTTTAAGGGCATGTTTACACGACTATGATGTGCAAAAAATGGAAACGTTTTTCCTTTGTGGTTTGCGTAGACGACAATGTGGTCAAAGCAATCCCCGTTCACACAGATTCGCAAAAACATCTTAAAATGCTGTATTATGCATGTCAGGCCAGTAGTTGGCATATGTCTGAAGTGGTATCGTTTTCAAAAAATTGCACTTTAAGACCCGTTTTCAAAAGTTTGTGTTTTCAAACCTCCAAAATGCCAATGTTGTGTAAATGAACAGCCAAAACACATAAAAAGTTTTCTGTTTTTAGTTGAAAACGCTTTAAATGCCTCCTAAAACCTCATGCATGGATATTTTCACAACTGCTTACATTCACTTAATTGACTGTGTTTATGTGAATACTCACTTAGATGGGCATTTTGACATAATTGTGTGTGCATTTGACCATTTAAGCGCAACAAGCTGCAAAAAAAAGAAAAAAAAGAGCTAAATTCAGTATTTGCTAGCTTTCTGAGCCTGTACTTCAGATGTGAGCGCACAGAAAATTGTCCCTCTGAAAGCGTAAGAGTAACAAATTGAGTTCTCTTTCATATCTCATTGCACTTGAATGTTTTAAAATCACTTAAAAGGTTAAATGTTGTGAAACTGGAGCTGTAACAATTCTGTGAACTGTCCCAAACGTCTTTCACGCTGGCTCCAGGCTTTCGGGCAGTCCTTATTTTTGAGCGCTACTTGGTTCTGCCAGCAGCATTTCCCCAGTAAACACTGCAGCGGGCCATCGGGAGAGAGGAGAGGCGGTACCCTAGCCCTGCTTTCATCATTATATTTTGATTTCTCCCCCCTCTTTCTTTAATCCCTCTGATGAAGTCTGGACAGGCAGAGGCATGCTCTCACAGACAGCAATTTCGGCACACCATATGCGGCTCGCACGTCTGGCCTCGCGGGGAGACGAGAGGACAAGAGAAGAGGGGCCCTGGTAGGAGCTCTGAAACACAGTATCAGCTTAGGGGAGATAGGAAGGACCGTAACACACATGAAGTCGGAATTGGACCGAGGCGTTGGGTGTGGGGTGGGCTGTTTTCACAGCTTCTACATGCTTGTGATAACCCCTGATTCATTCGCTTGCTGCTGACCAGCCCGTTACATCTGTCCATCATGCCTCCCGTACTTCCATATCCCAAATGTACTGCCTCAATAACAACACGGCTGGACCCCCAAACAAATTATTAGACAGGGGGCTGCGCACACTATCTGCAGGTAAACCAATGAGGCAGGTACTCACACAAAATGGCGGCCAGTCATCTCCCACCCGCTGGTCTGCTGGGGCTGTGAAGCCTGCACTCCAGTCATGTGACGTGAGGATGCAATGGAGACGTATAATGTGATGCTGGTGTCGTCCTATACCGAAATATCTTCCTGGCTCTGGGTGCTGCTCCAGAGGAAGATTACATTCTGTGCTCTATGTTTCACATGAGTTTAAAATATATCTGCTGTCCATTCAGCGACAATTCTTGCTTTTCTTTTTTTTTTTTTTGAGATGCTGTTTTGCAATTGTATGATATGTGTAATATTATAATATAATATATAGATAATATATATGAGCGAGATAGGAGAAGAGAGATAGATAGATAGATAGATAAATATTAGAAATAGCAAATTAACAAATATTGTAGTATTGTTTGATTGTATTAGAAATTATATATTGATGATGTAAAGTAAATATAGTATTGTTTTCTTGTTGTTAGTGTAGTGTACATATTTTATTATTGTTCACTTATTGATGTCAAATAAAATTACTACTGTTTGCTTACCGATAAAGTAAATATTATAGCATTGCTTTCTTGTTGATAGTGTAAAGTGAATATTTTACTATTGTTTGTTTGTTGTTGATCTAAAGTAAATATAGTATTGTTTGCTTGTTGATAGTGTAAATGTTACAGTACTGTTTGCTTGTTCATAAAATAAATATTTTAGTGCTGTTTTCTTTTCGATTGTGTAAAGTAAATAGTATAGTATCTGTTTGCTTGTCGATTGTATAAAGTAAATATTTTAGTATTGTTTGCTGGTTGATGTAAAGTAAGACATTATACCGTTTCATGTTGAATATGTAAAGTAAATGGTTTTCCATAAGCTTATGACCTGACAACCATGTAAATATGAAACATGAAATTCCACTGGTCTAAAATAACCCAGAGAGGCCTCCACATTTCAAATGTTCACCAGACACTACTGATTTGAAATGAAATTATTAGTGTGTTTGTGAATAGCAATTCTGAATATTACTTCAGTCACTGCTCACAGTTCTCATGACTGCTACTAAAAAAGTGTTTGAATAAATATCTAAAGTTTCTAAATCATGCATGTCAGCATTCCTTTCATATCTCCATGATTGTGTCAAGAAAGGGCACCGCATTCTCGAGAGGAGAGGGAATACCATAAAGCAGGGATGGTTTTGGTTGGGGAGAAAGTAAAATAATTCAATTTTACTCAATAGACCTTGCTCAGTTACATGTAAGGAGAGATCCATAATCCCGTGTGTTCTCTATCTGCATGCATTTCTAGTTTGCACGCTGCTGACCAAGCAGCCTGCTCTTTAAACCATATGCCTGCTTCCCATATACATAATAAACCCATTGCTCCCCCACCCCCCCCCCCACCACACCCCCCCCCCCCCCCCCCCCCCCCAAAACCCCACCCCCCTCAATCTTTGTTTTGGCCGCTGGGTAATATATGAATTTACCTCAGGAGCAATGTTCTTTATTTGTACCCCTCTCTCTGGCCGGGAGGAACAGAAGAGAAGGTTACATTTAAACAGTGATTGGGGAGTATATAATTAAGGCTTGGAAGGGCAGCTCAGTCTTTTAGGTGTGAATTGAAGGGGAATGAGAATGACTCTGTCTATTAGATGCTCTAAAGTGAAGCCACTGTGCAAGACTGGATCGCACTCCTGGGATTTCGGCTGCGCCCTGTAAAAAAACATCTTCTGTTTGGCGAGGTTTTAGTAAAAGGAGTGAGGAAACTGATGTGTGTGTGTGTGTGTGTTTGTGTGTGTGTGTGTGTGTGTGTGGTTAATAGTGCTTATTCTCTGATTTTGCTAGATGTCTTTTGTAGATTATTGCAAGTCACCCTTGAAACTCAACATAAATATCTCTAAATACAAATACAATTACAGGTTCGGGCTGGTGCTTGAGATGTGAAAATAAATGTATACTATCAAAAAGACGTTCTCTTGTTTTACATGGCCTAAGTGAATGCAGTACAGAAGAGAGAAAAAAAGACTCTACATATTCACTCTCTTCTTTGCTTCCTCCTAAACAGTCAGCCCATCACTCAGGGAAAGAATTATTTCCAGTGTGAAATGTGGTTGGGCAGTGAAGGGGACTTCTTTAATGGTACGTGGAGCAGGCTTAAATGTCTTTCAGATGACAGGGATGGAGCATGCTGGGAGATTGATGACATTTATGGGCACACACACCTATGCAGTCCTGTCCCCAGCAGGCCCTCATCGGACCCACATCACCAGCACATTAGGCAGAGGGAAATGTTAAATGCATGTGGGGAAGGAGATGGGAGAGAGGAAAAGTAAGGAGAAAGAAAGAAAGAAAGAAAGAAAGAAAGAAAGAAAGAAAGAAAGAAAGAAAGAAAGGATGCAGAACTTATTTTGCTATTGACTATATGCTAGGACTATTTTGCTATGTTGAAGTTCCTTTCAAATGTAATGTTAAATTGGAGTGCTGAAGTAAAAAAAAAACTCAGATCCTCACCGTCATAGATGGAAAAGAGTTAAAGTGAATCCTCTGACCCTGAAAGAGACACACAGGATAGAAATGTAATTAGACATATTTATATAAAATGTACAGTTTAACATACAAAAATAATAATACAGACACTGAATGAAGATCAAAACAAAGTGCAATTTTATCTAGCATTAATAAAGATGATATAAAGTCTTGAAATACCTACCACTGTGATCAACACTAAAACTAGAAGCATCTAAAAAAATTATTGTTTACAAAATAATACTATTTCAATATTTCTGCTTAAAAATGCATGTTTAATTCAATGTATTACTTGCCATTTCATTGTTAAACTTACTAGCAATTTCTGAGTAAAAATTGTTTCTACACATTTTTTTTATCTTATTTTACAGCACAAGCAACATGCAAAATGCAAAAAGTTGACCTCATATCTTGCATTGAAATTTTTAAGACACTTAAATGATCACAAAAACTTAAGTAAATAAATAAAAATCCATTTAAAATCTAACGGATACAAACTCCTAGATGTACAAGGTGAGACCCCAAGAAGAATACAATGAATCCAGCTGCAAGATGTGTGATGTCTTGGCATGTAAGAAAAAAAATATATAAGCTTTGATAAACACCCTTTTGCAAACATACCATTTTTGTACACATTGATGGGCTGTAGTATTAAACTTAAATTGTTTGTAAATATGTAAAATAACTTCCCATTGACACATGTGGTGTATGTGTATTTTTTCAAATTGATTGCAACTTAACCCATTCTTTCTAATGCTTCTTTCAATCTTGAGCGAGTGAGAAAGAGGAAGAATGAGAGAGAGAGAGAGTGAATGATAGGCTCTTCTGTGGCCATTCTCACCTTCTCAGTATTACTGTGATTCCGTTTCCAGTCACAGCGTCTCATCTCTGAGCTCACAGCACACAAGCTCATGTTTTTGTTAAGCCTAATGCAATTTATAATGTGCTCAAATATTATTTGTAAGATCCTTCAAATATTAGTTTTCTCTGTTTTGCTCAAGCGTAAGCTTTCAAACGATCTGTATTCTATAGTTTTATTAATGCAAGCTTGTATTTGCACTTTTTTGCAAGAGAAGTTTGATTTTAGTGAGTAAATCTCTATTTTATCTGTGATATTGATAATATTATTTTAGATTTGTTTCAAACCGTGCACTTGACTTTGGGAAGACTGCACAGATTTAAAAGAGACATCTGTTTGTGTGTGTGAGCCAGAGAAATGGTAAGTGTGCACAGCAGATGCTTCTATGCATTTGTATGGGTGAGTGCGGTCCCTTGCCCCGGCTAGACTTGACCTCTGACCCCCAGCTTTCAGCCAAGCATTGTCACAGAGAAGGTCAAGGCTACTGCACACATGTTCTGTCCAGACTCACTGGAAATCCAAAGCAGAGAGGGAATTATAAAGAGATTGACTTTTGAAAGTTTTCTATATGGGTTCAGAATATAGAGGTCTTTAATAGCTTTTTTTTTCGTGTGGAGTCTTTCTCCTGTGAAATTGCTTTTATTATTTTTTCATTATTAGATCTTCATTTTGCTAATAATTTGCTGTCACTATTTTGTTATAGACGACAAATTATTTAAG
The DNA here is from genome assembly GCA_018155175.1 of Sinocyclocheilus anophthalmus. Lineage (NCBI taxonomy): Eukaryota > Metazoa > Chordata > Actinopteri > Cypriniformes > Cyprinidae > Sinocyclocheilus > Sinocyclocheilus anophthalmus. The sequence goes on along the minus strand of JADLZN010010794.1, from coordinate 920,644 downwards.
AATAATTTAAGAATAAGAATAGATTTATTAAGGTAGTAGAATGAAGCAGGGTGAGACTGAAAGCCGTCAAAGTGAAACGAGGCCGCTGAACGAGCGCGACACACACGGCTCGAAAGCAGCGTAGCTTTTATTATGCCACAGTCGACGGCTTCCGCTTCTTCTGGAAAGCAGCGGAAGTAAGCAGCGCTGTTTGATCATACTAGATACATTTGAAAGTTCTGTTGTAATGCTACTCTGTGCGGTCGTCACCGGTCTATTAAAACGCACAACATATTAAAGCGTCTTTGGTTTCTACAAAACAAAACCGGAAATCGAGGGTTTGTGACGTCATTGGCAGGCGACACAATACGCTATAGACATGGTCCGTGTCACTAGTTAAAATTGCTTATTTCTCTGGATTTAAACATTCTTCGAAACATTTGGGATAATGTGAGTACACAAGTCAGCAAAATATATAACACTGTTCTAGTGGTTTTTGGATATTTTAATAAAAAAATCGTACATATTGTGCCTTTAATGACATTCTGAAATGTAGCATGAACAGTACGGTAATTTATAATTCAAATATAAATTACGGCATTCAAAAAAATGATGCAAATCCTATATTTTCATAAAAAAATAATGCATGCAATATAATAATTTAATATACACACCTACATTGAAACATTAAAGGGATTCCCAATTATTTGTTGGCTAAATTAAGTGATGAAGAGAGTGATTGTTGTTGTTGTTTCCTACTTCTTTTACTGATTAGATCACATTTTAAAAAGACCACGTATAAATGCTCTCATCTATAGGCATTGCACTGCAAACAAATGATTTTTGTCTTGTTTTCTAGTATAAATATCAAAAAAATCTTGAATCAAGATGCATTTATTTTACAAGTATAATGACTTAAGATATTGTCTTGTTTTCTGAAAAAATGATAAAAATTTTGTTAGTTTTTGCTTAAAACGAGCAAAAATATCTGCCAATGGGGAAAGAAAAATTATCTTGTTTAGCCTTTGACTTAAGATTATTTTTCTTACCCCATTGGCAGATATTTTTGCTTGTTTTAAGCAAAAACTACAATATTTTTATAATTTGTTTTCAGAAAATCAGACATAATATCTTAAGTCATTTTACTTGTCAAGTAAATACATCTTGATTCAAGAATATTTAGATAATTATACTAGAAAAATATATATTTTTTGCAGTGTGGAGATGGACAGCACCATAGCACATGCTTTGAGACGCATATAGGCCTACTCCATAAAGTATAAACGCATCACATTTGTGCAACGCACTTACGCAAACTTTACTCCGCCCAAATGGAATCACGTCGGCATACGGAAGTTTGGGTTCACGCAGTCCTCTTTTCGTCGAACTGACGGACATGAAGCAGATGTTCAGTTCAGTCAAAGTAGTAAACACAGTATTCTCCTAAACAGCGTTCACAGCATTTAACTCTCTGGTTTTAAAAAATATAACGCGGGCGACAAACAAAACCCAGTATATCACAGCATGCGCTTTCTTACCGCAGTCGTCAAAGTATCTTTAGACCTCTTGTTTCTCGTTTTCATGAGATAAGTAAAGTGTAGCAAAATATATCCGGCTGGCATCAGCATTACCTCAGAAGGTATATTATAGCGCGGGAAGGGAGAAATGCATTTATGAGGTAAAAAAGTTATTTTGTGCTTCAGTTTTTGTTTTGCTTTGAACAATAATCCACTGAAGGAAAAAAAATCGTGTATCTAAGTTATCAGTCATCTTTATTATTAAACCACATTTAATTTAAATGCCACCTAAACATGTAAATGCAATGTGAAGACCAATTTTTCTGTCAGTGCATCCTATTTTTACGTATCCTATTTCGTTTTACAGTGAACAAGCTACCCGCCTTTGTTAAATTAGAAAAAAATAAGTTATGAAGGCACATTGTCTATTGGGTGCTGTAGACAGACTGTATGACAGGTGTTAGAATTCTTGAACTTGTCCCTGAGTTATATTATAATTACATACAGTATATGATTCTGTAATGTTACAACATTTTGGATCAAAATGAAAGGAAACCCGTTTTGAAAATATTTTTTAGGACATTCTTTTTTATATGTACTACAGGTATGCATAAGTAAGAAGTAGCGAAACATTAAATACAACATTATTGCATTAAACAAAATCATCAGAAATCAAACTGCGTAACAAACAAGGATGCAGCATAAGAAACCATTTTTTTTTCCACCTCAAAATGTACTCAAAGGATAATGCAAATGGCTTCCCCTCTTGTAATTCGCCAGTGTATAAATGTTGTCATTTTGTCACATAAAAAGATTGTTAACATCAAAAAGTGCTCCAGCAATACGCTGTCTTTTGTGTCTGAACGCATCAATCACCCTTATGACACACTGTACACAAAATTGCAGGCTGCAACTAGTCTGTCTATATTTGCAGATGTCAACAATTGTTTACCAAGAATGTTTTTCAGTAAAGCAACACGAATTAGGCGACTGTAGAAAAAAACATATTAGTGAAAATCCAGGAGTTTTACTGAAATCACTTTCGACTATCCAAAAGTCATCATCAAATCAGGACCTCCTTCTCATTTCATCTATTTCAAAAAAAAAAGACAGCATATTGCTTTCTTACAGTAATGATGTGTACTTGCTGTAAGGTAATGGCCTGCACCCTATATAGTGCGGTATCGTCGCTGTGGCTTTGGGATTTTGCCACTGATCAAAGTGCTACTCCTGTACATTAATAAAGGCTTATTTTGTGCCAGCTTGATTATCTGTAATGTGCCTGTCTGCTTGTCCATGTCTGACATGATCGTCAGATGTACGAGGCAAGAGGGGGGTGTAGAGAGAGTTGTATTTCAACATTGCTGCCTTTTAAGGGCGTTGGGGCTAGATTTGTATTGATTTGAATTTGATAATGATTCTATTTGCTCTATTAAATTTGTATATATTCAAGGGCTCGGTTACACTGAGCAAGAGGAAAAAAATGACAAGAAGAAAAACAAATTAGTGTGTGAGGGTGGATTAAGTTGCATGTAATCTTAGAGGAGGGCCATTGGTTAGCATTATAGGAAGTGTCCGTTAAGTTACTAAGAACCAGACACAAAGGCTCGGTGGAAGTGTGTGCGCTGAGGCTACTATTGTGTGTGTGACCACACGGATTTCAGGAAGCCTTTTCTTTTTTTTTTGGCCTTGTCACACCTATTTCCACGCTCATTTGTGTGAGTTCCAGCATATTTACTCTCACACACTCACTTGTAGTCGAGGGTCTAGTTGTGTCAGAAGGTCAATGGGTCACCTGTTATTAACAGACTTGGCACTTGTTGGTGCCTCATGGTGGTCAGTGGGCCTGCCGATACCTGTCTACCTCCATCAGCTATAGACATAGGTCATTATCAGGCTGTGACACGGACCTCTGGGATTGAACAGTAACACTGACCCCGGCCGCTCAGGTCAATGGTCCTCCGTCTGGTACGACCGACTCTCCTCTCTCACACACTCACACTCTTCAGCATATGTCAGCAGCCTCTCAAGTCCTAACGTGCCTCCACGCAAATGACAGATTATTACAGAGAACAGTGTGAAGAATCCCCACTAGTGAAGTTCCACACTTTTTTGGGCTGCAATATTGAGTTTTTATTCTCTCTCTCTCTGTCTGTCTTTCTCATTGTTCAGTTACTTTGTGATACATATGTAGTGTGTGATAGAAAAAAGGGCAGCATTTAACATTTCAATGCAAGCTCAACATAAAGTAGTAGTCAAAATTTGGACACAAATTTTTCACTTGACTTGAATTTATATTTCTAATGCTCTTAAAGGCAATTTGAACTACAGATTTGTGCTCATTCTTGTAGACAATTGTTAAATGTGCCTATGTATGAAGTGTTTCATATAACCACAATTTGAATATTGTTTTTCATTGGGTAGTAAAGTCAAAGCACACATATAGTGGAGTTCATTTCAAACATATTTTGCATTCATTTTGGTTTAATATAGTTTTGAAAGAAGTTTTGGGGTGTGACACAGTATCTATGATAGATAATTTTCTGTTTTATTTTATTTAACTTTTCTGCATTTTAGTTGCACCACATGACTTGGTGTTTGTTTAATATAACAAATGACTGAAATAATTAAATGACTGAAGAACTCTGAAAAAAAAACAATTGTCACTCAGACATCGCTTGTAAATTTCATAAATAATTACAAAGAAATGCCAAGTACATTTGGGAGAGGGGTAAAATGGGGTCTTGTAAAATATGCAGTTTATAATGTTATTTAGAGCTTCAATTCATTTGTTTTTATTGATTTATTTATTTTTATAGTGACTTTTTTAATGAGATTTTTTTTCTCATTATATATCAGGACAGATTATGACCCTGGGTATCAAATTTTGGTCTTCTAGCCCCACAATTCTTTTCAACTATGGGGTTTTGAAAAAGATTTAAAATCTAAAATGTAATTGTTTTGGTTGAACAAATTTATTTATTTATTATTATTTTTTATTGCACTATATAGTTCCTGTAATTCTGTTTGTGTTATTTCATAGTTTAGATTATACAGTATTATTGTTCTAAAATATGTAAGATAGTCATAAAAAACTAGTAGATGTGTCCAAACTTTCAACTTCTACTATTTAAAAAACCCTTAACATTTTGTACTTAACACCGGCAAAGAAAATTTAGCCCAATCCATGCATAATTGATTAGCTGTATGATTGCTTTAGTTTAATGTCCTTTTTCTGCGGTTTGAGAGAGAGAGCTCAGTGGTCTGTTTAGTGTAATAGGATGTTGATATTTTAACTCTGATCTGTGAGAAGAATGGCACATATTCGTGTCACTTCCTCTTCTCGAGAATGTTTGACCACTCAGATCACTCTAAGCATGGTGGACCAAGGTTAAGCTAGCTGTCATTTCGATAAACTTAAAATGTGTTTGTCTCATGTTATTTTTACAAGCAAGTTAGTTGCAGTGTTATATGTGATTGTGTGCGGCTTAGAAATGAAATTGATGTGATGTCAGTTTGTGTGTGTGTGGTGTGTGTGTGTGAGTGTGGGGGTAGTGTGAGTTTGCAGTTTGAGTGTGAGTGGTGTGTGGGTGTTTGTTTTGTGTGTGTGTGTGTGTGTGTGTGGTGTGTGAGTGTGTGTGTGTGTGAGTGGAGCGGGGTGATCATCATGTCAAATGAACTCTTGAACCAGTGACCCAGACAGAAAAGCCTGAAGTGTGTGAATTGCTGTGGAAAACAGCAGCTAATGACTTAAATGATCTAAATTGTGCACAACACTTATCACATGGATAATAGCATCTAGCATCCCTCTTATAGGGTTGATGACTCTGAATCTGTCATGTATCCTGTTGTTGCATGCATATGTTGTAACACTTTACTTGAAGCCTTTGTATATAATGCATTATGTTTTCATAAATAATTGTAAACAAAATTAAAATGCTTTATAACATTTGCTGATTGGATATCATGTGTTTGAATGCATTATACTTTCTAAAGGTGTAAAAGGATGTATTATAATGTGGTTACAATTATTAATGTGATCATGTGATGCATTACAAGGCATAATTAATACATTAAGAATGTTTTTGTTGCTTGTTTGTTTAAATTTCAGGCTTTAGACAGCTGCACTATGAATGTGCATGTAAGAGAGAGTAGAGGTCAGTGCACCCAGCTTCATTTGCATGTTTTTAACCAAACAAAACCCCATCCACCAGGTCCTCCCTAAAGGGGACGCTGGAGGTCCCGCACTGCGCGTTCGTCCGAAACCAGACCCAATGAAGTCCGAAACGCACCGTTTATCTTCCAGATGGAATGATTTACAGATTTATCCAGGAACACGTGTCCCTGTAGTCCGACCGAGACCCAAGTCTGTACGTTTATATTCTTTAAGCTGATGTTTGCTATGAAAATAAAAGTAAAGCATTTGAGATGCATTCTGTGCATAGGGCCTGAAACAATGTGAGAAAATGACATAAGTGAGACTGGATTGATGGGAAGGAGTGGACACTGATTTGAGGTCTTCCAGGAGAAATAAAATAACACTGAGATGCAACAGAGATTGTTCTGTGTTCCGTGTGTTGCCATCTCAAATGTAGAAGCCATTTTTTCACCTTATGCTCAATAAAGAGGGAAGACTGGATTTCACTCCTGTGATTCTCTCATCCCTCTGACACAGCCGCCTGTCCCTTTCCTACATTCCCTTCCTTTGTCTCCTCAATCATAAGTATTTTCGTGCGGAGTGGAGAGAGGGAAGAATAAAATGACTGCAGAGGAAAATAGAAGGTGTGAAAGTGAAATGCACAGGAAAAAAACAGATGGAAGAGAGGAAATGGTTGAAAAGAGGAAGTATTGAAAGCAGAGATGTGACCTTTTTGCTGTTTTTCAGTCTTTTGCTCTTCACTCTGCCCCCCCCCTCTCTCTCTCTTTCTTTCTCTCTCTTCTCTCTCTCTCTCTCTCTCCGCTCTCTCTCTCTCTCTCGCTCTCTCGCTCGCTCGCTCGCTCATCCAGCACCAGCTATATGTGCTGGTGGAGGAGCCATTTTGTGGCCTGTATCATTACAGGGTGTTTTAATCAGTGTTGCGGTGAAGTGCTGGTCATCGGGGCAGGCGTCAGCTGGAGCGTGTGTGGGGTGGGAGAACGAGGGGCTGCAGGGGGTCAGGATTAGACAGACACACCCCTGGGCTTGAAAGCTTAAACCTCAAGTTCATCACACCAGACAATGGAAAGCTCTTCAGAAAGCCTTTGGGGTCTCTGTGACAGACCGATGACTTGACCCCACAACTTGGTTCTTCTGGACTGTTCGTTTTATTCATTTGTTTATTCGGTTTGTTTTCTTAACCGATCCAAAGTTGCACAGTGGTTGGTCTTTCATAGCTCAAGAAGCATGGGCTTCTCATTTATGTGTAGACTTATTTATTATTATCCGCTTAAGGGATTTTAAGAGATGCATCTGATACAGAGTTGAGCTATAAAATTAATATCAATAACATAGCACAGATAATTTGGTCTTGGAAGGGTTTGCTATGGATATTTGATCATGTGAAATCACTGTGCATTTTTTTCTTTCCGCATTAACTAATATATATATATATATATATATAATAGATAATATATATAATATATATAGATACGTACCGGAGGTTCAGTGGAAGTTTGGGATCAGTAAGGTTTGTAAAGTTTTTAAAAGAAAGTCTCTTCTGCTCATCAAGGCTGCATGATTTGATCAAAAATACAGAAACAAACTGTAATTTTGGGCAAAATGTGATTACCATATCAATACTGGTTTTCTATTTTAGTATATTTTAAAATCTAATTTATTTCTGTTATGGCAAAGCTGAATTTTCAGCATTTGTTACTCCAGTCTTCAGTGTCACATATCCTTCAGAAATCATTCTAATATTTGATTTATTTACTAGAATTATCAATGTTTGGCAACAGTTGTGCTGCCAAATATTTATTTGGAAACTGCAATACTTTTTTCAGAATTCTTTGATGAATAAATGTTCAAACAATAATATTTTCTAAAAATATAAATCTTTGCTATCACTTCTTATCGGTTTAACATCCTTGCTGAATAAAAGTTTAATTTCTTTCAAAAAAAGAAAGAATAAATATTTACTGACCCCAAACTTTTGAACAGCAGTGTAATAGTTAGAAAATATTTATATTTTAATAAATGCTGTTCTTTTAAACATTCTACTTATCAAAGAATCCTGAGAAAACAATGCATCACAGTTAAAAAAAATATTCAGTAGCACACAGTTTTCAGCACTGTTAATGACCAGCATATTAGAATGTGATTTCTGAAGATCATGTGACACTAAGACTGGAGTAATGACTGCTGAAAAATCAACTTTGGCATCACAGGAATAAATTAGATTTTAATGTATTTTAAAATAGAAAAACATTATTTTACATTGTAATAATATTTCACAATGTAAATTTTTTTCCTGTATTTTTGATCAAATAAAATGCAGCCTTAGTGAGCAGAAGAAACTCTTTAAAAAAAACATACAATCGTTGCCGATCCCAACTTTTGAACGGTGTGGGTGTGGTGTGTGTGGTGTGTGTGTGTGTGTAATTATTATTATTATTATTGTTGTATTTAATTACTATGAATTGTTGACATGGAAGGCTTCTACAAGTCCAATTTGTGAGTCCAACATGTGAATTGGTCCAAAAGAATGATTCTTTCATGAACCTCTAAATTTCACTAATGTGAGAGGCAGGGCAGGACACACACACACACACACACACACACACACACACACACACAGTCACGTTGTGAGTTTCCCTTCATGTATCGTCTATGCCTTAGACCTGAACTGATACCATCAGATAAGCACTGTCACCGGCCACCAGTCTGCCGTTTAAAATGGCTGTACTATTATGAATGGACACCATTACTGAGCATGGGCAGAGGATGAGGATAGTCATGGGAAACTGAGTTTTCCAGAATCGCTTGTCTTCGCTCTTGAGATAAATGGCATGATCCCAGACTGATTCTGTCAGTCTACTACTGCAATTGTTGTTTGAGATATTTGTAATTCTGTTAGATTTAGAGTGATAATTACTAAATCAAACAAATTTAGCCCCATAGTCAAACAGAACCCATATTCAGATTCTTACAGTTTTGTAAAAGACAATAGAATATGTTTTAATAGAAAACAGTATATCTTTAATAACTCTGTAGAAGATTTTAGGTCTTTAGTTAAAAAGAGGTGACAAAACCTAAGGTGGGATTAATGAAAAGGCAATTTTGGCCTGAGCAAATTATCTTTTTGAAATGAATACTTAATATTTGATTATTTCCATATATATTTGATGTGCTCTTTGCATTTTTGCAACTATAATGTATCCGTCCACATTCATTTCGCCACACCGCCTTGATGAGTACTTCAAATGTGAAATAAAGCACTCCATTTTTAGGGAGAAAATGAGTAATAATTCAGAAATATTAATAATATATAATCATAACGCTATTCAGGAGAATTGAAAGTTCAAAAACAGCAGGAAAGAACAGAAGCAAAGATAGAAAGAGCTGAGAGGATCCCGACTGGAGTTGTGTCATGTTAAGTGTTTTGCCTGGTCTGTGTGAGTGTGGTGTTGGACCGGTTGAGGTTTGGAGCTGGTAATTGTGTGGAGGGAGGGTTGGTTAGTCATTTATAGTGTGCTAGACGAGCTCGACTCAGAAAAAGCTAATTGAGAATGAGCGTTAACAGGTCTCTACCCCCCCCCCACCTCGTCAGCTCTGCAGTTGTACTTAACCCATTTAAAAGTCCCTGCCAACACGGGCACCCTTATTAATATTAATTATCCTGCGTGTTAATTTTAGCCAGTCCATATCTCTGTGGGCTTGTAAAATTCTGAAGATGACAGGACTGCTGAGGGATTCACGAATATTATCCATCACATCCTCCCCACTCTGTCTTTTTTCCCTCTTTCCTTGTCATTCTTGGAAAAAGTCTTTCTTTCTTTCTTTCTTTCTTTGACTCACATAAATCGTCTCTGTAAAACTGATGTATAAAAATTTGGATGATTATGAGTGTATTAGAATGATTGAGTTGTAATAGTACCTGTTCTAAGCCTTAATGGTTGTGCTGAAATGGCCGTGACTATTTCCTCCGCACCCTCATCTTACCCACACACAATGGCTTTCTGAACTTCACCAGAATGAGCCGTTCAGATGGTTTGGGGAAAGGCAGGAACCGAAGCGCATTTCTGTATATAAACTATGTTTTAACTTCAATTTGCCTTGTTATGTGAGGTGTGCCAGTGGTTGGTATGACGTCTGATGTCTGGGTTTTGAAGTATGGGGCTTGTGGTTATGTCCAAGTTTGATTGAAATGTGAATCATTGGTTCAGTGTGTTGTTTTGTGTTTTCTCAGACTGCTGTTTTTGGCCTGAAGTCTACAGAGGACTTTGGCCTAACTTGGTAAGAATAGCTTAAACTGGTTCCCGACTAGTTCATAAAAATGCAACTTTACCTAAAGCAAACTTTTCCTTGAAAACTATATGTTGTATGTAGATTTAAAAATGTAAATTTTTGTTGACTTTTCTATGATAAATTTTAATGCTATGTTGGGTCACAACTTGATGTCAGATGTCTCCCTCATCTGACCGATCCATTTCACGTTTTGAAGTCTCCACTAATGAGCTAATGAGTTGATTCAGATTTGTTTGATTAGCAAGACTTTGAAAACGGGTACCATATTTTCCGTAAATTAAGTCGCACCAGGTTAAAATTGAATTGGTGATAGAAAAATAAATAAGTCGCATCAGTGTTTAAGGCACAATTTCTATTACATTTAGAAATAATGTAAAATATGGTAAATAATGTAGTTTAGTTCCCCTCACCGCACAATAATTGCTTTAAATCTAATTCTATTCACAACAGTAATGTAAAATGCAAGTATAAACCAAAAAATATAGTGGCATTCATTACAAACAAATTATTATACTGGCAAGCTAAAAAAAAATATTTAAAGCAACTGAACTACCAGTGTGTGGAAATACCCTAAAAAAAAAAAAAAAAACTTGGGCTCTCTCACATACCTCTCTCATTTGGCATGAATCTAAATGTGTTTTGTGTGTTTGACGTTAATTGAATTATATGAAATCACACCACGTTTCAGATGATAAAAAAAATACTTATATTCTTGAAAATATGGTATGTTTGGTGTGCCTCCAGGAAAAGTATTGGGAAATGCTTTACTGAATACATTTTTGCTCTTAATTCAAAATTTTCCAAAAACAATATATATTAATCTGTATATGTGTGTATATGTGGTGTGTGTGTGTGTGTGTGTTTGTGTGTGTGTATAATATATAATAATATATATATATATATATATTATATATATATATATATGTATGAGTTGATAAAATTTATTCATATATTTGTAATGGTAATATTTTTATTTGCTTTTTATGTGTACTTTTTATTTTTTTTTCTGGGGGGGGTATATTTTTATACTTCCAGCTTTTTGATTCAGGCTATACTTGCATGAAGTGTGGACCCATTGGATAGTATTTTCTCAATTTTAGATATATGCCAGTAACAACACACACACACCACACACCCACACACACCCACACACTGAATTGAAGTATTTTGAGACAAATAGAGGCAGGGTGATTTTGGACAGCTTGGAGAAGCTGCCAGTGATGTCATTAAGAGACACCGGCCTGATAAGGCATGCGGACTGGCTGAATAAATAAATAAATTAAATTAATATCTTATATATTCTTTTCACCTCCCTCTAGGCCTCGCTCACCAAATCATGACCACTGGCTATATCTCAAACCCCCTACCCACAATACAATCCTGGCACCCTTGACCCTGCATCCCCCTTCAACTCCATCTCTGATACTCCACCCCCAATTTCCATCTATCTGTGTGTGTGGAGAGGGGGGGAAACGGAATGCGGCTCGGCAATAAATAATAAATTTGACTAATACACATTCAGCCTGAGTCACAATTTAGCGCACCCGTCCTCCCCCTCTGCACATCCCACCAAGACAAGCGGCCGAGGGACTGAATCCAAAAGCAGATCATCCTAGTAGATTGGGTGCAATCCCTTGTCGAAATTGTCTTCTAAACTCTTAGAAAGAAAAGAAAGCTCCGCTTTGTTTATTCTCGCACCGGCTACCAGCTTCGCCAAAGCTACGGAGGTCTCAGCGCACTACGGTTGCTTGAACGCCCGAGCCGGCGTCTACCTCTCCAGCCAGCCAGCGACTAGGAGAGCGTACCAGTGTTTGTGTATGTGTGTGTGCGGGAGGGAGAAAAAGAGAGAGAGACACGGAGAGAGGGAGAGAGTGGGGGTATTATGCACTCTAGATGTTGGCTCTTGCTTTAAGCAGCCTGCCTGCAAGCCCAGGTACAGCGCGCCGGCTCTCTAAATAAGCAGCACATTCAGAAACCCCATCAGGACAGTAGGCAGGGCTGCAGCCTGGGTGTGAAATCACACTAATGCGCCCGCTCTAGTCAGGTTGAGCAGGATCACTCACTCTCTCTCACTCACACACTACCGTTCCTCTACTACTGTAGCACCAGCAGCCAGAAGACAAGTGTGGATTGGACGTCAAGGAGGGCAAGAAAGAAAGGAAGGAGGCAAAAAAAGAGAGACAGAAAGGTCAGTACACTGCTTTCTGCTCTTGGAGTGCTGTTCCACTCTCTCTTCCTGTGTGTGTGTGTGTGTGTGCGGTGGAGGTGGGACGGCTGCGTGGCGTTGGCTGAAAGTATTGATTGTAAGTGAGTTTGTGGGGAGTGCACGCTTGTTTCATCCTGCCAGGTGCAAGCTTTGGGTTGTTGGGGGGCTCTGGATTCAGGAGCAGGCCAACTGCTTTGACTAGTGTCTGCAAGTTCACAGGTGCCATGTCACAGGTTTTATGTGTGCGAAAGCCAAAATCGCCTCGCGTTTGCGTTATATGTCTGATTGAATCGGAAACGGGGTGTGCATGTGTCTCAATTGCTGTGTGACAGGGGTGTCAGGGTCTATTTTTAGCACGGTGTTGGGGGGGGATGTGATTGGCAGGGGGGGTTTGCAGCAAAAATATAATAAGTCACTTTGTCACCATTTGAGTCATAGTGATGCGTCTGCGTAACGGACAGCCGTGCCATACGCAAGACTTACGTACACCACGCTGACATATTACACACGGGGGTCACTGCACACATGACCCGAATGCACATGAGGGCGAACCCTCCCGTCAATGAGGAACACTTTTGATGCACTCAAGTCATGTCCGGAAGAACCAAATATTTACAAGTTGAACACACATGAACGTCACCACAAAGTGAAACTCTGAATATTTTTTTTAAACCCAGAGTTTCCAAGTTGGGGGCTTGTCAGTGAGAAAACATGTTGGACACAACAGATTCAGCACCTGTATTAATCTTAAATTTGTTCAAATGTAATTACTATTTTTCATATGTACAATAAAACTCATATCTAATTTGCATGTGCAAAATACCAAAGTATTGTACAATTACGGTAGAATGTATAATGATTCAATTTACAGCACCTTCATAAATTAATAAAAACATAAAGCTAATAAAAAAAATAAAAACATAAACATCCAATGCACATTCATTATTCATAATGTTTTAGATGTAGAATGTGGAGGAAATTTTATTTTTATTATATTTTATTATTATTGGTATCATTTGCTTCCATCAAAGATTGTTTCGTTATACGTTTTCATTTTTGCTTCAGTAATACTTGCGTTTTTCATGAGCTGAGAGATAACAGTAAATCTATTTAGTGTGTGTGTGTGTGTGTGTGTGTGTGTGTGTGTGTGCAAGACAAGTGTGAGACAAGAAAAGCTATTTTATACCTAGCTTCTTAGAAGATGATTAAATACTTAGAATTGCATCTAGGGGGGACATAGCTGGACACCTTAAATGGACACATATCTTGAGTATGCGTTATGATTGGATGAGATAGAAGCATCCTGATTTGATTTGGGTATAAATATTTGGGTCAAGGTGTAGGTCGCTCTCTGCAGTCAAGTTGGATTACTGTATGCCTTTTGAATTTTTCTTGCAAGAAAATAATTATTTTAAAAGACTTTTGTCTCATTCCTTTATTGAAATAGAAAACTGCCACGACACAGAGTTAAAAAGTCCTGTTGAATTTTATGTAGAAAAGGTATGTAGCCATCTTGCTCCGACAAAAGTGACTTGAACACACCTGACATTGTAATTACAACTTGCCAACTCGTAAATACGAAATTACAAGGGGGACTTGAATGCACAATTTCACCCTTGAATGTGAATTCCACTTACCATTAACTACAGGCTTATGAACATTTTGTAAACAAGTTTTGATTTGGATATTTGATGATCATCATAACTTTATTTTGTATGTTTATCATATTATTCACATTAGTAATTGTAACTTGTACATACATACACAGGACCTTTTGACAGAAAGATGTTCAAATTGACTTTAGCGATGTTGCGTCGTGCTGATGCATAGAGGTGGTCGCAGTACGGGCCCCTTTTCTTGTGGTTCGTGTCAACGTTCAGATTCCTCGTGCCCCACACGCAATGTTGTGAGAAACAGGAAAAGGCAAGGTTTACCAAATTGTCGGCAACACTAAAGACATCAACACACACATTTCAGCCATCTATCATGCCTGTCGCTGCATTTCTGTGGCGACAGTGATTTATTCCAGCGTGGGAGCCCATTTGAGCTGTGATAGAGAAATAAGCAGCACCCAGTCTGGCTGGAGGACTGAATGCTCACAAACACCCTCTGAACATAATACAATGATGAGGTGCACCTTGGTGCGACTTCACATTCATCTCATGCTAAATGCTACAGCAGATGTCCAAAATGTGTCAAATTTAGTCTATATTAAAATGTTTTAAGCATCAGGGAATATGCAGAAGCAAGTACCAAGTGCATTTTTATATTTCGTCTTATTTAGTTTAGATGTTAACACCAGCTGTACTGCAAAATTGCAAACATATGCTACATATGTGAGACGCAAAAAGGAAATAATTCTGCTTCCAAACCACACGGTGTGCTGTGCTGCATCTGCTTTCCTCTAGACTGGAAACTGTGTACGGAGATACTCAGAGGACAAGTGCATTCACACACACACACACACACACAAACACAACACACACACACACACACACACAACACACACACACACACACTCACTCTTAAACACTCTGAAACGGTGGCCAGTTTGTAACCAGCCGCGTAAGCATGATTTGGATTTCACAGCGTGTGTGTTTTTTATTTATTTATTTATTTTTTGTGTAGCATGATGTGCCGGCGAGCTCTGATTTTCATCCAGTTGAGTGTGTGTGTGTGTGTGTGTGTGTGTGTGTGTGCATCCTCATCTGGCCGTTTTAAGATAATAAATTCTTACTTCACGTCTCCTACTCTACAGGCAGATTCATGAGAATGAACATGCACACGTTCATACACAAGTACGCAAGCACTTCATATGCAAGATATCTAAGCCCTGCACAAATGGATCTATATATATTTTTTTGACATTGCTGTGTGTGTGTGTGTGTGTTTGTACTGTTCAGCTTTTGATTTTGATCATAGAACATGTGTATGTGTCATTTTCAATGTTTGCCTATTTTAGGGCCCAGCTTTATGTTTGCATTTGTATTAGATGTGTAAATGTGGGCATTTACATACATTTCTTGGCATGTGCACCAACCAAGTGTATAACTGCGTGATTTAAGTGCTTGCGTGTATGTTTGGTGGTCCATGTCTCTATATTCGTAAGACTGGGTGGCTGTATCAATAGCTGTGATCTCAGCTTGGCCTGCTTATGCCAGAAAATAGAGAGAAATTGAGAGAAAGTAAGAGATGAGGGTTTCACACTTCCACATACATTAAATTACATATATATACTGTATATATACAGTATAAATATATTCCACACTCCCTGTAATGTAATAATAAAAAAATAAATCATATTTAAATACACGTTCTAATTGGAAATATATATATATATACACACACAGATCTGGCCTTTAAAAATGCACATTTTATCACGTGATTCATCATTTTATTGTGATTCATCATTTTATTCGTGATTCATCTGTATTTTTGATCAGAATGTGCATTCAAACATCAAATTGGCTTATTACATTACAAAATATTGCGTAATTGTACAGAATATCAGTAAGAATCCTTCTTAGTATTAGAAAACATTACTAAACATTGTAACGTTAGCCTAAACATTGTAGCTAATGTTGATATAGTTTTATTCAAGACTTGTTTTTATTTTTTGATCACATTTAAATGTGAGGTGAACTGTAATATTTAGATTAGGTACAGTAGTAGCTGTGATGCAGCTGTGCTGGTGAATATGGCGGTTTTGGGCTCCGCTCTGATAACACGACCAAAATTCGGCTCTGCACCTCAAATCCAGGATTAATGACAGCTTTTAGGGCTTAACACGGGCAGTCATTCATATGGACGAGAACCGCGTGGCCAGCCTCTATCCCGTCTTATCGTCTGGGAAAGGCCGGAGATGCTCTACGCATGTGCTGTAGCTTCATATGCTGACCCTATTGAACTGTGAACTGAAGCTTGACCTGCCAATGTAAAATGTGTTCACTGTAAACATCACATTGAGATTGTTTATATTAGTTACTGTCGCTCTGTGTCATTTTAGCCTGTAGTTGTGGTGAAGTAATGGTGACCGTCATGGCAACAAAGATATTCTTATAGAGCAATAACAAATGTGGCTCAGTTTTGCCTGTACATTAACACGTCAAATTGGTTGATTTGTTTATTTATATCGTTTAAAATTATTATATTTAAATAATTTGCCATATTTGGTAATAATTACTAATTAACATCAGTTATAACCAATTTATGTATAGTTATGTCTAAACGAATATGCTTCTTGATTCTGTGAAATTACCTCCTAAATTAATTTGCTGTATTTTGTAACATGTTAAACACTAGTGTAAATTAATAAATTAATTAATATAAATGGACAAAAATGTTTTTTTGTCAACATTTTTTGTAGACATAAATGGTGATTTTATATGTGATTTATCAATTTATAATCGTTCCTCATGTAAACCTAAACATGCTAATTACATTCTTTTGTAGCATTTAAAATTTGTCTTCTTAAAAAAATAATTAAATAAACGGTAAATTACCGTATTGGCCCGAATATAAAACTGCCCCCCTTTTTCCAGATGTACCTTTTAGAAAAAGTCTTTTTAAAAACAAATCTTGTTTTTTCTCAGTAAAACACATTTTGTCTTCAATTGTTTTCATATTGCATATTTTTCCTATTTTAATTTTTGTTTTGAAAGTATGGTAAAAACTGGTAAAATGTACCAACAATCACATTTAAAAAAAATATACACTTTTTGATATACCATTTAAAAAAAACAAAAAAAACAGGTAGCCCATCTGAATTAGGACATTTAGGCTATCCATCTAATAGTAGCCTACCAAAATCTTATTAACAGTAGAAGTTAAATCTTACTGAGTCTTAAAATCTGGGTTCTGTCTTACGGTTTTAAAATCATTTAAGGGAGTTTGGTCCCATCAGGTAAGGACCAGTCCCGACTCAGCAGCTGACGCTTTCTTTTCTTTGATTTTACTCGCGATCTTTACAACACGCATTGCATTACGTATTGCATGGCACAAGTTTTATGCAAATTTGGTGCCACCTATTGTTGTGGGTGTATTATTGACATGTCAAAGTCTAGACCCTGAATATAAGACGACTGCAATTTTTCAGATGCATTTCCAAGAATTAAACATCGTCTTATATTCGGGTCAATACGGTATCGTATCATTTTCGTAAAAATATTGTATTAAAATCGATGTAACTGCATTTGTTGGTATTTTTTGTGAGGATATCATTAGTTGTTTTTATGTTTTTTTTTTTTTTTAAGAAATTACTAGATTTGAATTAAAGCATGTATTTATAGTTGTGTCTGAACTGTGCACATGAAACGTGTTCATTTCTCTTGTCTGTTGTGTGCTGCCCTGAGGACATGTGGATGTTCTGGTTATCTGAGCTGCTTGCTTTTGAAAGGATTTTGCGATATCAGACAGTATTTCAAAATGAAATCAGCATGCTACTAATGTCTAGTACTATTGTATTATGAATTAAAGAATTTTAGGCATAATTTGTGTGTCCTTTTCAAAATCTATCCGTATCTGTTATATGTACTGTATGGTTGCTGCACACTAGGAAGTGTGCGAGTCCGGCATGCTGCATCTGCGGGAGGCGAGCCCATTGGCTGCACGAGATGATTGACACCTGTTTTCTGCCTATTAGACGTCTCAGTCCATGTTGACAGAGCATCCGGGATCCGTGGATTGGTTGCTTGCTTTTGATGTGCGTGTTTACATGCATCTACACAGGCACAACAGTCTAGAATCCTCTCAACCCCATTGTGACATCTGCTAAAAGTGGACTCCTGAATTTAATTTACACCAGTGCACAAAAATATCTTTAATCCTGGGCTGGAATGCAAGAGTTAGAAAGGTGGAAAAAAAAGAGCACTTTCATGTTCCGCCTGCTCTTTGCTTTGTGTTAGGACATCATTACCAAAGAGACGCAGAATGCCCAAGGCACATAAAAAAGTTGGCGTATTTCTGGAATTAATTAAATTACACAAGTTTGCCTGATTTCCACGTCCTCTCCTGACATTTGTTGTGTTTCCTTGTTGTTTCTCCGCCATGTCATGCTGTTCTGCCATGTTAGTCAAATGTGTAAAGTCCCTCAGAGGGTCTGAGGAGCGATCGCGCCGTCTGGGGCAAATACAGATGGTCATCTCGCATCTCATTCCATCTGATTACTGCAGTCATGTGGATAATCCTCATCAAGTGCTCATGTCTGGGCTTCTGTACTGTACGTGGAGCCAGATCAAACAAGAGCTTTGGCTTTCCAGCCATCTCGGTTTATTTTCTGTGTCACCGATATCCGAGGGGCTTATTAGTTTACCTTCTTTGTCTATCCCTCGTCCATTTTCGAGAAGCACTGAGAGGAAGAGAGAGGGCTGTCTTGCACCTTGGAAAAGCGTTCGGATCATTTGTAGGCCTGAATCACACATTCTAACTGAAACACACATCCAGTTAAAATATGATAATTCAATCCCGCTCCGTTTTTATTAAATCACGCTCTCGGAATGCTGCGCTCTGCCTGATAGCGCTGTTATTGTTTGTGTAAAACACATTTTCTTTTTCTGCCTCTCTCTCTCTTTTGGGCTGGGGGTAGATGTTAGTGGCCAGTATCGGGAGCTAGTACGTCAGAGAAGACTAAAATGAGATTTCTCAGCATGTCGTGTGTGCGTGTGTGTGTGTGTGTGTGTGCATGGGACGTGATGTGTGAGACTAATGGCTGTCGGTTTGGTGCCTTGGCGTTTTCATTCTGCCTTCCTGTCCTGTAATCGAAAAAAAAAAGACAAGGGGTGGGGGGAAACAAAGAAATAACGGCGAAAGAAAGAGCGAACGCAGGAGGGGAGGAGAGTCTGTTTATTCCTCCAGCCCCCTCCCCATCATCCGCCTCTTCTCTCTACCTCTGGAATATAATCCACTATCTCCTGACCTTCAAATCATGCCGCGCTGCAGTCATTCCAATTCACTGGCCACTATGAGCGTGAAATGTCCTCTAGCCCATTTCCCTCTCTCAGCATGGCCTCACTTCCTCTTTTGCTCTCTCTGCCCCTGCGCATATTAGGGCTGTCAAAATGGCAGAAAAACTAAATTCGAATTTTGATAACTTAATAGATCAATATTCGACATTATATTCGAATTTTAAAAGGAGTAATTTCCGTTGGGGGGGGGGGCTTTTGGCTTCTTTCCTGAGGCCACAAGAGGGCGCATCGGAAAAAAATATTATGCACGTTTCTTCAAAGAATAATAAAATAACACGAGTCACGACTATCTTTGAAAAAAGTGCATAATGTTTAAATTATGTTTATAAACCATACAGTAGAGAAATTAATCAAGTTGCTTACACAATTAGAAACCAAACAGCAGCCACATTCCCCACAGCATCATGCATGTACAGTGGGGAAAAAAAGTATTTAGTAAGCCACCAATTGTGCAAGTTCTCCAAATTAAAAAGATGAGAGAGGCCTGTAAATTTCATCATAGATATACCTTAACTATGAGAGACAAAATGAGAAAAAAAAATCCAGAAAATCAAATTGTAGGATTTTTAAAGAATTTATTTGCAAATATGGTGGAAAATAAGTATTTGGTCAAAAAAAAAAATTTCATCTCAATACTTTGTTATATACCCATTGTTGGCAATGACAGAGGTCAAACGTTTTCTGTAAGTCTTTACAAGGTTTTCACACACTGTTGCTGGGATTTTGGCCCATTCCTCCATGCAGTCTCCTCTAGAGCAGTAATGTTTTGGGGCTGGCGCTGGGCAACACGGATTTTCAACTCACTCCAAAGATTTTCTATGGGGTTGAGATCTGGAGACAGGCTAGGCCACTCCAGGACCTTGAAATGCTTCTTACGAAGCCTCTCCTTCGTTGCCCGGGCGGTGTGTTGGGATCATTGTCATGCTGAAAGACCCAGCCACGTTTCATCTTCAATGCCCTTGCTGATGGAAGGAGGTTTTCAATCAAAATCTCACGATACATGACCCCATTCATTCTCTCGTTTACACGGATCAGTCGTCCTGGTACATTTGCAGAAAAACAGCCAAGCATGATGTTTCCACCCCCATGCTTCACAGTAGGTATTGTGTTCTTTGGATGCAACTCAGCATTGTTTCTCCTCCAAACACGACAAGTTGAGTTTTTACCAAAAACTTCTATTTTGGTTTCATCTGACCATAATACATTCTCCCAATCCTCTTCTGGATAATCCAAATGATCTCTAGCAAACTTCAGACGGGCCTGAACATGTACTGGCTTAAGCAGGGAGACACGTCTGGCACTGCATGATTTGAGTCCCTGGCAGCGCAGTGTGATACTGATGGTAGCCTTTGTTACTTTGGATCCAGCTCTCTGCAGGTCATTCACTAGGTCCCCACGTGTGGTTCTGGGATTTTTGATCACAGTTCTTGTGATCATTTTGACCACACGGGGTGAGATCTTGCGTGGAGCCCCAGATCGAGGAGATTATCAGTGGTCTTGTATGTCATCCATTTTCTAATAATTGCTCCCACAGATGATTTCTTCCCACCAAGCTGCTTACCTATTGCAGATTCAGTCTTCCCAGTCTGGTGCAGGTCTACAATTTTGTTTCGGGTGTCCTTTGACAGCTCTTTGGTCTAGGCCATGGTGGAGTTTGGAGTGTGACAGTTTGAGGTTGTGGACAGGTGTCTTTTATACTGATAACAATTTCAAACAGATGCCATTAATACAGGTTACCAGTGGAGGACAGAGGAGCCTCTTCTTCTAAAGAAGAAGTTACAGGTCTGTGAGAGCCGGAAATCTTGCTTGTTTGTAGGTGACCAAAAAATTTTACCGAGGAATTTACCAATTAATTCTTTAAAATCCTACAATGTGATTTTCTGATTTTCTCATTTTGTCTCTCATAGTTGAGGTATACTAGTGATGAACAATACAGGCCATCTCTCATCTTTTTAAGGGGCGAGAACTGCACAATTGGGGGATGAGCTAAATACCTTTTTTGCCCCACTGTATGTATAGTTTAAAAGCAAAAGGACGGAAAACCAATCACCACACAAAGAGTACTTTTCATTAACAACTGCGATGCAGTCCTCATGGGGGAAAACCGCCATGAAGTCTCAGTCTTGTTTTTTTAAAGTTGAACGTACATTAAGTTTACATCGCGTTCTAAAACATGGCGGCCAACACAGTTCTCGTGCGAGACGCGAGTGCAGCGGTGATAGATGTCCCTCTAGAAAATGCGATGAATATGCATTCCGTGTGAAAGGCTTGGTTTCGGTTTTGACGTAAACAACATCTTCCCCGCATTGAGTGTTATATTTTTCTGCAGTATTTTGAATGACTATCTAGTGGCTTCAACTGGATAGGCTAACAAAAACATTACATCGTCATCGCATCTCGTGCGCCGCTGATAAGGCTTCCTGACGCACACCTACAATTCGAATGCAACGTTTTCGCATTCGAACGTGGATTTTATTTTAAATTCGACGAATATTCGAAATTCTAATTTTTTTTGACAGCCCTAGCGCATATTACACACACATGATCATGCTCCAAAAAAGCCATAACACACTGAACATTTCACCATTTTAAAGCATCTTTGTCTTTAATTTTGTCCAAAGCTATTTTTTTATTTTGACTATTTGGGATAATCCTGATTTAAAAAAAAATAAAAAATGCCATTTAGTAATATGGACTCAAGTAAATTGAACATATTGTCATTTAAGTTTACACATGAGGTATTTTAAAATGGGAACTTTTTGTAATTTAGTTTAATTTAATAGTTACTATATTTAATCAGCCTTTTAAAACATCTGTTTTAAAACAACCATTTTAAAACATCTGTTATTGAAAATACCCAGATTATTAAAAGCTGCTGTCTATTTGATGTGTTCATGAGATATTGAATCCAGAGGGAGTTTCTCAGCGCTGAGGGTCAAGAAGGTTTCTAAAGCTCTGACATTTCTGACAAAGAGAGACAAATACATTTAAAAATATTTTTGACCATGAATTCTTTTCACTCTGTACCAAATTACGAAAACAGGATTGTTTTGAACAGATTTAAGATATTAGTCTGTGTTAAATTTTTGATACCTGTGCATCATTAAAATTCACCCTGTCCAGCTGAAGCATATGTTGCAAGAACAACAGAATGGGTTTGTTTCACACTAAATCAAAGGTGAGATTGTGACGTGGTGGGCATGTTCATGGTGTGTGTGTGTTTTTGTGAGAAGGATGTGATTTTATTTCTTTACTTACCTCAGAGCTAGAGATTATTCATCATACACTCTTTTTTCTCTTATTTTTCTCTCCCCATTCACTTGCTCTTAAGTAAGTGTGAAATAAGAATTTGCTGTGTGTCCCTTCCGGATTTTTCGGGAACTTTCCATTTTAAGATGCATTGCATCATCTTTGGCCGTTCACCAATTATTTTTGCCTTACCTATTTTCTTGCATTGTGGTTTATGAAAGAGACTCCCAACCAGGAGTACTTGTAGGCCTGAAGAAACTAGTGTTTTTTTTTCTTTTTCATTTCACAATGAAGGTTTCTCCATCATTTACACCAGAACTGAAAAAAGAGTGAAAGAACAACAATATTGTTTTATGTTTAAAAATGAATGACTTGAATGATAAATGTTTTGTGTTGATGTTGGGGTGTACACAAAAAAAAAAAAAGAGAAACATTTCTTTCTTGAAAAAGAGCTTATTTCTTTCCATTTTGCCTCAAAACATTCATAATGCATTCTTGCCATATTCAGCAGAGCTGCATGTTTTCACCTAGTTTGGGAACCCGTGATTTGAATAACTCATTTGATCTGGACTCATTGACGTGGGAATGTCTGTGCGTAATCAGTGTTTACGATGCGCTGTGAAGTTTGTGTGAATCTATACCGTCAGCATCAATTAAACTGTGATGCAAGGATTCATAATGTGCAGGTTTAAAATTGTAGTTTATAGCTACTCCTAAATGTAAAGTAACTACTCTTAATTTAAAGTAGTTAAACTTAGCTACACTTTTGAAAGAATACCTAGTTGCATTGAGCCTGTTAAGAAAATTTTAAAGGGATTTGCACATTTTTTAAATATATAAATATCAGATGGTATAGTTAAGTTACAATCAGTATTTATCTGAATCAAAAACAAGGATTTCAATTAGAGCGACAAATCAATTAAACAGATATATTTAATATATTTAAAACTAAAAAACCTGGAAAATATGATATTTTATATATCAGTGATGAGCAGCAATTACCTAAATATTAGTAAGTACTACAAAAACATTTACATAAAAAAACAGAACAGTGACTTCTCAACTGTCTGATTGAAAATATTCACTAAAATGAATCAGATTTCCAATCTCAGGACATTGAAAAAATATCATTTATTTATTAAAATTAAAACACTAAACTTCAATTGCACTAAAAAGTACACTAAGCAGGTAAGTGCAGTCATTCTTTTGACAAATTTAGTTGGGTTTGTACATATTGACGCTACTTTCAGTACTGATTTTGATTCTAGAATCCTCAGACATGCTCGTAGGACTTTGACTGTTTTTATTTGTATAAACAGAAGCAGATTTGCGCTAATTGAAACTAATTAGGAAACGTGATGCTAATGTGTGTTTAAGCAGTGTGAAGATTATCTGGAGGACCTTGGTTGTCTCTGGCTATTCATTCTCTCAGGCCCTGCTGTCCAATGAATATGAGCCATGCTCATACACGTTATTGTGCAGAGGTTGTGCCGCTCATTAATCACATGACCTTCAAGGGCAAGCTTAATGACCTTGCAGGAGCATATCAGCTGGAGATGGCTGATGCGGGGGAATTAAATTGTTTCTGATCACGTGGTTCTGCATGGGACCTGTCTTCCACTGTCTGTACCAAACGGACTGGTTCTGGCCCTCTAATGGCATACTGTACCATAGGATGAGATTGTTTTAGTTTAAGTAAGAGTTGAGGTGAAAGAACCTGGGAAAAGTTCAGTATGGCAGTTTGTATAAAGCATCAAACAGGACATCCTGCATATTGTGGCATGTTAAATCCATTATCCTCCCCTACAAGAAAGAAATGAAATCTCTTTATGATTTCAATTGTTCCCTTAGACAGAAACAACATAAAATGGAGAGGTTTCTTACATCTCCATCTTCTCAAATATATCTTATGGGGGAAAAGATGTTGATATTTTCACATATGTGTCTTGAAGATCTCGGTAGTGTCTCGAACTGTTCTCATAGCAAAGATACCAAAGCCTGATCATTTAAAATGAGCTATTTCTATAAAAACCAAATGATCTCTGATCGGATATCCACATTCAGTTTATAGCTTTGTACTCTTACAGCATTTCAGCAATTCTTTTTTGTTTACATCTTTATTTCTCATAATTTAGGATTTTTATTTTTATTTATTTTTTTAATTTAATTTAGGATTTTGTTTTTGGGAAGAACCTCTGGAAAGTTGATACTTAAAGCATAACTCACAGCTAAATCTTTTGGGGGAAACTACCTTGGTAATTTCATATATGTGTGTCTCAATATTCTCAATATCTCTATTGCCAAATACAAAGTCTGTGAGATTTTATATGAGCTATTCTTAAAAAAACCAATGTGACCCTGGAGCCAGTCTTAAGTCGCTGGGATATATTTGTAGCAATAGCCAAAAATACATTTTATGGGTCAAAATTATTTATTTTTCTTTTATGCCAAAAATCGTTAGGATATTAAGTAAAGATAATGTTTTTTGAAAATTTCCTACTGTAAATTTATTAAAACTTAATTTTTGATTAGTAATATGCATCGCCAAGAACTTAATTTGGACAACTTTAAAGGCGATTTTCTCAATATATAGATTTTTTTTTTTGCACCCTCAGATTCCAGATTTTCAAAAAGGTGTATCTCTGCCAAATATTGCCCTATCCTAACAAACCATACATCAATGGAAAGCTTATTTATTCAGCTTCCATTTGATGTATAAATCTCAATTTCGAAAAATTGACCCTTATGTTTTGTTTTGTGGTCCAGGGTCACAAATGATCTCTGATCTGATATCCACATTCACTTTTTTGCTTTGTACTCTTACTGCATGTCAAAAAAGGTCTAATTTGTTTCCATCTTTATTTCTCATAATTTAGGAATTTTGGGGAAAAAAAAAAAACATTTGAGAAAAAAGTAGATTTTTAAATAACACATAACTCACAACTGTATCTTTTGGGGGGAAAGACCTCACATACAGTATGCGTCTTTAAGAGATCTCAATAGTATCTCAAACTGAGCTCATATTTGACAAGATACCAAATTCTGTGAGATTTCAATATGAACTAGTTCTTTAAAAGTCAGATGATCTCTGAGCTGATATCCACATTCACTTTATTGCTTTGTACTCACTGCATGTCAGCAGTTGTCTCATTTGTTTACAGTACATCTTCATTTCTCATAATTTAGAAATTTTGGAAGAAACATCTGAGAAAAAAAGTTGACACCTAAATAAAACATAACTGACAACTCCATTGAATTCCCAGAGCTGTGAAAATGCAACCACTGAGCAATGAAATTTTCCTCTGAGCCGTCCTTCTGCTTTTTCAGGAGATATTTGAAACCTCTAAAATTTTTCACTAGAGTATTTGTATATTCTCCTTTAATGGTTCTTGCAAGTTCTCTTTGAGAGTTCATTGCAATGAATCTTTTCTCTGATAGCTGTCTTTCTGCACTGAACACAATGAAGCTTTTTGTCAAGTGTCTTTTTCTCTTTTTGTCATTCTACTTTCTCATAACCTTATAATTATTAAAGGTGATTATAATCCAGATCCCGCTGATGTGTAAACTTCATATAAAATTGTGTTCGCTTCCAGCAGCAATCTTAGCATTAAAACATGGTCTTTATTCTCGGTGACATTAAAATGGAGGGATTTTGTTTATCCGTGCCTTTGTTTATTTAACATTTCGCACAGCGGGGGGAGTTTTCATATAGCTTGTTTTCAAGACAGTCCCTGCAGACAGCTAGCAAACGAGGATCCTCCACCACAGTTTCATCCAACATACCTCAGTCGACCCTCGCGTTCGCCAAATATCCAACGCTGGCCCATGCTCAGTATGTCATTGAAGGTGATAGAGGGATTGGTACGAAATTTTTTAGAGTCTGTAGCAATATGCATGTGAAATTTGTTTTACTCTCTCTCTCTTCATTCCCCTCCTTTTTGGGATCAGAAACATAGGTGTGCACCCCTTCAAGGAGACACATGCATAGAGGACGTGCTCTCATAGCATGCAAATAAATATACACATGCATGCATACATACACAGTCTGTGCATTTATTGCTGAAGGATCTATGTGTATCTATGCTCAAATGTGTTTCGGCAACTTTAGTTATTTGAAGGTTCATTCAGTAAAATTGGCTTGCCATTGACAAGAAGCTCTAGGGAAGAATGGGGTAAGATGAGTCGACCCCTAAAACTGTGCAGAATTTTTGTGATCACATATTTAGGTCACACTTTAATTTAGGGACAAATTCTCACTATTAAAGGGTTAGTTCAACCAAAAATGAAAATTAGCCCATGAATTACTCACCCTCAATGCATCCTAGGTACAGTATATATGACTTTCTTCTTCCAGTCAGAGTTATATTAAAAATTGACTTTGATCTTCCAAGCTGTTTAATGGCAGTCAGTGGGTGTTGCAGTTTATCAGTCCAAAATAAGTGAAATAAAGCACATCTCCAGAATAAAAGGTCCTCACACGAATCCGGGGGGGTGAACAAAGGCCCCCCTCGGGAGGATGACCTAAGACGTCGGCGTTGCGCATGCGCCACTCAGAAGTGACGAACGGGGAAGTGCAGCGGAGAGATCAAAACAAAACAACGGTCACAAATTAGAAGAACAAAACGAGGATTTGCAAAGAAGAATGTCGGAGAATTTCGATATAAACCAAGAGGAGACTGGTTTTCCTTTGCTAAAGTAAGGAAACTTTGCTTCCTTTGGTCCTGTAGACAAACTTTGGTTTTCACGAGACTCACCGGCACATACGCAACGCCGACATCTTGCGTCATGCTCCCAGAGCTGCTTCCGTGTACAACTGTTGGAGCAAACTAGATTAAAGTGATTATTATGTTTTGAATATGGATTTTTTTTCTTACAAAAACGCATCGATTCTATACAGGAGGCCTTTGTTCACCCCTCAGAGCCGTGTGAGGCACTTTTTACTATGGATGGATGTGCTTTATTTCACTTCTTTTGGACTGATGACTGTAACACCCGCTGACTGCCATTAAACACCTGGAAGAGCCAGGATATTTTTTTTATATAACTCCGATTGGATTCGTCTTAAAGAAGAAAGTCATATACACCTAGAAAGACTCGAGGGTGAGTAATTTATGGGCTAATTTGAACTAACTATTACTATGACTTTTGTCTCAATAAACCTCTTACTTTGCTGCTTATTAGAGGTAAGGTAGTTGTTAAATGTAGGTATTGAGTAGGATTAAGGGATCTAAAATATGGTCATGCAGAATAAGGCATTAATATGTGCTTTATAAGTACTATTAAACAGCCAAGCTCTGCAAGCTAATAAGCAACTAGTTAATAGTAAGAACTGGTCCTTAAAATAAAGTGTTACCCGTATCTAGAAACAAACAATTATATACATCTTTCTGTGATTCAGAAATATACTTGACAAAGGTTTTTTTTTTCCCATTGACGGGCAATTTAGATTTTTTTTGTTTTAAAGCAATTTATTACTCATAAATAAATAGTTTGATCAGAACATTATAATGCATTGAAACTTTAAAATGTGGTTTGTTTATTTATTTGTTTGTTTGTCTGTCTGTCTGTCCGTCTGTGGATGGTTTATACAAAATAATGATCAGAAGAATAAGACATGGCATAATTGTGCTTTTAATATAGGTTTTTATTTATTCATTTGTAATGTACCATGACATGGCACAACTTACCCCTAATATGGGGTTGTGTCACTTACCTATAATTTTAGTTGATAGTAGATATCAAGTATATTCAACTGTATTAGATTAACATTTACCTAATTTCTCCTTGTTTCTAGAGGACAATGTAAAAAGTGGCATTGCTCACTCAATCTCCCCTACTGAATGAAGAAAATGAAGTGTCTCCCTCATTTCTATCTCTCGTTTTCTATTCCTCTTTCTTTGTGTCTTCATTAGGCATAGCACATAGACTGTTTAGTTGCATAATGAAAAGTGCATTATTAGTTGTTCCACAAGGTCACCTGCTGCTAGGGTCCGATGTAAACATACAGATGATGATGTCGAGGGGGCATAGAGAGAGCACGGATGCAACAGACTGCAGTTTTGAATCATATTAACTTGCATGTACTCTTGAAAACATTGCATCTGTATAAACCATAGACTGTAAAAAGGTATAAACGTACGTCTTTCTCCTCTATTTCCATCTTTTTTCACTCAAGTGCAGACTTGATTAATATTTTCTTCTGTTTGGTAACCATGGCAATGAGGTCAGTGGATATGATGCTTAATTGAATCTTTCCTGAGCTTTTGTGTTCACCTCTTCTGTCCGAACACCACAGATCTTCTGCGTATTTTAGTCTTTCTCTCAGCACTTGTGCTTCATTTTGTGTATGTTTATGCATTTAGTCTCAGAATGCAGTTATTAATGCATGTCTGGCAGACAGCTGTCCGGTATATCAAGTATTCACAATTTATTTACAGTGACTTTGTTAGTGATGTAAAATTGAACAACATTACAGTGATTTATATCTGAAAAATAAGAGTGTCATTGCACTAGTTGTCTCACAACTCCTGAGAATATGGAAGCGGACATTCTGACTTTTTTTCACATGATTTCAAGTTTACATCTCACAATTCTGAATTTTCAGAATTGTGAGATGTGAAATCAGAATTGTGAGATATAGACACAAAATTACGAAACTTAAACTGACAGTTATGAGAAAAAAAAAGAAGTCTGAATTGTGAGATTAAAAAAAATCGCAATTGCCTTTTTTATTTTGTATTTCTTGGCGGCAAAACAAAACAAAACAAACAAGCAAAAAACTTAATTGCTAGATGTTAAGAATTGTGAAATAGAAACTTAAACTGACAGTTATGAGAGAGAAAAAAAAGAAGTCCAAATTATGAGATAAAATAAATTCGCAATTACCTTTTTTATTATTATTGTTTTTATTATTCTTTGGCACAAACATGTTAGTTTTGTAGATATACACATTTAAGGGGAATAGATCCTATACAAAAAATTAATATAAATTGGTGCTTTTTTTTAGTATTTGAATCTGCATGCGTAAGTGGTCCTGTTCAGTTAATGTCTTCTGTTTAGGGAACATCACATATGGCAAATCATAAATATTGCGATTATACAGAAAACGTGAATATCTATATATATATATATATATAATATATAATATAATAGCTATGTAATATGGACATCTCTCATCTGGATGACAACATTTCCTTTGTTTCCCCCCTTTCTTTTTCATTTTGTTCTTTTCTTTACTTCTGATGATGGTTATTCATCAGTGCAATTATATGTTTTATGTCTCTGTCTGTCCGTGTCCCTCTCGCTGCTTTTGTTTCTTGCTTTCACAGTGTCCTGCTGGGAGTGGAATTAAAGGATTCGACTCTTTAATGCAGTAATAGATGCTCACTGCCACTTCTGCATCTTTCTTTCTCTCTCTCTCCTGCCGTGCTTACTCTGTTTTCACGCCGGGGCCACATTTACCATACTCAAATCACTCAGGACGATTGTTAAATTGATTTCAAGGGGGGGGGGGGGGGAACGACTCTGATGTTCAATTAGGGGAAAAAAAAAAAGAAAAAAAAAAAAAAAAAAAAAAAAAAAAAAAAAAAAAAAAAAAAAAAAAAAAGAAACAAAAAGCATGCGTCACCAGGCATTGATACACAAAGTGATCCAGTGACACTGAAGCATCTCCCTGAGCAGGTGCTCTAATTAATACACACAAAATTGGGGTTCTTTAAGATCCAGGCATAAGTGGGACGTCTAGTCACCACACACTGATATGCACTTTATTCAGGATGGGTTAATCTATGACACTGGTTGGCATTTCTTTGAGGACGCTAAAACAATATACGGTTATTTCTTGTTTTAGATACACTGAAAAATACAATAAAATTAACCCAGAAATTGCTAGCAAATTTTAGACTTTATTAGAAAGAAATGGCAAGTAACACACTGAATTAAACATGATATATATTTTTTTTTTTGGTAGATAGTCAAAATAATATTTTTGTGTAAAATGTACTCTGATAATCTTTATTTTACTTACAACATTGTTTATTTATTATGTATTTACAGTGGCTACTTTATATATTTTAGATGGCAGTTGGCTACTTTGTATGCTAATATAATAATGATTCACAAAAAAAGTCATTTATCCAGCTAAATAAAATAAAATACAAATTTAAATAAAAAAGCAATTTAGCATAAATATAATGGCATTAATAATAATAATAGGTTATTGTTGTTTTTTATTCAAATTAATGCATGTGTTTTTGCTGTAGGCTAATGTTTATGTATTTGTTATATTAAAAATTGTTATATTAGATATTGTATCAAAGCATAACTACAAACAAAACGAAATATCAATAATTAAGCGCTATAATTAGTGCTGTCAAATTGATTAATCGCGATTAATCGCATCCAACATAAACAATTTTGTTTACATAATATATGAGTGTGTACTGTGTATATTTATTATGTATATATAAATACAAACACATGTATGTATATATTTAAGAAAAGTATATTATGTTTATATATTAAATATATCTAAATGTAATATAAAATATAATAATAAAATTACTATAAATGTATATACATGTAAATATTTTCAAAATATATACTGTATGTGTGTGTATTTATGTATACATAACACAGTACACATACATATATTATGTAAACAAAAACTATTCTGGATGCGATTAATCGCGATTAATCGTTTGACAGCACTACTATTAATATATAATTAATCTGCATTTGTATCTTGAAAATCTAAATTGCCTGCTCTCTTGTAATAACTGATCTCATTGTGAAAATTCTGTATGTTCAGTATTTTTCTATGATCAAGATAATATTGGACTTAATATTGGAAGCATCTGCCAAGGTGAGATACACTTTCTTGATATGTTATATCTTAATAGGCAGAGTGAATGATATGTTTACTGCACTCTCATGTTGTCATTCAAAGTGAGATTTTGTAATCGCAAGGTCTAGTATTATTAGCATTCGATTACATGTAAAACACTGCATATTATGTCCGCTTCATGACAGCTGCTGTTTCACACTCAACCACTGCATGCCATGTCAAGTCAAATTTTCATTGTAAGATACTTATTATCTGTAGCTTTCCTACAGTACACCAGCTTGGAAACATCATGGTGTAAAAGAGTGGTGGAATATTTAAAAAAAAATGGAAATAAATAAATAAACGAACACACTCCGCTTCAGATTTGACATATGCACTATAAAATAACCATTAGCAGTTAGCTACAATCTGAAGTGACAGTCTATCAATAATGTTCATCTGAAAATGGGACAGGTTTGTTGCTGCCTCTAAATCATTGGCGAGTCCGTAGAGTTGAGACACAGGCAGGTATAGAAAATGCATTAAGGCGAGATGTTGATGGGAGTGGTGTGAGCGTGGGGACACTTAAAGCTCCAGGGGATGTGACTTTAGCATGCCCTGTGCACACACACACACACACACACACACACACACACACACACTCTGGAGTAATAGCTCAGCATTTCAGCTCATCACACTTTACCTTTAAACCTTGTGCTGTGCTGAAAATCCTTTACCCCAAATTGTGTTCCAACCAAAATTTCAATTTCGGGGTACTTTTATCCCAAAAAAGTACCTATATATATGGTTTTATTCTTATTCGTATTCTTTTTTTTTTTTTTTTGTAAAGTTGTTATACTTTTTGTGAGCAAAGTCAGTACATTTTAGTCCATTACAATAACTGCAATAAAAAACTAGCATTTTTGAGAAATGGAAAAGCCTTTCTGGGTCAAAATTACCAGAACACCACATGAAGGTTAAACTCCATAAATCGGAGTGTGATAAAGGTAATGATGTTGTTGGGAGTATTTGTGGGAATGTACTGTATTTGGACATCGTAACTCTGTGAGATTTCATTTAATATTGATATATGTCAACCAAATCACTTCTATGACAGCTAAGCGTTGTTCAGCTGAAAATTTATCAAAAATGAATATGCATTTTGTATCAAGTTACTAAATTTCAATAGCCCAAAAATGTAATTTCCTCTCCGTCTACAAAAAAAAAAAACATGAATATATTTGCCTGCCAGCAAAAAGCCCTTAATTGGTCTTAATCTTTTATCTATATTGACGTCACTTTGATATTCTTTAATAAAACTGAATCATCATAGCTCTATTAAAGTTCTCATAAAAACTGTACTTTTTTGTGTTAATAGTAGCACACACAAATCTCTTCTGCCTTGACCTCTGGTTAAGTCTGTGTTTATTTAGTAGACTAATTCAGACCTTTTACCCACCCAACAGCCAACTTTCAATTCACACAAACACCCACTTAACTCCGTTTCCTCCTCCCCTTGGTGATATTAGCATAAAATTTGCCTAGGCTGTGCATATGAATGGGCTCTATTCATGAATGAAGTGAATGTGGGCTCACGGAGCTGAGTCAGGGTGGACCCGGGCGCCACGTGCCTTTTCTCTCCTGCTGGTATTAAAGTGGCAGCGTCTGATTGTCTGCTTGCCAGCGGAGCCCAGCCATCTGTCTGCGTGCCGCTCTACTTGGCATAACAGGCTGGCGTTATGGCAACAAGTGTCTTTTTCCGCATTGCCACACTCAAACTTGGCAGCCAGCCTGCCCGTTTGCCCGCCCCCGTATGCAGATAAAGAGCTTATTATGCCCGGGCAGTGGGTGGGGGAGCAGGAGGCGGGGCTGCTGATTTACATATCACCGCCGAGTTGACACCCTCCAGATGCAAAACAGCCAAGTAGCAATTAAGGCTGCTTAGTGCTTTTGTTTAGCGTGCTGGAGTGGGCAAGCCGGGCGGGCATTGCTCAGACGCCTCCAGAGGGGACGTGTATGAGAATTTCAGCTCGGCACGTGGCTCCTACCTCCCCTCCCTTTTCGTAGCTCGGCACGCGTTCGGCTTGAACATACGCACCCCTGTCGCTAGGTGGTCTGCTGACTTAGGCCTGGCACTGTGAGCTGCTTTCAGGCACAAGTCAGTGATTACATGGATCACAAATACTGATACTGACCTATCACAAATCATAAGCACAACAACAGCCTGCATATTCAGGCTTATTCTCAGTTTGATGCTGTGCTGACCGATATAGCAGTTGTTTTTATACTGACACTTAGTGGCCTGGATGCAATAACGTTGCGCAAAGTTTTCAGTTAATAATAATATTGTAGAAATGTGCTATTCACTGTCAGTCATGATTCATTTATTCCCTGAGCAAAAGTGATCACAAATGTGGAATTATTGAGATTATATATTGAGATCAATTATTGACCCGACTCGTATAAAATATAATAATTTTGTAAGTTTACATGCCAATTTTTTATTATTGAATATCAACATGTAGTTGCAGTTATTATTTTTTATTATTATTTATTAGAGATTTGATTCCAATTGATTTTTTAGCATTTTTTTTTTTTTTTTCGGATCATCGTGATACTATTATAATGTTTTATTAGTTTTAATTAAGTTTCATTTTAACATGTAAAAATCAAATGATTTTTATATAACTGAAACTGATCAAAATGAATAAAAACATTATATATAGATATATATATATATAGATACGTATTATATATATATAGATAAGTTTTTTATTATAGTTTTCAGTTTTTATATTATAAAAAAAATCTAATTAATAGCTATGAAAATGATAACGTCAACGAGCTGAAATAAAATAAGTTTAAGTTTTTATTTATTTTATTTTATTTCGGTTAAAGTTTATTTTATTTCAAGTAACAAAAATATTTTTATGGTCTAAGTTTCAGTTAACTATAATGACCGTGGATCCATGCGATGAAATTTCCCTGCTCTTCAGATCTAAACTGGAGAGATGCATGTGCATTTAAACAGAGTGAAAGGTATGCCAGAGTTTGCATGTGCACACAATATGCATTGATGAATTGTGGTTTCTGTGTTTCTTCATCTGTTGAGAAAACCTTCCATAGCCACGGTATCGAAAAACACTTACTGCTAATGCAAATAACAGGGCAGTATAAATCAGTGGCCAGGAGCGGGCAAGCGAATATTGTGTAATAGTTATTGCGAAATGAAGTGGCATTGGGATCAATACCTCACTATATCTCACTCTGCTGTGGTGGGCCATTGGAGGCCAGGGTCCTCGCTACTGCCTTCACGGGGCACCATAAATCTGTCATTGTGTCTGGATGTATATGTGAGCCTATGCCCTCTTATTAAAAAGAGCCAGTAATTAGCACATTGGCCCAAAGCTGCTTTAATGCACCGACAGGAAAATAAAACCTCATGTAAAAGTATTGCGCTAATATATGTCATTGTGTGCACTGTAAAAAATATCTTTCAAAGACGTAAATAAAAGTTTCTGTGAAATTGTTACAAAGAAAATCCTTTTTTTTTTTTTAAATGCAAGTACAAAAAGTAGCAGAAAGATAGAATGATTTCTACTGTCTTTTCAGTGCGTTTTCCCACAAGTCCTTGTAACTGTCTCAACCCAGTCAATACATTCCTTAAAGGGATAGTTCACCCAAAAATGAAAATTATGTCATAATTTACATCAAGAAGATAGTTTGAAGATTGCTGGTAACCAAACAGTTGGTGGTTGTCATGACATTTCCATTAGTTTTTTTTTTCCTACTATGGAGTCAAAGCCACCACCAACTGTGTTGATTACCAGCATCTTCAAATATCTTTTTTAATGTGTTCAACATAAGAAAGCAACTCTACAGGTTTGGAACGACATGAGGGTGAGTAAATGATGACAGAATTTTCATTTTTGGGTGAACTATCCCTTTAACGGGGTCATTTGCTGCTAAAAAGAAACATTATTTTGTGTATTTGGTGTAATGATTTTATGTGTTTATGCGGTTTAAAGTAAAACAAACACATTATTTTCCACATACTGTACATTATTGTTTCTCCTCTCTTTTGAAACGCATCGATTTTTACAAACTCATCAGTCTGAAAAAGCTAGGTGTGCTGTGATTGGCCAGCTATCCAATGCTTTATGATTGGCCGAATACCTCAAGCGAGTGACAGAAATGTTACGCCCCTACCATACTGTTGATGCCGTGTCCGGCCGGAGTGACGAGACAAAACCAGTAAAACCCATTATAAATTAGGCGTTTGTTGCATCCAGTGGGGACATTATTACTGATTATAATAACTTACGGATATTGTCTTTTTACGCGTTGTGTTGCATCGCATCGCGCCGCGTAAACATAAAACCATGCTGTCTCTATTTGTGATCAGAGAAATGACAAACAACAAGTGCTACTCTACACTGCTCAAAACTCGCGTTTGAATCATCAGTGGCAAATCCTTTAAATGAAAACGTACTTACGTGAGTCAGAACTGCCGGCATTGGGGTTAAACCGTTTTCTGGAAACAGTGTTGTAAACAACTTAACCCTGATGTGAGTGTTGTCCTCTTTTGGAAGACCACACAAAGTAGTTTAGCTTTCACAACGAAAAACACAGCGACCTAGCGTGAGGGGAAGCCCCGGCTTAGCGTGCGCTGAGGCCGGGATAGAGTGAGCTGAGGCGGCGGTGTCGAGAACGGCGCGCCCGGCGGATCCGACGAATGAGCGGCAACCACATGTGACGACCCCGGGCTGGACTCCGCTTTGTCCAAGGTGAAAGTTGATGTATTCCCTCAGCGACCAGCACAGATCAGCTCTAGGCATGACGAAGAGGATATCGTCCTCTTTTGGAAGGCCAAACAAAGTAGTTTCGCTTTCACAACAAAACAGCGTCACACACTGCTCAGTGTCAACAATACTACAGTGAGAATAAAAGTTACGCCTTCTTTCTT
This sequence comes from Sinocyclocheilus anophthalmus, assembly GCA_018155175.1. Classification (NCBI taxonomy): domain Eukaryota; kingdom Metazoa; phylum Chordata; class Actinopteri; order Cypriniformes; family Cyprinidae; genus Sinocyclocheilus; species Sinocyclocheilus anophthalmus. The sequence continues at coordinate 884,495 of JADLZN010010794.1, read as the reverse complement.
TGCGTGAACATTTGGGCGGCGTTATGCAAATCTTCCCACATAGTGAGGTAGATATGTGGGGGCGTGTTAGAACGAGCCGTTTTAGGTAGGTGTGGCTGACTCTGAACTTTTATAAAGAATATCTCTTTGGATTTGAGACTTTAGTCTTTGCAACTTTACAGATCTTCTTTATGCACCAAGAGCTTGTAACACTCCAAAGAGAAAGGAAAACTTGAAATCGCATCATATGACCCCTTTAAGGTCTCAAAGGCTGCTAGGCTACTATGAATTCTCAGTATCATTTATTGTGATCGCTTGCTTTAAAATGAAAATCTATACTCAACATGTTTTACAATTACATTTCTGTTGCTCTTGTATTAATTGCATTAATATAAAGAGCACAGTAAATGGCTGTGAAGTGGTATGGTATGAAATATCGGTATGTTCATCCCAGTTCATCCCAGTTTCTGATTACATATGCATTACAAGCATGAGGGCCTCATGTACATTGCTGTCACGATGTTCACCTTTGTTCTTTGGTACAATATGCCTCCTATTGTCGTGGATGTATGTTTGGTCTTTTCGCTGGCTTGTCCATCACAAGGTTTATTCTCAAACTTATTTTAGATAGTGTTAAGTATGGCCTCGGGGCCAGAAATGATTGGGGCCAGTCAGAAAGTATTTGAGTAAGAATGTTGATCAGTCAGCTTGGAGATTAGAGACCTTGGTGTTTTCTTTGAGACGGCTGATTGGAGTGGATGAGGAAAATTGAATTTCAGATTTGATTGAAGGCTGTTTGATTATGATTATTTCTTTGTGTGTCCTTTATAGGTCTGTGAGGAAACGAGGAAAGGGATTTTGCAGCTGCTCTTCATCGACTGTTGGTGAGTCTGAGCGCACAGAATCATTAAAAGAAGTTTGTCGTCATACTGTGTGTAATTTCCGAACGTACCATCTGTAACCTACCTCGTGGACAAATTTTCTGTGTCTTTTTTTTTCACAGCGTGCATAGTGCATTTAGCTGGGAGAGTGAATTATCCATGTGGCAGAGATGTTTGTGCAGGTTTAGATGTGACGGTATATCTAAAGGAGCTCACTACAATATTGATCTCTCAAACTGGAGTCATTTGCCATGTGCTATTCCTGGCTTTTGTCACTCACTGATAATTATTGGTAAAAAATGGGATGCCACTGCATGACAAAATGTCACGTCGTTGCAAGTAAAGGGAAAGTAGGACCAGAGAACATTTATGCATTGATAAACTACAGCGCTGTGCTTTTTGTATAAAATGGCAAATATTTGAGTGCAAATGTTTGTAATAACATGTAATTAATATGTTATTATACTATATTATACATTCATATTCTATTATAAATGATTGATTGGCATGTGAGCTTAGCTAAAATAATTAGCCATTTTTTTGAGAGGGTTTTAAATGCATTTAGATCATTTCCCTCAAGGTGATAAGGCAGAAAAGCTCTCTACAGTTTTATTGATGCTTGAAAAACATCTCTCTGGTTTCATACTTGCTTTTAAGACATACGATCCTAAAAGGTGTGCTGCTTTGTAATACTTTATATTGAAGTCCCACTGTTTTAAATGCAAGTGAGTAATTACCATATAAATATCAGCCTTTCTTTTATGAGAAATTTAAAGACACTTTCAGTGTAAAAAACAGATGTTGAGGCAATCTCGCATAATTGGATATCGGCATTATGTGGTTTTGCTAATCAACACCAATGAAGTGGCATTCTATTATTTTTTTTTAAATGTATTAATCCACTCAAGTGCAGTTTTATGGCTCTGACCTTGGGTAGACTGTAAACCCACATCCTGCGCTCTCAAAAGGGAACCAGATGGAGAGTGAAAGTGTTTTGGCAACATGTTTTCTAGCAAACCACACACAAACACACACACACACACACACACACACACACACACAAACACACACACAGGTTTGTTTTTATGGTTTATGGGGACTCTCCATAGGCGTAATGGTTTTTATACTGTACAAACCGTATTTTCTATTGCCCTACACCAACCCTATCCCTAAACCTACCCCTCACAGGAAACTTTCTGCATTTTTAGATTTTCAAAAAAACTCATTCTGAATGATTTATAAGCCTTTTGAATTACGGGGACACTGAAAATATCCTCATAAATCACCTTCTCGTTGTAATACCTATGTCATACCCATGTTATTATACAAATTTGTGTCCTCATAAACCACATAAACATGCACACGCACACACACACAGGCTAACAATCTCTTCATCTGTAAACCGATGTTGGTCCGTGGGTCTTTGCTAGCCATATGGCTGCTCTTCAAGTCCTTATTCTAATCTATCTGTATCTCACCTCAGCCTAACCTTGAACTTGGAGACACTGGATGGAGGTCAAAGGTCAAAGGTTATCTGAGTATCTGAGGTTGGTCTTGTCGTGTGGATTATGAAGCGGTGGGTTGTTTGCACTTCCACTCCAGAGTGGAGGAAGGGGCAGTTGCTCAGCAAAGCTCAGAGCTATAGCCTCTGGCGATCGAGTTCGACTCATGTGTAAGCTGTGTGTTGTAGGGTTAGAGTTCCTGACCTTTGACCTGCATCAGTGAAGGACGCATGATACAGCATGAGCAGTCCTAATGCTCTCCTCAGTGAGTGGACAATAGACAATGCTATTGATCCACTGGTGCGGTCTGTCTCACTGTTTAAGAGAACTCAGTCAGCTTGCTGTCAACAACTAGACATCTACCAGAGTTGTACCTTTAAAATGCAAGAGATAAATCAAATAAGTATAGGGTGGGGCGATGAAGCAAGTTCCATCTGTGCTGTTTTTATTTGTGTGCCTTGGTCATTGTATTTCATCTTGTATTTTGGATCATGAATGTTGCATTTTTAGATGTGGGTGTCAAAACAATAGCTCTAATTAAAATGATAATGATTGATTATGCCTTGTAAGTTTCTAAATTCATACAGTTAATAAATTGCAATAGCAAACAGAATGCAGAATTGCGATTGGAATTTAGATGACTAATTTTTAACTAGAAAATGATATGTAAAACTTTGAACTTGTTTGATACTTTTGAAGAAAGTGTAAAAAGAGATAGATAGATAGATAGATAGATAGATAGATAGATAGATAGATAGATAGATAGATAGATAGATAGATACTTAATATAAAGACAATGTAAAACAATGTAAAACAATGAAAATATATATTTTATAATTTGATATATTAACGTAAGTCAATGAAATATACACCTTTTATCGTTTTTTTTTTTTTGTAAATGTACATACATTATTTATTTATTATTTGTTTATTTAGAATTTAAATATAATTTATATTTTTTTATTGTTAGCATTTATTTTATGTCATTTCAGTTCAGCTTCCTGTGGGGTGAAGCCAATTCAATTCAAAATCAAATTCATGTATTGAAAGAGAGACAGTTCTTCCATTCTGAATTCTACACAACCCTGGCGTATATGATCCATGAAAGTTTTCCATAACCTCTGAAGTATTGTGCTTTAAGCTGAATCCTCACTCATGAAGGCTCCATCTGTGAGACTAGCACTCCACGTGAGGGATCTTTACGCCAGCTTACACCATTCTTTGCTTCAGTTATAATTACAATAAAACTATGTGTAAAACACTGCAATAATAAAACATTATAGCTTGTATAATTTACTCAGGAAGCCCCCGTTCCCCTTATGATAGCACCATGTGATAAACAGCACCATGAGGAGTTGAACTGTAAGGGCCACTCATGCTTGTGGCTGGGCCAGGTGTTGAACCACCACCTTCTTCAACCCAAACCAGCCAAACCACGTCCTAATACACTCTCTCTCCTCCCTACTGGTTTTGCAATAGGAACATCTGAAAGTGGAAGTGCAGAAAGCAGACTAGAAATGCATGGGTACAGCAGGCCCTGCTCTCTCATTTTTCCCCCTCCTCCCTTTCCCTCGCTCCCTCACTTGTGTCGAAAATCTGCCTGGAGTGGTCAGAGGTAGAACAGCATGCGGAGCGGCCGTTTTCTGTTTCGTTTTCCTTTTTTTTGTTTAGTTTTTTCCCCTCCTTCTCGTTCCAGGGGAGATCCAGGCCAGCGATAATCCCTCTCTCTCCTCATTAAAGGGAGCTGAATAAACACAGGCCTCTTCCAGTTGTTCCTGCAAATTTCCTCACCAGCCGTCAGGAGACCTTAGAGCGGGCCGGCCCTTCAAAGGCCTGGAGGGCTGGAGGTGGCTTGGGGAGTGCTGGGTCAGGAACATTAGCCGCCACTGAGGGAGCCAGGCCCGGCCCGGCACTCACTTAGCCTGCGGTCAGAAAGAGAGAGAGAGAGAGAGCAAGAAAGACAAAGACAGTGCACAGGAAGATAAAGCTACAGACATTTAGTGAAAGTTTTGTTGCGTTTGGCCCTACTTTCTGTATTTGAATCTAGTTGTCACTGGTTTTAGGAGTTTTAATAACACACTCACTTAGTACAACACACCACACACTAATAAGGTTTTTGGGGTGGGCAGGGACTCTAAATGAGTAGTAATACTCCAGACACAGGCCAATCTTCTCCTCGGTTAAGTTAGAGCCTGTTGTCGGCATTGTTTTAATTTACAAGCTGTGTAGTGACATTCATTTTCTCCTCTCTTCACTTCCTGCCCATCAGCTAAGAGGGGCAGCGGTTCACTTTTGTGGAAAAGGCAATTAAACAGTCTGAATAACTGCGGCAACTTCAGCAGAGAGCCAAACCTCTCATTTAATTGCTTACTCAATAACTCTGTAGGATGAATAAATTGATCAAATTGTGTCCCAAGAGGTACTGAGGACAAAGCACCCACCCAAAATACTAAAAACGTATCTATTATCGTAGTCCACTGTTTGTATGCAGGGTTTTATTTCACGTTATGTTACAACAGACTGATTTAGATTTTTCTAAATCACAATACTTGATTTTCTTGCACAATACTATATTATGACTGCAGAGCACTTTTGTGCATGACTTGTAATCTAATACAGTTTGACATTTGCATCACATAACCAGCTCCATATGTATGACTTTTTTGATGTTGTAAACTTGCTTGTTACCTCACCTGGTACATCATTGTGATTTAAAGCACTCGGGTACCATGTTACGCCACATTATAAAAATAGCTCAAAGATTTGTAAAAGCACGCTAAAATGGCATGGTTGCAAATTGTTTTTAATGAATCTGGGTTGGATACATTCAGCTGTGGTATTCATGTGGGCATATTATGCTTGAATACAGCTTGCAACATTTCCCAATGCCATTCATCCATTATTTCCTATCATCGCTCTGCTTTTTCAATAAATAAGTGGTTGAAAAATGCCAAAAAAGAGATGTAATTAGTAACTATGCATCACTATACACCATTTGTTGCCTGCAACGACTGGTTTGTGAATTATAGTTTGGATGCATGTGTGTGTGTGTGCTTTACTGTGATTATATGTGTGTGTGTGTGTGTGTACATGAGAAAGCCTTGTGGCCATCAGACTCCCATCAGACCATTATTATTGGTTGAGCAGAGAGTCAGTGGCAGAGGGACCTGCCTAGAATACTAATGAGCACAGCAGGTCGGCACACACATACACACATTTAGCGTGCACATGTAGTGTTTGATCATTCACAGTTACTTGATCTTCTGTATAAGAAAGGAAACAAGATGGATACAAGATGGCTGCCACATGGATGTGCTCTTTGGACGTAGACGTACACTTCACTTCATCAGGGCTGCAGGCACATCACAGCTTAGACATGCTGAACTAATGTCACACATTGCAGTGTACACACCGGCGGCCACTGCACAAAGGCAAATATGGCCTTCTGTGTCCCTTTTTGGTCTGTTATACGTGCACACACACACACACGTGAGGAGACATATAAGAACAGTCATTACAGCTTTCAAAGCAAACACGCAGTTCTGTTGCTTTAGTGTTTCTGGGTCCATTTTTAACTCTTCACGTGTTGGGAAAGAGTATTGTTGGGTCTATGACAAATTGCTTGCCATGTTGCTCATTTTTGAGTTGTTTTGTATAAATGAATAAATATAAATGTAGCGTGTAGAACGGCAGGCTACAGATTCAAAGTCAATCTACTGTTTTTCTATTGTATTGTCTTTCAGCTGCCAGGCAACAAAAAAGACTTGAATTATAGCATAACTTAAATTAAATGCATTTTATGGTGCTTTTTTAATATATTGTGATCATGGTGTTATCATCTATTTCATCTACAATTTTATTTGTCTACCATATATTATAAATTATAGATATGGTGTGTTGTTGTGTGTGTGTGTGTGTGTGTGTGTGTGTGTGTGTGGTTGTTTGTTTTGTTGTGGTGTTGCATGAATAAGCCGTGCCCTGTCCTGCACAACACTGCTTCCTCCAGTGGTAGATAAAGAGTCATATTGGGATTTATTTATTTTAAAGACAGCAATTTCTGATTAAAAAAACTGTACATCCCTGTAAGAAGAGCTAATTAATGAACACAGACATATTGATTAATACAGTGACAGGGATGAGACATAATGAGAAGCTGGACAGAAGCTGAAAATGTCAAAGCCAAAAGGTTTCCAGGGATGGAGAGAGTGAAGAAAGAAAGAGAGGGCTTGTGGAAGGGTTTGTTAGGTTGAGTTCAAGGCCATGGAGCGGTACGCTGACCCCGAGGAGTGGGGGACGCTGGATAAGAATCGTGAATGGCGTGATGGGCTCAACGTGTCCGGCATTCAGCCGACTCTATAGGACCCAAGGGAGAGCAGGGTCAGGAGTGCCCCCTCCATCCCCCCCTCACATTACTGCACCATTTCAAGCTGCCCAGCACCTATTTCCTTCAATAAAAACTAATAACCTTCTCTGTCAGGAATCACAGCAACCCTTAAGTGTTGGACTGAAGGGGCCCATGCAGGATGGGCTGTAATTGCAGAACAGGAGTCCAACCCCAACCCCCAAACCCGCACACACACAATCAAAGATCCCTGTTTTACAGTGTGTTGGACTTTTTTTTCACTCAGCCTATCGCTCCTCGTGGCTTTGCCGCTGATTGCATGCACTGCTCGGACTCTACTCAGCAATCAGCCAAAGGCCGTGGAGCAGCAGCTCAAGGACGTTTTTAATTGGAAGGATGCTGCGAAACGGGGAGCGGCACATTTACAAAATTCAAAAGGAAAGCAGGCAAGCTGCTGTAATGCATTATGGTGTGAGATTCAAATATATATCTTTGCGTAAATCAGGATGTGCTGAGCGCTTGCATATTTGTGATCATTCAGAGATATTCTCCATCCATTTTTTCAGTGAGTACTGGTTTACAGGATTCCTATCAAAATATGTGGCCATATTTTGATGCTTTTTAAAAAATAAATACGGTTTTGGATATAAATTGATATAAATCATATTTTTTTGCAGTACAGAGTTGTTCACAAGTGGCATGTGCCATATAGAGCTACTTCAAAATTAGTTTTTTAATGTTTCGTTGTCAGAAACCACTGCAAATGATTTGGTGCGTGAGTGAATTGTGAAATAAATGAATTCAACTGAATTGGCGAATAATTTCAGACCTTTTTGATCGATTAGATCAAAAGAGTGATTAATTCATGAATCTGGCATCATTAGTTCTGATTCTAAACAGCTGATAGAAAACACACATGACTTGATTGCTGAAATATTATTAAAGAAAATAATTCTCAGGTCGATATATGTCAATCCCATTAACATTTAAAAAATGTATCAGTAATATTTTACTGGGGCACAGCAGTATTTCAGTGGTGCTCGTGCCCCAGTAAAAAGGGTCTAGCAATACCCCTGGTTACTAGATTAACTTTGAAAACAGCATCTATTGAGAATGCTGCACTGATCCCAGTTTTACTAGTTGCTACTCTAGATATGTACATCCAATTTATGAGCAATATTTTCCGGTCTATTTTTGCAGTAGGCATTTGTTTACTAAAACTGGCTCCATTTCCTGTAATAAAAGCCATAATGGTAAATTTGACAGGATGGTTATTGAGTCAGTGAGATAAAAGAACAGCCGTCACTGCCATTATATTTTGATTTTAAATGCACACTATTAGAGCGACCCAGAAAGCCAATTTCTCTGACTTTTGTTAGGTTATATCTGCAAACTTTTTGTGTTATATAGAAACAGAAAGAATGCATTCACTTCGCCACGATTTTACTATCAAATGCACTATTCCCTCTATCCCCCTCCTCTTTCCGCTCTATATCTCCATCTCTTCCTCCTTCTCGGCTAATTTTTAATGGCAGATGAATGAGACAAATGGCCCCTCTTTGCTGCCAACTGTCGGGGCCCGGATCAATTGGAGGCCCAGCAGTAATTAACTCTTTGCTAAACTTACACCATTGATTTCCATTTAATGCTGAGCACCCTGCTCTAAATGAAGACCGATACCTGGGCGCAAGGGTGGAGGTTTACTGTAGGGTGGTGAGTTGTGAGGACTTGGGGATCTGACAAACTGGGCCCCCTTTAATTGGCAGTGTAGCAGGCTTAGCAGGGCCTGGTCGGAGAGAAAGGCCCAGCTGGGGACTAATTGGGGTGGGTTGTGCGCACTGGAGGGGACCCTGTCATTGTCTTTAGTTTGTTCCTCTATTTCTCCACAGGGACCAGCTTGCCCAGTGACTGTAGTGATTCTTTCTAGTCTTGGTGGAGCGATCATGTGACCAGGCAGCAGAGTGTAATCAACAGCCCATGTCTGCCAGCTCTCTCCCTTATCTGTCCCGATCTGTATATCCATTTTTGCGTAGCAGAGCCAGGCAAGTGATTAAATACTTGAGGGTGTTAATGAATAGGATGCTTTCTCAGGCCTTGCTAAGCTTTTGTATTATGGCAGTCTGTCAAAGGCTTCCTTTGTTTGCACTTTCTAATTGAATCTGTACAAACATGATCCCCCTTCCGAATGGGGGTCTGTGAGGCATCGGGTCGCCACACCGAAGCAGTGCAGATGGAGCTGTTCTCGAAGTTGGAGAACGTCAAATCTCATTTGGACAGAAGGCCGCTGATGGAGAACAGAAGGCGCGTGAAGCGCTTCCACAGCGGCGGATACATTCTGTCTTTTCCCGTCTCCTCTTCCTATTTCATTTATTCCTGACTTTGATACATTCTTCAGAAGCATTAATGGTTTAGTCTCAGATCAGTTTACCATCCCGCTGCCGTCTATCAGGAAAATAGATGAAATTTTGCTTTTGAGGCTATTGTTAGCGTGATTCTCTCTATTCTCTGTAGTGTAATAGTTCGCCCGTGGCTTGATGGCTCTTGTCTGAAACAGTTCTCCATTGTTCTTTGGCCTGGTGGGGTGCTCAATGTCTCACTTAAACCGCTGACACTTGCCAGCCAATGAACTTGACTTTAAACTTAGGGAAATCCAATTGGAGGCTAATACACCATAATGGGCTAATCAATACTAATTATGGGCCCCCACGTTGAACAAAAGATATCACTCTGGGCTCACATACACTTATGTGTGCACGTGGCAGTTGACTTAGAGGATGTGCATGTGTGAGTGTGTGTTTGCATAAATGTGTGTACCTGTTTTATGTGAGCTATGACATGGTAGTCATGTTTCAGTGCTATGTTTGATACATGTCCGATCAGATGCAGATCTCGCCCATGAGATGGAGGCTGTTCCAGATCTGAAATTGGCCATGCAGACTGTTTTTACTGAGTCTTGTAATGTTTTGATTGATCAGCCAGCATTAGTTAACTCCAGAGTCCCGCAGGCTGGCAGTGAAGTTAGGCCTACTTACAGTTAGAAATTTAAAGGTCCCTATCGATGCTACATCACTTTTTACCAGTTTTTTGAACTGACAATTTGGGTGGCATTGTGTGTACCAAACCACAGCGTCGGGATGTAAAACTTTCCCACACCAGTGGTTTTTGTTTTAATCGGTTCTAAATCTTTACCCCTGTCTGGGGGTAATCTTGAGGCGCGAGGGACGGTGAGAGTCGAAGGCCGGTCGTGGTGGGGACTCTTGCGTGTCTTGAAGAAGCAGCCCCTCCCATGATAGTTTGATTGACAGTAGCGTTTCAGCACAGACTGGGACGGCTTGCTTACATTAGACCCCCGGCGCCCGTGGTAAGTTTGACTGTAACATCAAGTGCCGCGAGGATGCGGTTGTGGGTCGACCGTCGAGCTCGGTGTGGTGCAAGACGTCATGCGTGGGACGTGGGAGCAGAGTGTAACAAGAAGACTCCGAAGTGGGCGGAGTGTGGAGGTTTTCTGGTAGTTGGGAGGGGAGATAATGCAGCGAAACCGCAGAGTAGCGGGGCGGTGCCGTAGCTAGGGTGAGCTCAGTTATCGCTACAAGGCGTCCCCTAGAGGAGCGGTCTTTCGTTTGGTAAGAGGGTGGAGGGGGAGATGTTCTTGGGGTGTGAGTATCTGATAGATGTCGGGGTATATTGGTGTTGTGGGGTTTGGTCGCTTGGGAATCACTATTAGTAGGTGTTTTGTAGCTACACCTGAGAGCTACCACCAACCAAAGAGAGAGCGTTAAGCTATCTAGGTGGGTGTCGTGGCGTTGTGGTGGGGGTGGGTGGGGTGTGTTGGGCAAAGCATGCGGATCCACTTCACCTACAGAAGAAGTGAGTATAAGGTTTGTTAATTAATCTTTGCAAATCGTCTTTCTTAGAATATGGCTAATGCAATGTCAAGGAGGCCTCTTAAGTAAACAGTCCCTCAGAGAGCGGCTCGGGAAGAGAGGGGCGGGGTCAGCAGAGCTCATTAACATTTAAAGGAAAATGCTACAAAAAAACGGCTTGCTCTGAAAATAACTGTTTTTGACAGGGTAAAAAAGGTGTTGGTACCCTAGTTCGCATGTGGAAATTTGTAAACCAACTTAGGTGTACGGACTTTTCAATTAAGACCCCTAAAAGAATCATATCAACTTGTGGAAAATGGGCATCCGATGACCCCTTTAAGAAAGACTCCAAATGGCCGTAAAGAACCGACATTGGAAGATGCAAATGGAAATGCAGGTCAAAATGTGTGTGTGAACAGTGACCTTAAAAAGTATTTGGAAACTTAAGCTCAACTATAAAACATTGCATTGCATTATATCAATGGTTCACACACTTTTCTGGCCAAATTACCTCCTACCAAGTCTATTTAAATGCAAGCTTAAGGATTTTTAGCAGCATATACCATATTTAGAGTTTAGGGTCCAAGTTTTGCAATCCAATTAAAACATATTTTGCAATCATTTCAAATGTTGCAATCCAATTTAAACACACTAAAGTGCAATAAATACATATATTCATGAGTTAGGTACAATTTACAATACAATAACAATTACTCTATTATTATTATACAATTACAATAACTCTTTCTTGTGTCATTATCAATATGATGCAAAAAGCAAACAAATAATTAGAATTTTGATTTCAAGTTTAGAAAACATTACCTTTTTACATCCTGTGCCGTTGATGTAAACAGTCTTATTGATGCATGATGAAGATATTTCAATGTCATTTGCTCTTCAAAAATAAAACATTTTAAAATAACGTTATGAATGAAATGTATATTTCCATAGTCAGCTTTTCCAGAGTCGTGTTGGTAATGTATGTTACAATTATTGTTGGCTCTTTGAAAAATGGCTTTTGTTCCTCTTTTGTAATTCGATAAAAGCCTTGATGCATAGATGTAAATGAAATTGAGGTTTGCTTTATTTAATGAAACATTTCCAGTTTAGTTTTTTAATTATTTATAATTATTGTTTTTATTAACTGCAGGACCAAATTGTATTGGGATTCATCATTTTTTAAGTGTAGCTGAACTGTCCAAATACTGAATTTCTACATGTTTGTTATGTAGGATGAATCCAACTTTTGTCCTGTTCCAGTGTCAGATTGGGTGAGGGTAGGCCTGGGACATGTGTTGCATAAATTAACATTTTCCGCTCGCTCTCTCACCCTGTAGCACACAAGTACATGTTTGTGTGTGTGTTTTCTGTGCGTACACATCCTGTAATTGCGTTAAGAGAATGACGCACTTTCTTACTCTGTTTAAACTCATTGTAATTGTCAGTGAATGGTGCACTAGTGTGGTAATGTGAGAGGACAGAAGGACATCAATGAGACATCGTTCATAAAACTCGGCTCAATGAGACAGAGCCTGTCTGGAATGTCACGTGCACTGACACAAACTGCCTGAGTGTGTTTGAAGCCCGACTGGCATCCACTCATTGTGACATGACTTTTATGAGAAAGAGATAGACACGACCGGACAGAGGGGGGAGAGAAAGTGAATGAGTGGAACTGGGATAGAAGAGGGAGAGGAAGATAAGAAAGGATGCAGAGGAACAGGGACAGACAGATAAATAAAGAGTAGAAAGGAGAGGAAGTCGGACAACCTTATATTCTGTTCAGATTGACTTTCATGTTTTATATGTCTCCCAAGTTTCAAAAATTCAAATGTAATAAATATACTTTTTTCATAATATTCTTCTAACCTAATCAAAGCTCTGTAGATCAATAATATTACAGCTTTAATCAAGTAGACAAACTTTTTTGGAAAAGTACAGTTAATATATATAAAATAACACAGTTCCCAAAGTGCAGAGGTTGTGTGTGTGTGTGTGTGTGTGTGTGTGTGTGTGGGTGTGTGTGTGTGTGTTCGAGCCAGTTGTTGGGGTTTTTACTGTAGTGGAAATTGTGATATTGCTTTCAGCCACCACCAACAAATCAAAAAGAATGACTTGCACACGTTTACATAAACAGTAGAGGGGAAAACACAGCTATACTTTATGGAATGGAATCTTCTTGGTGTTATATGATTTATTCAGAATTTTCGAGACTAAATAAAGCTTCTTCTATGGTCACACGGTCAGAAAGAGGGAGAAAAATGGGTGACAAAAATGCAACTCAAATAAAAGTATCTTGGTTGACTTTGAGATAGAATTGTCAACCTGTTTTTACAAGCTAACGTATAACTAAATTATTTTAGGGGCCTGGGAACCACTTTATATTAGGTGTCTTTAAAGGTAATTAAATTAAGTAAATTTAAGTTCCCTAGGATGGTTATGTTACCATTGTTTTTTGTTATTAAAATTAACTTTGTTTTTTTATACTTATCTTAACTTTAACTTGAAATTGTGTAAAAGTTACTAGTTTAAGTTTAAAATTGATTTGTGTTAGTGTGTACTTTGTGCATATGCACACAATAGATGCTTTTTAAATAGACTTTTAACATGTAAAAACATATTTAACATGTTTCTACATGTTGCAAAAATGTCTATTATATTTTTACAAAATATGTTACTGTTTTTAATGTACAATTACACACATAAGGATAAACCGGAACCCTATAAATTAGTAAAAACAAACTACATCTTGTTAATTAAAATAGTAATACTTAAATGTATAATTACACTTTAACAAGGACACATTCAAATAACAAATATTATGATATATATTATTATTATATATATTTGTGGAATACCCAATTTAGTTTTAAACTTAAAATGGAATTTTTAAAGTTTTTTTTCGTATTCCACATTTAATGGTAAATGTTATGTGGCCTTTTTTAAAATGAAGCATTATGTGTGCATTTATATTATATATATATATATATATATATATTCGATATATATATTGTATATATATATTTATAAGATATTAATTATTACTTTAACTTAATTACTTAATTAATTAATTATTTGTGTGCTTATTTACTGAAGATACACCCAAAATATATAACAGTATGCCACTGATGGCATGAATAGACCTTAATTTGTGTTTAACCTGGAATATTTGAACTCTTTCTTTCACTAAGTCTGATTGTGTGATTTTGATGGTGCCTTTGAGACTATCAACCCTCATGTCATTTTGTTCGCCAATATATTATGACTTGTAATCATATTGCGGCTTATAACGACAATGGTCCTGCAATCCATAAAAAAACACTTTATATTTCATAAATATTAATTCATACTACAGATGTGTCTGAAGTATACAGGCAATAATGACCAAAGTAGCTAAATAAAACGCTTTATTAATTTACGATCACTTTCTCTAGATTGAGAAGAGTACACAGGCATGTCTCATGTGTATGAATTTATATGTGCTAGCTGTAAATCCACTGATGTCATGCATTAGCTTAATGGCATTGTTTCCACACATTCTGTCAGGATGCATGAAACTGCATGTGCAGTGTTCCTCCGTTCCCCTCCCTTGAATCCCCTCTTCTCTTATTCGTTTTTCTTTGCTGTTTTCCCTTCTTCGCTAATTTTTCTATACCCCTGCACTATCTTGGACAGTCTCTCTCGCTCCCTCACTCATCATTTTAATAGTGGACCTCAGAGCGGTTGCCATGTCGACCAGCCAGCATATTACTATGGCAACGGGTCTGTGCGGCGAGCCTGCTGATTAGGGAGAGATGTCTAGTGTAGCCTGGCCAACAGTGAGGTGCAAAGAGAGAGCGAGAGAGAGAGAGAAAGGAGGTAAATGGAAAGGTGTTGGGGGGCCATTGTGTGTGTATGTGTGTCATCTTGAAATGTAAGGCTTTCTATAATTAGAACTGGGTAGACATTTTTACCAGACCAGATCGGATCCGTATACAGCCACAAATGTGCGGCTCGCTGTTTTATTTCCAACAGCAGGACACGTTTATTTAGTAGTGTTGACCTGGGGCACTCAAGTTAATTGTCTTTTTGCCTTTCTATTTCTTTGTCTGCCTAATACTTCCTTCATGCATCTCAATATGCATCCTGTTTGTTTTCTATTTCTATGCACTTAATTTCTCTTCACCTCTCGGCTTGCCAGTAGTTCTGTCAAATACACACATCACTTTTACTATTACTCATACTTTAGTTGTTTGAAAACCTTAACAAACTATTCATTTTGCATTCAGGTCCTCCTAGGAAGCTCTTACATGTTGAGAAATCATAATTTCTGCATGTTCACAAAGTGCATCCATAATTACAGTCAGAGTGAACTTTTTTTTATGACAAAAACTAGAAACTTTTTTGGTGTTAGTACAAAACATATTAGACACAACTTTATTTTAGGTTCCTTGTTACACGTTACATGTTATTACTATAGTAATAACAGTAAATTACGTGCAGCTTACCATACACTAAACCCTATAGTAAGTGCGTGTGGATAATTAATACTACTCAGTACTTAAATGTATAATTACACTTGAATAAGGACAGCTTTAAAGTGTAACCAAATATTATATGGTATAAAATTATAATATAAAAAAATGTTTATTTCATTTTGTTCCCTCTCTTTTGTACTGCCAAACAAGACTGATCGTTTTTGTGTTATACAAATAACAATTATAGATATTATTAATATATTATTATTTTAAAAATATATAGGTTATTTTCTACAAATTGTTAGTGTTGAGAAATGAAAAAAGAGAGAGCTTTTTAATTTAAATACAAAAAAAAAATTTGGTGGCACTTTTCTTTTACCACAATTTGGTGGTCTTCCTCCTTAAAAAACAGCTACATGAGTAGTATTTTCTACCTTGCACCAAGGACATGGTTTCTCAGAATATACAGCTTTTAAGCAATCCAACTTCTGATTTTTGTCTAGGGATAGTGAGCAACCACCCAAAACACCCTAGCAACTGCAGAGCGACATGCTAAAAACCAAACTGGCAGCTATTCTGGCAAACACCTTGCAGTCATGTTTTGCTGACGTAAGCCACTACTAATATTTACTTAAGAAAACATAAAAATTTAGTTCGGAGACATAGTTTTGCATAGCTAGTCATGCAAGAAGCATTAAAAATTCAACATTAGTAGCTAAAATCATATTTCAGACTATAAATCTTCACTCAGAAATTTCTAGTAAATTACACAAATAATTACCAAGTAACAAAAATATCATATTGAACTAAACATACAATTCTAAAATAGAGAAAGTAGTATTTTCTTTTAAAACCTATTACAATCTTTGATTTATTTTCAGCTTCGAAAAATCTTTTTTAGACTGGTTTTGCATAGCTAGTCTTGCAAAAAGCATTATTAGTAACTAAAATCATATTTGCAGCTATACATTTTCACTCATAAGTGGCAAGCTACACATTGAAGTAAACATGCAATTTTGAATTAGAAAGTCTGAAATGGTATTTTCTTTTAAAACATATTACAGTAATCTTTGTTTTATTTTCAATCAATCTTCTACAATAGTTTTGCATTGCAGGTCTTGCGAAAATCATTACACCCTCAACATTAGTAGCTAAAATCATATTTGAGCCTATAAATAAGCTGTGTGGTTCTTGTGCGGAGGGTCCGCGGGTTGATCTGGTTGGTCACGTCTTTGTGAAAAGGGAAGGGAGGTCATAAAAGAGCTTCACCCACAGCTATGGCATTAATGAACAGCACACGGGGGGGCTGTACAAAGTTGTCTCACCCCTCAAGCACTTACCAGGGCCCCCCAGACCTTCCTGATCTATCAGAAAAACTAATTACAACATCTAATTGGGGAGAGAAGGAGAGAGACTGACCCATGCAGCTCATTTAGGACAGTAATTACGCCTTATTTATTATTCATCTCACAGCTAAATAAAACTCTGACATTTCAGTAACAATTAAAGATGGAACATTTAAAACAAAAAGTGTCTGTGCTAATTGCCCATTTACAGATGAGAAACAGGATGTTGTTATTTGCATTCGAACCCAGTTTGTATTGGTGGCGGGCGACGCTGTTCTGATGTCGGTACGGAAGATGAACACGGAGAATGAGGTTGCACCGAGCTCGCAAACGAGGCTGACCCTCATCACAAGCCGACCATTATTTTTTAGTGGAGTTGCATTTATTAGGGAGTCTGATTTTTAATGGCCCTCTTTTTCTCTGTTGTGTCAGGTCTTTACAGAGAGCGGCTCTTCCCCCTGGCCTCCTCCGGCCGCCTCTTGAACCTCTTCGCGACACATTAGGTCGCCACTTTGTTATGAGCCTGTGTGTGGCCCGCTGCCAGAATGGAATAAAAAAAATTCTAATAATAGTGTTCAGAAAAGGGCCCGCATGAAAGATGCTGTGGGATATTTATTAGATTTTTATGGCCATTTTTTACAGTAAACCTCCCCCAGCCCTAGCCACCTTTATACATTACAACGTTTTATCTTCCATTTCTTTAAAACTCCTATTCTGCTCTTATCGTTTGCCCCCCCTCCTCCTCCTCCTCCTCATCCGAGCTGCTCATTAGGGCATGTGTGCATCTACTGGTGTCATTGGCTGCACTGGAGGTGGAGTAATAGCACATAATTATGAAGTTAAGATGGCATTACACTCATCAGGAATTATGGATGAGTCTCCGGGCGCCGGCCTCAGTGTCGCCTCACCACGGGCCCGGCACAGGGAGGACGGTGCTGATAGCAGACGTTTGGGTTACAGATGGAAAGGTCACCTAGAAGAACAGTATCTCATCACTCAGAACTCACACCCATTGCTCACATCACCAGCCTTAACTTACACACACACTTACACAGACATCACCAGTCACAGCTGACACTTGTGTCCTCCAACCACCACCATATTTGTTCACCCTACTACATCCACGGAAGGACATCTCTGATGGAAACCCTACTATAGTCAGAATCAGGTCTGTTCTAATGCTAGATAGCAACACTGCCTACGTTATGGAATAGCTTCTGACATGAAGGCTATTCCATAATTTAAGTAGGCAGTAGCGTAATAAGATGCCTAATTGTGGTAAACTTAAATAAATAGTCCAAAATGGTAGACAGAGTCTAAATAAGATTAAGTAAATAGTGTATTTCACTGAATACGGAAAAGTAGCTATAATAATCTAGTTCAATGTAGTTCTTTTATCCAGTATTTTTGTATATTTATGCACAGTAGTGTTGTGTTGTTACCCTTACGAAAATTAACCATGGGTTTACTACAAATAAAAACAAAAAACATGGTTAATATGGTTAAATTATGGTAACCATGCACAAATAACCATGGCTTTGCTACACTAACCATAGTTTAACCATGGTATTTGTAGTAAAATTGTGGTTATACAAATGGTAATCAATCTGCCAAATAAACATGGTTACTACACTTTTACTATAGTAAAACCATGGTTAATTTGTGTAAGGGTAGCTTAGCAACATGCTAACACGCACTCCATTGGAGTCAGTTGAATCTCCCATTTTTTTCCACGCTATTTTTTTTTCTCTGTAGCATGTTTCAAATCCGTCACTTATGCACAAGGTTAATATGTTCCCCTTTGAAAGTAGTAATATATATATAATATATATATATAATATATATATATAATATATATATAAAATATATAGATATATATATATATATCTAACATCATATATAAACATATTTGTTTGTTAGCAATTTAGCATTATTATTAACATTTTTATAACTCCGTTGCAACACAAACACTATTTATCTAACTTTATAAACGTGCACTTTTTCAGAAATACTACATATTATCTCATTTAAAAATATTAGTAATTATATTATTTTATTTATGGCTTTTCTGTGTATATCCTCTTATTTGCTGAAATAACCCCATTAAAGACTGCCTGAATGACTCATTATAAATTGAAGAATTAACCTGTCAGGTTTTTAAAGCACATAACTATTGATGGTTTGCATTAGATATGTAATGCCGTTTATGTGTAATGAGGACTTTTGGACAAGTTAGCTTGTTATGTAGTTCAGCTTGACTCTCACATTATCATTAGATAGATGGGCTCCTGTGAGACTGCTAAGCCAGGCTGATCAGAAGGGTAGAAAGGAAAGGAAAAGGAAAGAGAGGAAGAAATTGCAATCAGTGACTTGCTCATGATCGAGCGCATTTAGAGTGTTCGCCTCTTCCCGCCCACTCAAGACCTAAACCCAGAACTTACTGTGTGCCAGTGCAGTAAACAGGTCCAATTAGAAAATATTCCCCAACACACACACACACATACACAATATAATTCAGTGCCAGTAGCAGTTACCAGCATCTTAATGCACACTAATCTTTCTGACGTTTACTTGCTAATATGGCTTGATTCAATACGTCAAGTGGCGACAGACAGTTTTCCAGAGAACTAGAAGTCAACTGTCAATATTTGACTCAGTATGCACAATATTTCTTTGTGCTAATGTGTAAGGATGCATCAGAATAAATATTAGAGTATAAATGAACGTTTGCAGTGATGTTGACCCTTTATGGGTCAATGAAGTGTAAGCATGCCCATGATGAGGACAGTAAATATACAGTATACGTGTGTGTGTGTGTGTGTGTGTGTGTGTGTGTGTGTGTGTGTGTGTGTGTGTATATATATATATTTTTTTTTTTTTTCTCTCTCTCTTTCTACATTTCTGCAGTACTCTTATTTGACTCAAAAATGTTTTCCAAATATGAATAAGCATTTTTAAGGAATACTACGTGACTATTCCAATTACTTAATGTAATAATGATAAATCATCACACTCTTAAAAGCTATAACCACAAATAAGTAAATATTATAATATATTAAAACTGTTCATATGAATATTCATGAGATGATACAACATATTATAAGGTTTTTTATAGTGCATTATGCATTCATTATAATGCCTTACGAATACCTTTATATGTCTATAATGGCTGCTTCATAGAAAGGTTACCAGGAAAATATTAATTTTTATTTCTTTATTTTTTTAAGATATCAGGATAGTTATATCACCCTAACATTTTTGACTATGCCCCCCAAAAATATGCGATTTGAGTTGCATTTTTAATGAAAAACTAATATTAATAATAATGAGGGTCATGTCATTGACCCTTATATACATTTATTCACACATGCATATAGACACATGGACACTTCAGCAGAGAGAGTGATTTAGTTGTTGACCTTGTGGATGCACAAAGGAGAGTTGAAGCCCAGTGACCCATATTGACTGGAGGAGTTGTTTTGGGGGGCGTCTCTCTCTTTTCCCCCTCCCTTCATCCCTCCTTTCCTGTCTGCCTCAGCTCCCTCTCGCTTTCTACTCCACTTATCAGCTGAAATAAGTGCCATCGTCAGAGAGTGGGATTGATGGCAATCCCAGCATGCACCCTGCTACATTATTTAAACCTGGAGTGGACATCAAGATTTCTGCTTTTGTCTTCTAGTCTTCAGCTGTCAGAGGTCTCAGATCTGTGATTCCTGTTGTGTCATTTAACCAAGCTCCAGCGTGGAGGGGCACAAAGAAGTCTGACAATTTGACAGATTTGAGCTCCACCGCTGTATCTCAATAGCCCAGTCCAAAAGAAACTGGATTTTGGCTTCACGGCCATGTGAAGACCTTCCAAAACCAGATGCACAGACCGAGAGAAAGTGAAAAAGAGAGTGAGCTCTTCACCTCAGGGCTGTGGGGGAAGAGTCTGAACAATATCTCCCCACGGGGGTGATATTTTATAGTTTGTGTCCATCAGTGGCGTGGCCCGGGGCGCTGAGGTTGACAGTAAGTGCTCTCAACACCGCTGACACTGATTCATCTGAGCTACGACATACATGAGATGAGGGGAGGGGGGTGAAAGAAGAACAAGGCAAAAGAAAAAAGAAGGGAAGGGTGTCGGGACGTCATCTTAGAGTCCTGTGCGCATGACACAGACTTTACCTTTTCATCCACACTCGCGAGACCTTTGTGTTTGTGCATTTGTTGGTTGGCCAACCCGGTTTGAGAGCAGACCCTCCAATCTAACATGGCATTTCAATTTCTCCTTCACTCCACCTGCTCCGTTCCCCTGCTTCTACATTTATATAGAAGAGGAAGACTGCGAACCCTGGGCCCGCAGGATACGCATACTAAGCAATCAATGTGTCACCTCTTCTTGACAATCCTTTTTTTTCCCTCCATACAGAAGACCTGCTCATTTTTTCTTGTCAGCAGAAGGTAATTTGCTGTATTGTGATTCGGCCCAATAGCTGGGTGATGGAAGTGCATGATGGGTCTGCACCCCAAACCCCCACCATCCCGCACACACACGTTCTAGATGGCCTCCTCAGCTCGAGCGGAGGCACCCCACCCAGAGCCGCATCTACATCTGAGGCTGTTAAATGTGATAAGTGTGGAGTGTGGCGCAGGGGCCTCTGATTAATAAAAGATGGGGCTGCTACGAGCTCCCAGGGGGATGTGAACCGACCGACCCCGCCCCGCGCGTGCTCAGACGCTCCACACAATGCCTCTTGCACCCACACAATAGACAGGAAATGGGGAGCAAGAAGCAATCATGGAAATATAACATTTAAAACATCTGCATCCTGTGCCCCTTGCATCTAGCACATGTGCATTAGAATGGACAGTGATTCACCTTTTGAAAAGCCAAAAATATGACTAATATATTCACAGATACACATGTGAGACGGGAAGTCTGATACCCTGCTGTTTCAGAGCACAAATAGCTAATTTTTATTTTTATATATTCAGATTTTGAACGTGTGCACTGATGCAGTATTTTTTTTATTGTAGAAAACTTATTGAAGAAAGGGACATTAAATCCATATGCATATTTATGGGTGAATGTGTGAGCGATCCGGATGCTTCCATGCAGAGAAGCTGCGTGGAGCCAAGTCACCTCTTCACTCATTGATATGGCTTTGTTACCAACAGACGCTTTGTCCCTATTCTCCTCATGTTTACAAGAAAAGACAGCATAACCCTGGTTGCCCATGGAGACCAGAGACATCCCCTTTTCTCTCTTCATCTTGGCACTTGAATGTCTCAAATTTAGATGATTCATCCTCTTTATTTTTGGTTTCAAATGAAAAAAAAAAGAAATCTGTGGGATAAATCATAGAAACACAAATGTAATCATAAGGACTCGCATATCCAATCTTTTTTTTGCAAAATTGCATAGCTATTCCTCAAATAACACAGCATTAACCTAAACACACACACACACACACACGTACACACACAAATGCTCATCAAACCAGTACCTCAGCCAGGTAGCTTGTAGTTTTTCTCTGAAAGACTTATGAATCTGTGCAGTTGCTGCTCTTTTGTAGACGCTGCATTTATCTTTCCATAACCATGCCCCCACCGCGGGACCAGACAATAGCAGGACATTTCTAATTTTCTGCTGGATAATGGCAGTCATGCTAAAATGAAATAGGTCAGAGGTCAGTTTTGCTGGATGTGATTTTTGGGGACACGAACCTTTCCCTTTTCAAAAATGCAGTGCTTTAATTCGATTCCATTGAGTATTGTCTTTTCAGAATGGCGGCTGAGAAAATAACTTATGCTTTGATTGAATTTCACATGACAACATTATAAATTCAGTTTTACGACCAGCATTTTGGAATTGTATGTCAACCTTTGGGTTTATTTACTTATTCTGTAATGAGTGCATCCAGAAACGATGCAGCTGTGAATGTGCGCTTCTGATATTCATGTGTCTGTGTCCCTTTTGACCTCATCAGCGGGCTCCTCCCACTAGCCTCAGCTGAAATAGATTGATATAGCCGGCGCATGAATATGTATGCAATATGCACATTGACTTGAACTTGGTTTTGCCCTTTGTTTCCATAAACAATATACATATACAAGCATGAGCCATCGGCTTCACTCTGGACAGTTGAGGTGCATAAGATCTTTCCATACATTATTACATTTTTTTTTTCCTCACAGCACTTCAGTAGTATATGTATATACAGTTGTGTGAAAAAGTGTTGGCCCCCTTCCGATTTCTTATTTTTTTGCATGTTTGTCACACATTAATGTTTCAGATCATCAAACAAATTTAAATATTAGTCAAGATAACACAAGTAAACACAACATGCAGTTTTTAAATGAAAGTTTTTATTAAGGGAAAACAAAATTCAAAATTACATGGCCCTGTGTGAAGAAGTGTTTTGCCCCCTGTTAAAACTGTGGTTTATCCTGAGTTCAATTTCTCTAGCCACACACCCAGGCCTGATTACTGCCACACCTGGTCGCAATCAAGAAATCTCTTAAATAGGACCTGCCGGACAAAGTGAAGTAGACCAAAAGATCGTCAAAAGCTAGACATCATGCCGAGATCCAAGGAAATTCAGAAACAAATGAGAAAGAAAGTCATTGAAATCTATCAGTCTGGAAAGGTTATAAAGCCATTTCTAAAGCTTCGGGACTCCAGCGAACCACAGTGAGAGCCATTATTCACTAATGGCAAAAACATGGAACAGTGGAGGACCTTCCCAGGAGTGGCCGGCCGACCTTAATTACCTCAAGAGCACAGCGACGACACATCCAAGAGGTCCCCACAACAACATCCAAAGAACTGCCTCATTTGCCTCAGTTAAGGTCAGTGTTCATGGTTCCACCATAAGAAAGAGACTGGGCAAAGATGGTCTGCGTGGCAGAGTTCCAAGACGAAAACTGCTGTTGAGCAAAAAGAACATAAAGGCTCGTCTCAGTTTTTGCCAGAAAACATCTTGATGATCCCCACGACTTTTGGGAAAATACTCTGTGGACTGACGAGCCAAAAGTTGAACTTTTTGGAAGGTGTGTGTCCCATTACGTCTGGCGTAAAAGTAACACTGCATTTCAGAAAAAGGAACATCATACCAACAGTAAAATATGTTGGTGGTAGTGTGATGGTCTGGGGCTTTTTTGCTGCTTCAGGACCTGGAAGACTGGCTGTGATAAATGGAACCATGAATTCAGCCGTTTACCAAAAAATCCTGAAGGAGAATGTCCAACCATCTGTTCGTGACCTCAAGCTGATCCCGAAACCTTTTTTTTGGGGGGGGGGTTCTGCAGCAGGACAATGATCCAAAACACACCTGCAAGTCCACCTCTGAATGGCTGAAAAAAAAACAAAATGAAGGCTTTGGAGTGGCCTAGTCAAAGTCCTGACCTGAATCCTATTGAGATGCTGTGGAATGACCTTAAAAAGGTGGTTCATGCTCGTAAACCCTCCAATGTGGCTGAATTAAATCAATTCTGCTTAGATGAGTGGACCAAAATTCCTCCAGAGCGCTGTAAACAGACTCCTTGCAAGTTATCGCAAACGCTTGATTGCAGTTGTTGCTGCTAAGGGTGTCCCAACCAGTTATTAGGTTTAGGGGGCAAACACTTTTTCACACAGGGCCATGTAGTTTTTGATTTTGTTTTCCCTTAATAAAAACCTTAATTTAAAAACTGCATGTTGTGTTCACTTGTGTTATCTTTTACTAATATTTAAATTTGTTTGATGATCTGAAACATTAAAGTGTGACAAACATGCAAAAAAATAAGAAATCAGGAAGGGGGCCAACACTTTTTCACACCACTGTATATATACACCCACAAAAATAAATAAATAAATAAAAAGTTGACCTGTATTTTTTTTATCAGCAAACTATAGTATATACCAGTCAAAACAAATGGCAATTTCTCTCAGTAAAAATAATTTGTGGGTCTAATGGATATTATTGGCAAAAATGTAATAATGATGTGTGTAAAATCTAATGGAATTCTTTACACTTTGACAAAATCTAAGATCTAACAACAGTTATTGCTTGATCTAACTGTAAAACTGAATAGACATTCCTTGTGAAATCTGAGGGGTGTTTTTGGCAAAAATGTTATGCCAGTTCAATCTAATGAAACTCATTATTCATTCAGTAATTATGGCAATTATTGGCAATACTTGTCAAAATGTAATAATGATTAGTGGAAAAAATCTAATGGCAAAATCTAATGCTTATTATTGGTAAAAAAAAATAATCGAAAGGCAATTCTTGGCAAAAAAAGTAATGTCAATTAGTGGAGAATATTTCATGAAGAATTCTAAAATCTAACGATAGTTATTTTAATATTCTAATTGCAAAACTGAATCGAAATTCTAGGAGAAATCTAATGGATATTATTGGCAAAAATCCAATGGCAATTATGTGTACAAATCTGTTGGAATTAATGCCATAAAAATGAATGGCAATTATTGGCAATTCTTGACTAAATCCAATGGCAACTCTGATGCAAATTATTGGTAAAATCTCATGGCAATTTCTGGCAAAAAGCAATGGCATGTAGTGGAAAATATTTCATGACCAATTGTAAAATCTCATGACAGTTATTGGTTAATCTTATTGCAAAACCGAATGGAAATTCTATGAGAAATCTAATGGATATTATTGGCAAAAATCTAATGGCAATTATGTGTAAAATCTAATGGAATTGATGCAAAAAAAAAAAGATAGAAAGAATGGCAATTGTTGGCAAATCTTGACAAAATCCACTGGCAGCTCTAATGCAAATTATTAGTAAAATCTAATGGCAATTTCTGGCAAAAAGCAATGGCAACGTCAGTTACTGGTTGCTTTAATCATAAAGCAAAATGGAAATATTAACAAAATCTAATAGCAATTCCTCTCAAGTGGCACTCTTCATACAAGCACTGTATTTATGTGTTTGACATTTCTCCCTGCTCCATGTTCTCATCTACATTTCAGTCCATATCTGTGCTGGCGTGAGACATTTCTCTCATTTCCCAGAGAGAAGCACAGGAGAGGAGGTGGGGTTGCCGTACTCTCTTAAACTGCTGCCCTGGAAGGTCATTGCTCACAGTCATGTGAGAGGCCAGTGCGGCCCCTTGGGCCCTATGACAAACAGGGCTGCAGTGCTGAGGTGTGTGTCAGGGGTGTTTTTCCACAAAGCATTCTATAAAAGTGTAACCGCTCTGTGTTTGCCCTTTCCTCCGTGTACGCACGCACTGCTCAGCCAACAGGCCCCTAAAGAGCTCTTAAGAAATGCTGAGCCAACACACAAGCTGGCCCTGCTAGCAACTCTAGTAATGCTCTTTCTCGCTCTTTCTTCCACTTTTCTGTCCCGCGTTCCCTCGCTTGTGCTGAATCATGGCAGGCTGTGATCGTGACAGCGGGGAGAGCAGGAAAGGTGGTCCTTGTTTGGGGCCTGAAGCTAATTATGAAGCATTAGAGCAGTGCTAAATAAATGTGTAGTGTTGCTAATTGCTTGCTAGTGAAAACAATAACTCTACAACAGATGCCCAAGGGCACTGGGGGACGAGAGGCTCTGGGAATAAAAGGCCTTGGCACGGGGCCATCAGCGGCCCCTCCTCCAACCCTCCTGCTACCTCACCAATGATCTGTGCCAGCACTAGCACTGAGAAACACATGCAATCTGGCATCGGCATTTAGCAGTCAAGCTGTTTGTGCACATGCATATGCGCCTCTGAGTGTGCAAGAGAGTTCCCATGATTCCCAAGCTGATGCTGCGCATGTAAACATGCACTGCAGCAACAGCAGCAATCTGTCCCTGCCACCTTCACACATCACTGCATTAATAAACATGAATCAGTAATAGCACAATTAGACCAGGCACGGGTGCATCGGTTGTGCAGAAGATCAAGTGAAATCACAAACTCATGCTTCTGAGAAGCTCTGTCACTCATATCCCAGAAAATTGATAATACTGTCCCAATGCAGCTGTTTCTTTTATGTCTCACACATCTTTCTTTGTATTTCTGTATCTCTTTGTGTCTGTGTTCTAGGTTTGGATCCACCCTGTGACGGGAGACGGCATTTGAACGGTGCACACTACTGGATCTCCGGTGGCCTGCCGGTACGTACGCCCACTCTCGCGCAGATTTCCCAGCAGCACCTGAGTGAATGAGGCTAACATGAGTCTTTACACCCGCTTAGACCACACACAGGACATGAGTGATAGCATCACATCACAACTTCATGTGTCAAATCGAAACCAGACATCCAATCACACTCTATTCTACTACAAAATATGACAGGGAATCTGAATAACACATTCGCATTCGAACTTACAGTGACCGATCAGGTCTTTACCGCGGTGTTTAGATACAGTAAGATTACCCTATCTCTCACAGCCAGAAATGCTGTGATGAGTAGCAAACATATGAGTCTGAACTGTTACAGCTGGTATGTGCTTAACACACACACACACAGGTGGACTGCAGACTACCTGTCTCAGGGCCAAGCCAACGCTCCCTCAGCAGGACTTACGCATGCACATTGCAAAGGAATCTCCTTGTAATCCAGTCGTAATGTAGTGCTAACATTCTGGCAGACACACACTGCCACAGGCTCTTATTGATCATTTTACTCACAAACAGATACACACAGTTCTACACTCACAAGTGTGCACATATACAGTACTCTGTTGTGGCCCACTGACATATTTGTCTATTGCAACACTAGCCTAAGGAAGTTAAATCTTTTCATATTCTGCCTTTTCCTTGTTTCTTGCAGCCCGTTCCCTTTTAATTCCCTCATTTATCCATTGTTTTTTTCCCTCTACAGATTGTGCCATTAGCACAGATTGCTAATGATCCCTTCATTTTGAAGCTTTTCTGCATCACAGTCTCAAGGGAGCCATTTTCATTGTGTTTTTACTAATTGCCTTAATTTATTGACTTGTTAAGGTTTCCTGACCAGTTAATTCTGCTTTTTGTTCCTCATTCGTCACAAATACGTATTGCACTCCTTAAAATAGAAGGACAAGATTTGCGAATCTTTTATTAAAGAATGAGGTCATTCAAGAAAACAGTTTATGAAAAATAGAGCTTGCATAAAATATTTGTTTTCTTTTTCCTAACTAAAAAGTATACATATCACTCTTCCCTAAAAATATACTATATACCCAACATTAAAATTGCACAATAATATATTGTATTTGCTGTAGCACATCCATCATTGAAAGATCTCAGTGGATGATACCCACAGCCTAAATTTGAGTCTAAATTTCAGGGATGAAGGTCTAGATGTGTATAAATAAAGTGTTTTTGGTATTTTGAGCCACAGCACACCTCAATTTCCCTAATGTAGCACCTACTGCAATTAATCAGGCGTGAGTAACATAATCTCGCTAATAACCTGCGGTGTGTCTGTGTAACCACTTAAAGGGATAGTTCAGCCAAAAATGAAAACTGAAAAGGAGATATTTAGCAAAACGTCCAAGCTGCTTTTCTCCATGCAATAAAAGTGGATGGGGACCAGGCCTGACAATGGTGGCCATTCACTTTCATTGACTGGAGAAAAACTGCTTGGACCACCTGCTAGCTAACCCTTCTAGAAAGTCATATGGGTTTGGAACAACTTGAGTAGTTATTGACAAGTTTTGGGTGAACAAAGTTTCGATCATAATCACAATCCTTTGTTGTCTGAGACTCTGTAATATAGGTCTTTAAATCATTGTGTCTCTTTTAGATCCATGTTTTGGGGCACTACAGCCAATATGATGTCATGCCAGAAGTGTATGCCTTGAATTTGTGTGTTAAAGTGTACATGTCCATTACACAAAGGCATTCCACACAAATAGAATACAGGGCTTCATTCTTTTGGATTTAGATTGTGGGGCTGATAGGTGATCAGTGGTCTGACATCTGCATCAATTCCCTTCATTATGGCCTGCAGACCAGGTCTGATCCTCAATCAACCCTGAGCACATCAGTTGAGCACAAACCACAGTGCTGGCGAAATACATTTTGGTCTGGATCAATACAAGCCTCCCTTGGGCTCTTGTGCCTGATCCCCCCTGGTGTGTCTTGTGACTGAGTGGCAAGACAGGCCTGCTTTTCTAAACAGCCCTCACTTCATCCATTGTTCTCCATTGTAGGACCAGCAGCTCTTCTGTTTATTATCCAGACTTTCGTCCAAAAAGTAACAAAAATATTCAGTCAGTAGAAAGTTGAAAGTGTCTGTACTCCGATAGCGAGGAACTGATACAAGTCCAATGATTAATATCCAATTTTTGAACATTCCACCATGATCCACTGGTGTACAGTTGGGGTTTATGAAAAGATCAGGCACCAAAATCCTCAAAGTGGCCCGCAAATATCCTCAAGATTATCAAATGCATTGGACCTACTCTCAGTATGATGTTTTCTCATTAAGAATTCCCTTCGGAAGTGATCGCCGCCATATTTTGCAGGCCTCCTTATGAGCGAGAAGTCATCGGGTATTGTTGTTCGCAGGTAAATTTTATGGTACGCGATTCCATCCCCGTCAACCAGAGGCATTTTTTTTCCTAGAGAGAATAAATGATAATTAAATTTACAAAGCAATCAGAATTAATCGCGTACCATCTCCCACAGCAATTAAAGACCTCCACCTCCCCCTGCGCACACATACGCTCATTTACTCACCAGGCCAAACCTGCGCCTGTTTTCGTTCATACGTTACCTCTCTCGCCCACTCCCTTTCTCTCCGTAAATTATTTTGTATACTTACGGCGAGACTCATTAGTCACCCCTCCCTTCCGCGGCTTAACGAGAAAGCGATTAGAATGCATGTTAACGCAGTCCCAATGGCTGCTCCTGCTCGCTTCTCTACGTCCACACCACACTGCTTTACCTTCAGCACTGCCTCCTTCTGCCTCTGTGAGATCTCCCCTTCTCTCCCCTCTACCTCTCTCTTCTGTGGCTGCAGCCTCTCTCTCCTTTCCTCTCTCTCTTTCCCTTTCCTCGTCCTCTCTGCAGCCTCTCTCTCCCTTTCCCTCGCTCCTCCCTCTCTTAGAGCTGCAGGCTGCTGGGGGTTTTAGACGGATCACTTTCACAATGCCTGATCAATATGGCTATTGATCGGCTAGCAAAATGTTTATAAAATCATCCCGGGCAACCGGAGTGACGGGGGGGAGAGGAGGAGCGCAAGCGAGGGGAGGGCCGTGAGGGCGATGCCATTCGG
Organism: Sinocyclocheilus anophthalmus; assembly: GCA_018155175.1. Lineage (NCBI taxonomy): Eukaryota > Metazoa > Chordata > Actinopteri > Cypriniformes > Cyprinidae > Sinocyclocheilus > Sinocyclocheilus anophthalmus. The sequence goes on along the minus strand of JADLZN010010794.1, from coordinate 854,938 downwards.
CCAGGGTAGAGGAGGCAGCGTGTCCCTGATTGGTCGCTTCTCTGCCCGCCTTGCCAGGCAACTAACGGGGTAAGTTGTTCTGGCACGGCGCTCCCCGCTTCCGCTCCTGTGGCGCTCTGCCGAACTTTCCAGCCCCACAAGCCGTCACCACCACCGCAGCAGCGGCACTGTTTTTACTGCACGCCGTTGGCTCCCAGCCAAACTCTGACAGCACCCACCCCCCGACAACCCAGCTCCCAAGAGTCAGTAACCTTCATTTGCATAAATTAGCAGGCCGCAGGCAGTGCCAGGCTCTTAACGAGTCAATGTCATGTCATGTTGTCCCTCCTCCCCTCGTTCGCTTCCTGCTACATGAGGACACACATACTCCCGGCCCACCTGCTTTGGGTTCCCTTTGGCATGGAATACCCTCTGGACCCTTCTCTATTTCACCAGCTCTCTGTGTGGCTCCTGGGATCCTGCTCCCAATATTTCAGCATTATCAAAGAACACGTCCCCACAGATCTCCCTGCTCCTGTGTGAGCTTGTGCTGGGAGATCTCAGACTAAAACATGCACTGAGTGCTATGGGACCCTTGTCCCTGAGCACATATGCTGGGATCTTACTTTTCTGAATGTTTCTGCGGTTCATACAGACAGTTTTATCCCCTCGCACTTAGAGATGCTAACCACAGCAATCCTAGCTCACTGCTAAGCTTTTCATCAAGAGCTCCATTCATGATGGAGAAGGACTCGTCCTTGACATCCCAGCAGTCCTGACAGTAAAGGATCATTAGCATTCATCAGTCATTCAACAGTGTTTGAGGAATAAATCAAATCTGCAGCCTGCACAAAGATGATAGAAAGATACCTAGGACAATTAAACTGTTGCATCAGGCTCTGCTAATTCTTGAAATTTAGCAGCAGCTTCCACATAGCTTAGAAATGTTTAGAAAGCCCACAAGTAATTGCTATAAAAGTTTTCAGGAACAAAATATAACCATTCCATGTGGTGTATTAAGTAGGGATTGGTATCTTTAGGCACCTCACGTTTTAATTTCAGATCACAATCATATTCCAAATTGATTCTCAATTTAATTCAATATGGCCAACCCACCAACAGAAATGGAATAAGTGAGTTTAATAACGTAGCATCGGGTCTGCAGCTTTTATTCTGTTTAAAGTCTGAATCAGAGAACTTTATCGGTTTGTAAATCAGTGAGTTTCTTTTTTTTCTGTAGCTGTGCACAATGATCAACTATTAACCATGTAATATATTGTTAAAACATCTATATATGCCACTACTGATGTGGGCACACACCATATGGCACTTACTTGTGCCTGTAAAGTTTTTTTTTTCATAAAGAGAATTGTTAATAAATAAAGTCAATTTTTATTATGAATTTGTTTGATATGAGACTGTCTGATAAACAACCACAGTGTGTCTGTGATATCCTCCAAATCCTATTTTTAGCGCTCATACTGCTGCTTTTGTACTTGTATTTGATAGCCTAGGGCAAAGTCACATAGGTCAAGCCATCAGGTGGAGTCTGTTTAATTAAGGTGGTGTTTTTAATTAACCATAAAAGCTACTTATTTCCCCAACTAATTGAAGCATAGATGGTCTCAGCATCATGCCTGCTCTGAAATACTAACCCTGCTGAAATTTATTAATATTAGCATAAACTGTCTAATAATATGAAAACTAGGAAAACAGGAACACTTACTTTCATGGTCTAATGTTAGTATATAAATTGTGCAATGTTTACTTAACCATTTGATTGTCCATACAGCATTTGACAAAGGATATGCTTATTTCTCTCTTTTAAAAGTTAATAGGATATTTATTTTTGCTATGCTAACTATGCTTGATTTCGCATCGCGTTTTATTATTTGCATTTTGCATAGTTTTTTTGCCTATTCTTGGCTGACCCATTCTTGGCTTGGCACTTAATAGATGAGAGCCTCAGTACTAGACTGGACTAGTGACTAGTGTAGTGACTAATTCTGTTCGTGCTGGAAGGCCCTAGATGTTTATCCCTCACTCCAGTTTTTTGTTCTCCATCTTTATCTCTGTAATGTCTCAGGCTCTTATCCTCTTACTCCTTTTCGTTTCTCTGTTCCTTCTTTTCTCTTCATTATTTTACTTTTGCTTCTGTTCTCTCCCATTTTACTCTTTCATATATACCCCCTCCCCTCCTCACGGTGCATAAGAGGGTGTTTTATTTATTCCATCAGAATGCAGAGGGGGTCGGGGTGTGCGTGCCTCACACAGAAATCAATTTCAGCTCAGCCAGTGGAACCAAACAAAGCGCCATGCTCATCGTAGCATCCATATGCACTCACGAAACCTATCGCGCTCATCTCTCCTCTACTTCCCTCCCTTCTTGGGAGACATTTTGTTCTCACTCTACCGCCATTATTGTCAATCACTGTGCACAAGTGATGAGGTGTGAACACAGCTGGCAAATGAGTGATGGCCATGTGTATATCATTAGCAGCAAAATGAAGGAAACTCAAACAAGAGCGTTGTCTGTTTGTAGATATCTCTTTAATGATTCAGGGTTGTGGGTTTTTCCCTTTTTGTCTTTCTCACTCTCATTCTTTCTCCTCATATCTCCCTTCTCCTCTCTTTTTCTTTATTTTTCTTTGTCTGTCAGAGGACAATTATTTTACTCAGAGGTTGCTCCTACATCTCAGGAGGCTTAATGGAGTTCTCAGATGTGTCCTATTCAAGTATTTATTTAAATTTTGCTATCATAGCTATGCACGATTACATGGTGTTCCACCGTTTTTTGTTTTTTTTTTCTCTCTGATGTCTGTGATATAATCAGCATAGATCTGCGTCCAAATTTTGGGGCTCGTCTTCATTGAGAACTACTGGAGGAAGATACCACATAGTCGGTTACGGGCATATTCTCATGAAAACTTGTTTATTATTGATATGGGATGATAAAAGCATATTACATTGTGCAATTTTGAAAAAAAATAATAATAATTTGTGTGTGTGTGTGGGGGGGGGGTTCTATTACAATGATGTTTAATATTTTACAATAAGGCATTACAGTAATGCATTAGGTATCATGAACTACAATTCTTAATCATTGTTGATATTATTTTACATATTCATTTTTCAAGTTAATTACAAATAATTGATGTATTATGAGAGAATGTGAATTGACTATGAACAACAGTGTATTTAGGAATTAGCAGTAACCTAGATTAATAAATGCTGTAAAGCTTGTTTATTGTTATGTTAGTTCATGATGGTCAGTTATGGTTAGGTTTAGGGCTTCGGGTTTATGGTTAATTTTAGGTTGAGGTTATATGTTTGTATAACTTACATTGGTAAACAAGTTTTTGTCTCCAAAGAAACATCTAAGAAGCTAAAGATTTTCTTAAAGAGTCTCTCAATTTTCTTTCAATGTAATCTCATTGCAGTCCATCAGAAAATATTGAGATAGTAAAGAATGCCCCCCCATTGCATATATAGGCATACATATGTATAGTACGTGTATCTATATGCATGACATGAGTCATAAATCTGTGCATTAGTGTGTGTTTGTGGGTTTAAATGTGTCCTCGGGGTGTTCTGAATAGTAAGTAAGTGTTGATGATAATATGATTTTGAGCACTGTGCTGTATAGAGGCCTATGGAAACCACAACTCTGTCCCTTGGTCTATTTTTCTCGTTCTCTTTCTCGTCTTAATGTGAGTTCTGGATCAGCCTTATTCCTCGCTCCACTTTTATTGATTTCAGTGAGCAATAGAGGGAGGAAGAAAGAAAGGGCCTTTTCACAAAGAAGTTAAATGGTCAAGTAGAGGGTGGATGGTGGCTTTCACCACTTATTGAAGAGGTGGAAAAATGTCACTATTCTGGAGGTCCTTTCAGGAGATAGCGCATTCCTAGCGCAACCAAACAAGTGTGTATAAAAGGCCAGAGGATTCAGTTGAACATGTAGAGGTAGCTCTTCACCGGTCGCCCTGTCTATTAGCTGTGTCCAAGCTACTGTCCGAGGCTACAAGGCACTGTGCGAAGTCACTGCCTGTCTTTCTTCTCGGTCTCTCTGCAGGAGGCAGTCTTACATGTCTGATCTTGCCTCCATTTTCCGTTTGTTAGTTTTCTGGTCTCCATTGCCTGTCTGAAGAGAGAGTCAAAGGAAGCCAATGCCTGATATGGCTCAACCGCATTCAAGGCCTCCAGCAGATAACGCCTGGTGCTAACCGGCCGCATGTGGCTGGTGTCCAAAATTCAAACTAAAGTGCAGTGTGTGGGTGCTTGTGTATGAGAGAAATAGGTTAATAGGAGCACGAGAGAATCAATGGAATTTACAAGGAACAAGACTGTGAGAGAAAAGAGTTGGGGGGATGAAATGGCAATGTGATTCCTGAAAGACTTCTGCTGACCTGTGGCTAGGGGTTCAAATATAAGTCACTCAGGCAGCTCTGGGAGTTTGACGTCAAGGCCTTTAATTAGACAAGAGCATCATCTGGCCAACCGGTCCCCATAGAATGAGATTAGAGCCTAGCAAAGGTCAGCGTGCCACAGAACAGACACTGGATGGCTTAATCTGAGGTGAAATGGTTGCTTTTCTAAATTGATTCCATTTTGGTGAAGACAAGGGCTGTCTTGTGTTCTAATTGAGCCACTTGAAGACTCGGATGGAAAGTGGGAACCCTCTCTGAGGAAGGGTTCATAAAGCAGGACGCACGAACAAACAAAAACTGTTCAACTGACATCTGAAGCAAAGCTGTCTCCAGGCCCAGGCTGCTATGGGGGAAACCAGTAGGCATGCAAGTGCACTCAGTCACACATGCTCATCCAACTGTTTGGGAATTGGATATCTAGTATTGTTTTCACAGTGCTGTTGGGGTTCACTAATAAATCAGAGATTAATTGTTTCCAAAAGTTAGATCCCATTTAAATCTCATTTAGTAAACACATTTTATTGCATTAGATAACAAAATATCAAACCACCAGCAGAATAACTGGAACAAAAGCTGCATAGGCTGTCTTTATATATATATAAGATAGATAATATAGATAATATATACACAGTATACTGAACAAAATTATAAACGCAAAACATTTTGTTTTTGCCCCCATTTTTCATGAGGTGAACTCAGAGATCTAAGACTTTTTTCTATGTACACAAAATGCCTATTTCTCTCAAATATTGTTCACAATCTGTCTAAATCTGTGTTAGTGAGCACTTCTCCTTTGCCGAGATAATCCATCCACCTCACAGGTATGGCATATCAAGATGCTGATTAGACAGCTTGATTATTGCACAGGTGTGCCTTAGGTTGGCCACAATAAAAGGCCACTCTTAAATGTGCAGTTTTATCACAGCACAATGCCACAGATGTCGCAATTTTGAGGGAGTGTGCTATTGGCATGCTGACTGCAGGAATGTCGACCAGAGCTGTTGCCTGTGAATTGAATGTTCATTTCTCTACCATAAGCCGTCTCCAAAGCTGTTTCAGAGAATTTGGCAGTACATCCAACCGGTCTCACAACCGCAGACCACGTGTGACCACACCAGCCCAGGACCTCCACATTCAGCATCTTCACCTCCAAGATCGTCTGAGACCAGCCACCCGGACAGCTGGTGCAACAATCGGTTTGCATAACCAAAGAATTTCTGCACAAACTGTCAGAAACCTCCTCAGGGAAGCTCATCTGCATGCTCGTCGTCCTTCTCGGGGTCTCGACCTGACTGCAGTTCGTCGTCGTAACCGGCTTGAGTGGGCAAATGCTCACATTCGATTGCGTCTGGCACTTTGGAGAGGTGTTCTCTTCACGGATGATCCCGGTTTTCACTGTACAGGGCAGATGGCAGACAGCGTGTATGTCGTTGTGTGGGTGAGTGGTTTGCTGATGTCAATTTTGTGGATCGAGTGGCCCATGGTGGCCGTGGGGTTATGGTATGGGCAGGCGTATGTTATGGCAGCACGACTCACATGGAGGCAATTTTATTGATTGGCATTTTAATACACGAGATACCGTGACCCGCCCATTGTTGTGCCTCTCCACGACCATCCCCTCATTTGCAAGCATAATGCACGCCCCAGGTTGCAATGATCTGTACACAATTCCGAGCTGAAACATCCCAGTTCTTTTCTTGCATGGCCCGTCAACTCACCGACCAGGTCCCCCTTTGAGCATGTTGGGATGCTCTGGATCGTCGTATCCGCCAGCGTGTTCCAGTCCTGCCCTGCCAATATCCAGCAATTTTGCACAGCCATTGAAGAGGAGTGGACCTACATTCCACAGGCCACAATCAACAACCTGATCAACTCTATGCGAAGGAGATGTGTTGCACTGCGTGAGGCAAATGGTGGTCACACCAGATACTGACTGGTTTTCAGACCCCCCAATCCAGTAAAACTGCACATTTTAGAGTGGCCTTTTATGGTGGCCAGCCTAAGGCACACCTGTGCAATAATCATGCTGTCTACTCAGCATCTTGATATGCCCCACCTGTGAGGTGGATGGATTATCTCATCAAAGGAGAAGTGCTCACTAACACAGAATTAGACAGATTTGAGAACAATATTTGAGAGAATAGGCCTTTTGTGTTCATAGATAAAGTCTTAGATCTTTGAGTTCAGCTCATGAAAAATGGGGGCAAAAACAAAAGTGTTGCGTTTATAATTTTTCATGAGCTATATACAATACATCTATCATATATAACGTACGTGCTCTATTAATACCACTTTGTGCAATATTATACCTTATGCAGTGATTTTCATAAAAATGTAACTGTGGCTTAAGTATGTAAATTACCATGACAAAAATAGTTTAATGGTTCTTGGAATCAAATACCTTACCTTCATTGGCTCCTATTTCGTTTAAACAATACATGAAATGCAGAAATGCAATATTGTGCAAGTTAAACAATATACAGTATAGTCAGAAAAAGGTTTTTATTATTACTGTTGTTATTATAAAAAATAATATTGTAACTTTTTTATTTCTGTTCTAATTTAAGCTCATTTAATGTTTTTTTTTATTTTATTTTACAAAGCAAATTCAAGTGTCATGCTTTGACTAAAATACATAGTCCCCGACATAACAGAATGTTTCTATGCAACAATAAGAAAGATTTGCTGTTACTATTTCATGTATTTTAACACAGCTGGAATGCTGTATTGACCAATCAGAAACCAAGACCAAATTTATTTATTTTATTCTACTGAATATATTCCTACTGTAATTTGAAACTTGGAACTCCCAAACATGGTGTAGCCACATGGTTGCCAAAGCACTTGAAGATGGAAATTCAGTTTTTCTCCCACACACACACATTAACACTTGTCACACTGGCTCACAGGCTTTTTTAAGCTGAATGCATAATATATTAAATGAAATAATGTTTCTTGTGGGGATGGTTGTGGCGTGGAATGGATATGCATTGAATCTCAATGCAACTTGGATCCTTCAATTGGTGTGATGACAGGGGGTAAATGAGTAAGTGTGTGTGATATGGGGGAGGGCTTAGCATATCGCCTCAGGCAAGTCTGTGACGTCCAGAGACGTACATGAAAACTGTACCCCCACCATCCCAGCGGACACCAGCAGACCACTAGACATGGACCCAGCAGTCATTAGTGAGGTTAAGATTCATTGGCGCTAATTGATGACCATTCCCACTCTCCTCACATCCTGTATCCATGCAAGAAGCTCTTGCCCACCCTCACCCCTCCAGTCTTCAGACCCTGAAGACTACAATTCCTAATTGGACCTACTCAACCCCCTGCCATTAAAGATTTAGAAGGAAGGCGCCTTGTAAAGCATCGAATTTTAGCTCAGTTAAGCTCAGGAGATGGCCCTCGCTAGGCTATGCAGAGAGACATTTGGTGGGTGGGAGATATGATTGAGGTAGGCCTATAATGGTGATACCCCAGACCTGAAAACTGCCCAGTATATACATGAGTGGCAAAGGAGGGAAAGTTGTTCAAGCCTTGATTTGACCAGAAGAATCTTCTAGGGGCATAGTGGCTAAAGTTCAAGTTTGAGCTCAGATTTGCAAAGGGTAAGCCATGTGGATTGTTCTCTATAAACAGTGGTTCCCAATCCTGATCCTGGAGGATTATCTGTCTCTCTTATCTGACCAACACATTTGAGGTCTTTACTAATGAGCTGATGAGTTGCATCAGGTGTGTTTGATTAGGGAGACATCTAAAATGTGCAGTGTTGTGGGTTCTCCAGAATCAGGATTGGGATCCGCTGCTCTATAAGCAGGGTATGCAATTAACACCCGCCAAATGCGGGTAAAAATCAGCTGTGGCGGGTAATGTTGTCAAATCACTAGCCAATTTGGCGGGTTACTTTTCCTCACTCATTAAATTCTTTGGGAAGTTAATGTAAGCGAAATCAGTGCAGATTTAGCGCAAATACTGAACTCATTGAGTCATCATGATATATTAAATACAGCCTAATTGCGCAGCATCTGCGCATACCTAGTACTTCAACATACACTCGCTGGTTTCCTTTCCTTTAGCGAAGACTCAAAAAATTACTGAAAACTCAGACACTCTATGATTTTCTTACTGTCCAGATGAACTCACCTGATATCATGCACTTTGATCCACAAGTCTTAAATTTACTTGCATCAAATTTAAGGCTTTAAAAAGTCTTAAATTGTACAAGAAAGTCTTAATTATGATTTCAAGAGGTCTTAAATTTGGGGACGGAAAAACAAGAATTTCGATATAGCTTAAAGTGACAATTCAGCTTCAAAAGGCTATGATTTCACTGAATAAATATGAGCGCTGCACATCAAAGTCAGCTGCAGTGATGTACAGCCATTAACCTGGAAACTGCTATAACTGCTGCTCCAAAGCGCCCCTACTTGTCAGAGGAATATAATGTGCATTTTCAATAAAACCCTTCTGGCCTGTTTTTGTGCAACCATTACAAACTCAACCCATGTATTTACCTCATCCCCTACTACCTTGTAAATATGAAAGCTGCTAATGCATTTTAAAAATCTAAACAATTAAGGCTATTTATATGTTAATAAATTAATATAATAATTGATTGGTAATAATTGTTTAAATTAATGTAATAATTGATACTTCTGACTCATCCCTTATCTTAAAAATGGTCTAAAGGATGAAATGTGTGCTGAAAACTTTTTGCTTGTGTGAAAATCTGTAACTGAACTGTATTTTAAAAAGTCTTAAATTGAATTTTAAAAATCCTGCAGATACCCTGGAATAATATGAAATTCATAGTTATATGATTTAGTATGAAGCTGTGGTGTAGGTAATTAGGTTTATAACCATTTTGGTGAGTGAAAAAGTACATTTCAAACCCCTATAAGAATAACGTACACTCTTGGATAATATGTGCAAAAATTGTACATTTAGGGGTACAGCAGCTTGTCACTGGGTCCATATCCTCAAAGGGACATCTGTGTAGCTCATTTACCCCTAAACTCTAAGTTGTCCCTTTAAGGGTACTATCCCATGGACAAGCTATTGTACCCCCTAAGGCATAGGTTTTGCACATTTATTTGGAGGGCAATGGGGGAAGGGGATGCTACTCAAAGGCAATGCCGTAGTTTACATTTACAGGCCTCCCTGTGAACTGTAAGTCTCTGGCCCTAGTAAGTTGCATTTTGGAGCATCCATCTGCCATGCCACTGCTTAATCTTGGCAGACTAGGTATGCTGCACTGCTGCAACTTCCATAGCAGATCTAGACAGGTGGTGCTGGGGTGGAGGAGGGCTAAAGAAAATTTTCATACCATGCAGTACTGAGTTGGACCACGTCTGGATGAAAATAAAAAAGGTTTTCGTAGATGGAAAAGAAAGAGCAATTGGTTGTTCTGATGGCTTGAAAAAACAATCAGCCACTCAGAAAAGTTTCATGATTCAAATATGCATTAAGTTTTACTATTATGCTATTAAGACAGCATTCCAGTTCAAAAGTAGTTGTGATGTATAGCTTCATGTAGAGTGTTTCATGTGAGACAGCAATATCCTGTACCCTTCAAAGTACTATCATATCTCTTCCCTTCAGAGTGAATAGGACATTTACAGCACAGCCATTGATATCCAGCCGCTTTCACATTTTCACATTTTCACATTGTCTGTCTCTGATATTTTCAACTCTCATAGTTGTTGTATCAAATTCAAAGAATCAGTTTGGCCAGTTGTTACCATAAATAATTGATTTAACACTGACATTCAAGTAGAAATTTTCCACTTCTGTGTTACTACTATTATGGTTTAAAACTGCCTTTAAAACGTTAAAGCCACTGACCTTTGGGTTGCATCCAGAATGCAAATGACCTCAAGGAATACTGATTAGACAAATGAATATTTAAGACTTTTATGAGAGTCTATTACGAAACTTGTCACTTCATGGATGTGCAATTATTTGGTGTCCTAGATATCACCTCGACAACATTGTTGTACAGAGAAACAAACATATGCACGCAAAAAAAAAAAACAATTTGGTATTTGCTCACTATCTGCTAGAAAAACTCCATACTTTATCAGACGGTTCCGCTGTGTTTGTGCTCCTGGTGCAGCCCACTCATTGGGCCCGTGTGATCTGGAGACGGGGTGAGGAATGTGAGAAGCATCTTAGGAAACATGAGCTGCTATTTTCCCACAAGCGTAAAAAAAAACAGATGCCAGTGCTCTGGAATCCCGGTGACGCAATGCTTTCGTTGACGGGCCTGAGAGGAGGAGAGCGAGGGAACGAAAGAGGGCAAGAGAGTAAAAGAAAAAAATGGAGGGAAATGGATGTCTGGCTTGAAAGAGGGAAAAGTAGAGAGTAGGAGAGGCAGCTGTAAGTTCACCGGGTCTCCGCTGGGACAGGTTCCTGGCCCTTACTGTCTCATTTTTTTCTCTAGGAACATCTGTGAAGGAAGACCATTAATTGTTTGTTGGCTAAGTGATCATTACAAAAGCAGATGCTTGATGCCTTTTTTAAGATGCAAGAATAGTGACAAAGAGAGCGAGCAGAGCGATTGAGCAAAAGTATACGCTCCCTCAAGCTCTGATTGAGAGGGATACCATCAGCAGCATTTCTTCACCCACCCTAATTTCTCATACATTCAGATACCCCCTTAAACACAAAAACACCAATGCCTGCTCCTCCATCTCAGCCTCTCCTCCTGCTCTAATTATCCGTGCCTCTGTAATTGCTGTTAAATTCATCATAGCTTTTGGTATTTATAGGGTCTGTTTTGATCATAGTAATAATGTCACTCTGGAATTCCCATGCTTGGGAGGAGAAGAAGAAAGAGAGAAAATGAGAAAAAGAGAAAGGGGGAGGGCAGTGGCTGATGTTTGGATCCTGGCAGACTCCCTCAGACATCGGTTGCAGTAGGGGCCCAGAGGCCACAGCTCCAGGCTGCTCTGCTGCTTGGCTTTAGATCACCCGGGTCACATGTGGATCAGGCCTGGCGGGACTGCATGCTCAATGGATCTACACTGAGCCGAGCCAGGTCTCGCCTGCTGGGGGTGTCCAGGACCAAAGTTGCGTCAAGACTTGGCGTCCCTGGGCCTGAGAAATTGTGGTCTCATTTTCCTTGCCTTTTTCATTCTTATTCCCTCCCTCCCTCCTCCTCTTTCTTAATTTCTGTTCCTTTATGTTTTTTTTCTATCTTCATTCAATCCCTGCTGCTTAAATGCCCAGTTAAACAGATTTTTGCTGGTCACAAATCACGGCTACATTTAATCAAGTCAAATTAACGCTTTTCACAATACACATTTTTTTTTCAAAGCAGCTTTACAGAATATCATGATGTTAATGTTTATAATATCTTAATATCTTCATGTTACATTTAGCAGATTAGAGCTGGGCGATAGTATAGTTTACATTTAGCGATTATACAAAAAATCAAGCGGTTGACGTATGCTATATGGTGTATATTGCTATAATTACCCCTTTTTTCTTGTAGAACAAAAAAGGAGAATTTTTAAAGAATGTTCATGAAGCTTTTTTCTATAAAATGTTTATACAACAATACAACAACCATTCCTTTCTATAAAAGCACCATAAAAGTAGTTCTGTCATGACAACTCTCAGAAGATTTTAGCACGGTAATGGATATGACAATGTTAATGTATTTGGTCGTGGTGGAAAGATTCTGCTACGCTGCGGCTGCGTGGCAGAGCCAAGTCCGTAGACTTGCTGCTGCAATACAGCCACAACATGCTGCTGTGAGCATGTAAGAAATATTGCTGCTGCAAATATAACATACATGAAATAACCCCCATATAGCATACATGAATCACCTCGTAGCAGATCTATACAGGTGGAGCTGGGGAAGGTGGAGGGTTTCTGAAGCAAGCTGCAACTGCTACGGCAAACACTAGTCATATATTTGAATGCTGAGCAGCAAGCTCATTGGCTACCGAAACAGGAGAGAACCAATCAGCTGCCATGTGATAATGATGCCATTAGGTCCGACTGAGTTAGACCTATCGGACTGCGCCATCTAGAGTTTCATGCCAGAACTCTGTACTTCATATGGCTCCTGTGTAAAATTCTAAGTCTTCTGAAGCCATATAATACTATAGCTTTATGTGAGGAACAGACCAAATTTGGTATCAGATGTCAATCATTTCAAACACTGGTTGTTTGACTGGCATTGTTTTCTTTACTTTTCTTTTCTTTTTGTAGAGCTGCAGCTATAATATGGCTTATAATGTAGTGCACAAGTCATCACTTTTATGGTGCTTTAGTGCTTTTTTCTGATTTGGAACTTGAAAGGAACTTGAAAAACATTATTTGTTTTTTGAAAAACTTCAGTGCGTTGACATTATGCATTTATGCTTGACTTGTTGACCGGACATTTTTCCTATAGATTCTATAGATTTTCTATAGATTTTTCTATATTTTTCTATAAACATGGTGAGATCTATGCAGCTCAGTCTAACAAGTCCAAATCAAGCACACCTTTCACAAAGAGCCATGATTGACCTCCCCTCTTGTAGCCACATCTCTGGCAATATCCCCCAGGCCCCACCCTCGTCTCTCTCCCCCTTCTGCACAGCTCCCAGTGTTTGGGTATATATTTACCACCCTTGTGTGAGGCCGGGTGAGTGGGCCAGGGGAATGGAAAGGAAAACAATCATGCCCTCTCTCCTGGCCCTTCGGAGCAGGCCTCCTATAAATAACTACGGGTGGCGCGCCAGTCCCACCGCCCATGCCATGGGAATCTCGTCTCCTTCAGCCCAGCCCTGGGCTGCTCGACCACCCTGGGAACCCTTCAGCCAGGCCACTGAAGACGGACAGTAGGCCAGAGCAAAGTCGAGGCTGACGGCAGAGGAGGAGAGCTCTTTCTTCTTGACTTTCTTCCAGCCTTCCTTTGAGACTGTAATTATTTGTCTCTCTGTTGTGTCTCTAAGGAGAGTTGCTGACTGTTTCATCCCTCTATACACCAGCCTCTACGATGCATCCTTCTCTTTCAAAGCAGTTTTACACTGCATTTAGTCTGTTTTTGCCTTATAAAGATTGTATGAATATGTGCTTTTAGAAGTGTTAGAAATCCGGTTTGTGGAACTCAGATGAAGCGTTTGTTTTACCCCACTGAAAATTGATTTTGACTTTCAAAGGCTTGCTCTTCATAGCACTGTCTTCCGTGTCAGTGTGAGACAGGTTTAGCTCACATTTTTGGAATTTGAGGTAATAGTTTTAAACTGACAGACTAAACATCACTCTTCTTGACTGTTCCACTTCTGAATAGTAAATACTTACAGAGACACACACACTCAAACATACTCTTAAATTCACACACACACATCCAGAGTCTGTTAGACAGTGGTAAAAAAGTTCTGAAGGTTTGTTATGCTATGCACTAAAGCCACAATATTCCTACAGGCAGTTTTGTCACTGTGTTAGTCATAAACATCCAATTTGCCTGACATTGCAATACAATGGCAAGGTTGGGCAAAATTTGCAGTTTAGGAATTGGCGTTGTTTCAATTCATGAATTGGAATTTAAATGGGCCACACCCAGCAATATTTTGAATTGAAATGACAGGAAGTGAAATGTTAATTGTAATGTCAAAGAAATAAAGTTGCACTGTAACATTTAACTAATCAACAACAATGGATTTTTTTTTACAATATTTTAATAATAATATAATCATTTAGATTGTGTTGAATGTACATATAATTACCTAATAATTATCCAAAATATATAATGAATATATAAATGAAATGAAATCATAAATTATTTATCACAGAGCTGTTATGGTTTCTTTACTGACAATTGTGCCTTCCTTGTCACTTTTTCTTTCCTTTTATGCTTTAGTGAAATATGTCAGTCGTTTCAAAATGTGAACTTGATTTATAAATGATATCCCAGATTATATGAAAAGCAAAACTGGGTTATTCACTTTTTTCAGCTCTATTGGCTGTACTCTATAGTATTAAACAGAGTTTTTGTAACAAATCCACCACATGTCTGCTTTGTTTCTCCCTTTCTGTTAACTACTACCCTTCGTTTTATGTCTTGATAGATTTTCAGTCCTTCCCTTTAGCCCTTAATTTTTTTTTTCTGCATACCCCCATTTTTCTCTCTTCCTCACGAAAACCCCCTCGGTCCCTCTCCTATAAGGCACACTTGTTATTTCTTCGTACAAGGCCCCGTAATTAAGTTTGACATAAGTGAAGGGATTAAATATGTGGTTTGGGAGGGGGAGAAAGGGGCTCTGTTACAATCTCAAGGCCAGCTGTAAAATGGAACCAGATTGCGACACTTGGAGTTGGAAAGTTTGGGAAAGCTGCCGAGACTGAAGCTGTGTGTTCATACAGCACTGGAGAATGAATCCCTCTGCAGCGTAAGAGCGGCCAAGAAACTACTGCTTCTCCTAAAATTAAAATTAGTTATTTTAATTCTTCAAGTTAAACTAAACAAAAAAAAATGTGACATGTTGTCATTATTTTATTTTCTCAGTTAATGTTTAATTTATATTGGTACATTATTTTGAAACTGACAGTAATGCATTGCATCTCAAAAATTTAATGATTTTATCTTGATGCGGCCTGTTAAAAACATGGCGTGAGATGCTAAAAAAAAGCTGGGAGATGTAGCGTAACAACCAAAGCTGTTCATTTAGTGCTTTTTTACATAGACCAACCTTAAACCACCGTTCTTTTGATCGAAATACGACCACCAAGCCAAGGGACTTCCACACAAAACCTCTTAGCCTGTTCAAAGAGCATCGCCTGCTTAGGTCAAAAAACCCTTTTCATATCATGGAAAATATATATGTATAAATGAATAAAAATAACACGTGTTTGGAGGATTATTACAGCAGGAAGAGAGATTTCGGTCTTTTGTGCCAAAGACCTCTGCTTCTTTAGTCATAGGACTTTGGCCTCCCACACCAAAACCACTACTGCAACTCTCTCAAAGAACCCTACATTCCTAAACAAAACACAAGCTCTCCCAGCCAAAACTCTGGCACTCAAGCCGCCAAAACAAACACGCTCTTTCCCCTGGCCGCCAACCGTACATATGATACATGCTCTGTAGCTGTTTCAATTATCACAATTTGAGCTGTTTCTTGAAATGTTGATTCACCCATTGTTTGCCTTGAACTTTGTAATTCAACTCTGCTGTCAAACACATGGATAATTTGCTGTCTGTCTTAATGAGTTCAGTGTTTCTGAGAGTCGGTTCACTAGCTAGCTCACAGAGCATGGAAATGCGAGCCGTGATGGTCATGTTATGAAAGAACACAGCATCTCCATGAGATTTCCCTTCTCTGTGAACTCTGTGCGGTCTTCGGTGGGAACTTTGCATTCTTAAATAACTCTGGCAAAAACGTTCTAATCTTAATGAGTCTGAACAGCAAATCTCTCATCTGCGGCAAAAAGGGATTAGGAAAGCAGGGAGAAAAACACTGCTGTTCCACTTTGACGAATTGTGTTTAGTAAATCCCTGGGTATGAAGTTTTTCAGACAAACAAAGCGCTGGAAATGCATGGGTGTTTTTAGAAAACATAACTTATCAGAGAGAAACAGAACATGCATTTAAGGGGAAATACAAAGGAAAAGCAGATTCGTCACTTCGGCAAATGATAAAAGTGGTTAACTCTTTTTCTCAATACACTTAGCTAGTTTTGGTTAAAAAAAAAATCAACCCAAAGTAGATTTGCACAAATTAAAGGCATTGTGTTTCTCCTGGCCTTACCATCCTCGTGTTTATTTATTTTTACATGATGCGGAGGGCCTTTGTTAACAGTAAATAAATAAATTGATAATTCCCTGCCGCTTAGCGGAGATGCTATAAACTGCTGTCATAGTGATTAAGAAGTTAATGAGTAGGCATAAGCGGAGACCATGAAGCTTTGCAGTTTTGAAGCAAATTGGAAAGTTACACTTGGGCTTGGCTTTACTCAAAACTTTCCCAAGCCTAAGCTTCAGGCTTTGTTGTAGGTTAATTTGGTTTATTGTGTATTTATCGTGTAACATAGTAAAATATGACAAATGCTGCTTTAATCTAAAATTAAGTTTTGATATTTCAAATGCTGGATTTTTTGTTTGTAGGATGTCATATATATACATTACAGTTTGATCCTAAATTGTAAGATTTCACATTGTTAGGGCTGGGAAAATAATACAATTGTGTGTGTGCACATGAATTTTTTCACACTTGACTTCTGTTAATGTGGGAATATGGCATGTTCTTCACATATACATCTGGTCACTAGGAGTCTTCTCTTGAGTGACAGCTAACATCTGGGAAGTCTGTAGCTATCACAGGACACATGGGCCCTATCTGCTCCTCCCTCCCCTTATTCAGACTCATTATTTTCCTCTCTTTCCTTCTCCGTTTGCGTTATTCAGTTAATTCATGAACATATCCCTCCGTTATTGATTTTCCATTAACCCCTTCCAATCTGGGAGGATCGAGGCGGATTGACACATAAACACCCATTTCATTGATTAGCCGTGCATCACTCATTTTTAGTTCAGCTCTGTCTATAAGTATATATATGTATATATATAGAGAAGTGTATATATATATATTAGATATATATCCAGTGTTTGTTTGGTTGTTGCAGACAGCACAGACAGATCTGAATTACACATCAGAATGAGAATTTATTTATTATTTTTGTATTTTATTATAGATACAGTCATAACGAAACAGTATATTATGGGTAGAAAAACAGGACACAACACAAGCAGGATTTTAATTTGTGATCATGAGCACAATGGCTCAAAACATCTAAGGCATATGCACTAACCAGAAGGCCATGGCTCAGATGGGCCTTTTTTTTGTAATGTTTAAATATTCCTTTTATGCTTTTCATATGTCATTTGATGCCCCATGTTTTCTCTGTTAAATATTACTCTAGCTTTCTCATTGATTTCTCTCTGTTTTTTCTCCACCTCCTTTCCCATCTTGCTCCACCCCTCCTACTGTTTCTGACAAGTGCTTGCTAATGCTCCAGTAGCACAGTGCCTCTAGGTCGCACATGTAGACGTGCATCAGCACTAAAGACGCGTAGTGTTTCCATTTGAATTGACAATTCCCTGACAGAACGTCTATGATCATCCAATGGGCTGAGCGGTTCTCTGACATCCATCTTGAGAAAGTGCTGCATGGGCCGTAACATGGGCAAAGATAAAAAGTGAGCCATTGTGTTATAATACATGGTGTAAGAACTGACTTGCGTGTAGACTCTTGTTATTTAAGAGGTTTTAAACCAAGGGTTTGTCAGCTACATACACTCCCATGTCATTTTCTGAGAACAAAAAAAAGTATTGTGTGTGGAAGTGAGTGGAAGTCTGTACTGTATGTTTCAGCATTTTCACATTTAATACAGTGGGGTCTAAATTACCATACAGAATATATGTTAGGTATTTATTTACTTGCTTATTTAGATAAAAAATTAAAAATAAAAGAATCAATGCAAAATTATTGATTACTGACCAATGCAATGCTGATGTAAGATATAATTTTCCATATTATGAAGATATAAGAAAGAATTATGCAATTTTTAAAAAGTTCAATTAAATTAAATTCTAACAAATTCAACACCCCTCAGTACGACTGTGTGCAGGTGTGTGTATGTGTGGAAAGAAGCAGTTTGCATGTGTTTAGAGTCAGACAGATTGTACAGTATGTTTTGCGTGTGTATTTATTCCTGTGCTGAGTATTTGCACGAGACAGAACGCGTGTGTTCATGCTTTTCTGTTTGTCTGGGAAGCACACGAGAGAGAAAAAGTGAGACGCAGAGAGCAAGAATATTTTATTGAGGCATGGAGCGCCTGTACAGGTCCAGCCGTCTGATGTACAAAGAGCCCAGAGGAAGGAGATTCACAGCTGTTTGTAGACTATACGAACAGGAAAGGTCAACGTTGTAATGCGGCACGTTTCTGTAACGCGTTTTCATTTTGCCCCTTTCCAACACGAAAAAAAGTGCCACTTCGGCTCCCTTCAGTAGCACTGGTGCATTTAAATTACTGTTCTTGCCTGGAGAAGAATGGTTCAAGCATAACCCCATTGTATTCTTTGATAAACTCTGTAAAATGCACAGTATAAACTGGGGGAAGCAGCATGGTTTAAGGGCACAATTGCCGTGCAAATTTACCATGGAAAGTTCCGCCACCCTTCCTCTGCCGAAGTGATAGAGAGAGGAAAAGAAAGATTGAGGGAGAAGGGTCTGACTGTTATCTGTAGATGCAGGGCAGAGCAGGGAAGATTGTCTTTGTGTTTGTCATCTGGCTATGGGGGCTCAGCTGTAAAGGAACAATAGTGCTCTAATCCCAGCTCTGATGCCAGATTAATATTCAAGCCCACCAAAATATTAATTCCAGCCAAGAGCAGCGCATGCAAAATAATGTCAAAACACTCAAACAAATAAAGACAACAACGAATCGAGAACACACAAAGAAAACTCTCCAGCTTGCTGCAGCGCTGTCCACACACACATCTCATTGCATAGAATTCACTGTTAATCTTCATAATAATTTTGTTTTCAAAGAAGACTATTTGAGGTGTGCCATGTTGTTTTTCGCAGATTGTCTTCACTTAGCTAGGGGTTTTATTCCAGGATTTGAATATTTACAATTTGAAATAATGGAGGTTGTAAAAATAAACCCTGCTTTATGCTCTGTAATCCACACAGCTCGAAATTGCCTCCCAACTTCAAAGACCAACTTGGAGTTGTTGGCCGTTAATATGATTTGATGAGAAACTGTTGCAGCTACAGGAAGTGTCCATTATCAGTTTTTTTTGTCAATGTTTTTTTTCCTCCACCAATATCAGTAGTATTGTGAATTTTAATGACAATTTCATTTACATCTGTACAGTAATGTTAATTTGTAACTTGATAGAAACTAGAAAAAAAGGTTCTAACATGGATAAGTTATGTGACATCCTCAAAGATTATAAACAAAGAAACATACAAAAGCAACTAAATATGGGTTCACTTGGAAGATATTGATATTACTTACTTATTCAAATAAGATTTTAATGACAGACACTGGAGTATATATATTGTTGTAGCCATTTTGTGAGCCAACCCACCATGGCACTTATCAAAAATAGGAAAAAAAATAAATTAAACAAATTCAGTCTTAGTCCTGTGTCAAATGTCCTTTCTAGTTTTTGTCATATTTAGTCAACCTGTCCTGATTTTGCTTAGTCAAGTTTTAGTTGACAAAGTCTGGGAATTTCAATCAATTAAAACTTTTAATCACATTTTAGTCATGCTGCATAATGGTTAAACTGATAATCACAATTATTTTCCTCACAATTATATCATGATTACTGATCATGATTGTTGTAATCTGAGAAATCACATCAGAATTATTGCACTTTCACCTATAAGTGTGCACACGGTTAATTCGACCTCATCGAGTTTGCTGATTTATTATCATACATATAACACTCTGTACATTATGAAACTGATAACTTTTAAATCTAATTCCAATAGTAAATTCAAATTAACATTCATGATAAAATTTCTATTAAAACAACAACAAAATGACTTTGTATTGTGCACAGAAGGTACATAGTGCAGGCTGTCCAAACTCGGTCCTGGAGGGCCGGTGTCCTGCAGAGTTTAGCTCCAACCCTAATTAAACAAACTTGAACCAAGCTAATCAGGCTTTTACTAGCATAAAATCCGTCATTGTGGTTGAGGCAAGTTGGAGCTAAACTCTGCAGGACACCGGCCCTCCAGGACCGGTTTGGACAGCCCTGCCATAGTGCATGAGTCGAGATCCATGTTTGGATTTATTACAGTTCGTCACTGAGAAGGTTTGATGGCAGATTTAGTCGCAAACAGTTAGGGTTAGGGAAAGTAGTACCATTAAAGTAGTCTATTAAAAAATGGTCTCATTTTTTCATCAGCAGTATTGCATACTGATGTAATCACAGTGTTTAATGAAATCAATGTTGTCTTGTCTTAGTCATGGAAAAGAAGGTTGTCAATAAATATATTTCATCACAGTTTTTGTTATTGAAATTAACACTAGTTTGAAAAGCAGGTACCGGCTTAAATAAGGAATAAAGAGTGAGATTATTTGGTGAAGTTTGTGTGAGTGTATGGAGTGATCCCCTGCTTCCAATGTCGGCATTGAGGTGGCACATCCAGTGCATTTCAGTCAGCGAGAACTTGGCAGTGAGGTGATTTTTATGGGTTGAGATGTGTCAGAGGGGTCTTGAAGGTTTCCTATAGCGCCTGACATGTTGAAACGGACACAGGCCAGGAGAAGGTGACAGGTGAAGAGCTTTAGTCACCATCATGGCTTGATGAACAATGATGAATTGCCTCTTTCTGCTTCAGCACGGGAATGGGCCAGTGAAGCAGAGCTGAGTGATGGAGGAGAGCGGGCGACGGGACGGCGATCAGCACGGATTGTCTGGATTGCATGGCTCGAGGTGTTAATGAAGTGTTTGAGGTCCTCACCGGCTTTAGTATAGGTGTGATTCTTTGTAAGGTAAAGCTCGGTCCGCCTGCGTGTGTCTCTCAGTCACTAATCCAACAGCAGGGGACCGGGTTGTGCTCCGGCCGACAGTGAGATCTTCTGCACAATGATAAGGTCTAATGTGATCTGGGCTAGTTAGATTAATCTCTCACACATGGCACTAAATATGAAGGGTCATCTTATTTTAATCCTCAAATCTCCACCACACAGACACATGGACCACTGTCTCAAAAACGTCACCAATAATCTCACTCTTAATTCCTTATTTTAAGCCTTTATCTGCCGTTCAACCCAACCAAGGAGTGTTTTCAAATGTGTTTTTGATGGGCTTCATGGTGCACCAAAAAGATGATAAAAGGGATGTGGGCTTGCTCACAAAACGGTTGCAAAAAATATCCAATGTCTATTATTAAGATTCTGATATTAAGTAAAAGTAATATTAGTATCTTCCATGCGATCTGATATTTAATATAGTTTGCATTTCTTGTTTTGTTTTTTTCCCCCAAGTTATAAGTTCCAAATGAACAGTACTAACATTGTTCATTGTACATTAGACTCATTAAAATCTTATGCTAACATGAAGTACATAATGTCAGTATATTTCAAGTGAACCCATGTTTAATGTAGTCTGAGAGTCTCTGAGAGTTACTTTTTAATTATATTTTTTTTGGTGTATGATTTTTGAAGATGTCACATAACCCATCCAAATTAGCATCTGCCTAATTTTTGTGTAATTTCTATAAAGTTACAAATAAACAAATTAGAATAATACGAAACAAATACTAAGTAAAAGTAATATCAATATATCAATATCTTGTGAACCCATTATTATTAGTTCATTATTTATTTATATCATAACCAATCCACATTAGCATCTAACTTATTTTGTCTAGTTTCTACCATGTAAAAGTGACGAGTACTAAAATTGTTCATTGTACAAACGTAAGCTAAACTGTCATTAAAGGGATAGTTCACCTTCAGTTGCTGGTCCCCATTGACTTCCATAGTGTGAAAAAAAACACTATGCAAGTCAATGGGGACCAGCAACTTAAAGGGTTAGTTCACCCAAAAATGAAAATTCTGTCAATAATTACTCACCCTCGTGTTGTTCGAAACCCCTAAGACCTTCGTTCATTTTCGGAACACAATTTAAGATATTTTTTATTAAATATAAGAGCTCTCTGACCCTCTCATAGACAGCAAGGTAAGTACCACGTTCAAGGTCCAGAAAAGTACCAAGATGATCGACAAAATAGTCCGTGTGACATCAGTGGTTCAACTGTAACGTTATGAAGCTACGAGAATACTTTTTTGCGCAAAGAAAACAAAAATAACGACTTAGTCCACTTTTTTTTTTTTTTTGTTTTTTCCGTCTCCACTGCGTCCTTTGGACGCGCATTCACGACATGACAGCGTGTGGCGGCGCTGACCCAGATCCGGCATAATGACGGCATCACACCAGATCTCTCGCGTCATGGTACTGTCGTGAGCGCGCGTCCCAATTGAAGCAGTAGAGACGAATTGTGGAATAAAGTCGTTATTTTTGTTTTCTTTGCTCAAAAAAGTATTCTCATAACTTCATAACTTTACAGTTGAACCACTGATGTCACACGGACTACTCTGTCAATCATCTTGGTACTTTTCTGGACCTTGAACGTGGTAGTTACCTTGCTGTCTATGGGAGCGTCAGAGAGCCCTCAGATTTCAACAAAAAATATATATCTTTATATCTATACATTAATATCTAATTCCTTTTTTGTCTAGTTTCTTTCAAGTTACAAATTAAGAGTACTACAATTGTTTATTGTAAAAAGTAAACAAAACTGTCATTAAAATCTTATTCTAATATTAAGTAAAATGTAATATCAATATGTTCCAAGTGAACCTATATTCAATCTAGTCTGAGTTTCTTTTGCATTTTATTGCTTTATTGATTATTTTTGACAATGTCACCAAACTTATCCACATTAGATTAATTGGTTTATATCCATTTTTGGTTTATATCAATTTTGAAATGAATTTGCACTAAAAAACAGTTTTTTACAATTTAAACACACCGTGTTTAATATTAACAATAAAAGAAATGGGCAGTCCCTAGTCCCTTCAATTTAATTTACTATCCTGCTGTAAGTTCATTTAGTTATATTTTAATATTTTAATCTTACATTGCAACCCAGTTCTGTGATGTAACCCACTAGTTAAGAATCACTGCATTAAAACTTCTCAGCTTTTAAGTTGTTCAGGATGTAATTAACTATGCAATATAAAAGCCTAAAAACGAATTAGTCGTAAGAAAAATGATATTGCCGGTCCACTATTCAAAATGTGGTGGTTAGGGTCCGTTTGTTTTTGGGGGTTTTTTCACATTAATAGGTTGCTGATATTTCAACATCTGTCTTTAAAGAAGTTATCATGATTCACGTAGTCTAGAGTATGCAGTAATGTTTTTACAACTTTCTCTCATGCACCCTCAAATAAACCATCACGTGGGTCTGACGGGATCGCCTCAATCATATCTCTTTAAACTGTTGTTGATATCCAGCCACTGACATGTCCTTTAAAGGGAAAATCATAATGTGTCCAAGCGTAATTGTCCCATTTTCCTTCTATAGCTAATTTTGGGGCTGTTTTGCTCTTTGTTGCTCTGATTGATTTGTTCCATAACCGATTCAAATTCACACACGACAAAGATAAGAAAGTGCCCAGATTTTGAGGGAAGTCAAGACAAAACTTCATTTTGATGCAGTGTCTGAGATCCTCTTGGATTCACGTAGACCACTGGGATTACTGTCTAAAACTGGGGTTATTGTTTAAAACAAAAAAAAGACTTGGTTAATTTGTTATTTTGAAAACCTGTTTTCCTATCTGAAAGTGTGTCATGTGTAGACAGATGCAAGAATATTTATTCAGACGCTAAGATTGTATTAGGGTGTTATTGTTTACTTCGTTACTTCGTAACCCCCCCACAAACACACATTTTTCCAATGGTACAGTTTTCTGCCAAAATTCAACCAACACGCATCAACTTGAACAAAGATCGCCCTATTCTGTAGCCTTAATTAGAAGAAAATTGTAAACAGACGCACGCCTTTCTTAAGGGATTATCCATACTTTATGACAGAGCGTTTGAAGTCAGGAAGCTTTCTGAATCAGCATTGCTCAAGTGGGTCTCTTATAGGACATTGTTGTCTTCAATTGTTTTCCCGTTATATATGTGTCTGTATGAAGCCAGGATATCATCTATTATTTAGAGATGCAATCGTTTCTGTTTATCAGGTCTTTTTTAAAAAGGGGTTATCTGTATGCATCACTTTTTTGATTAAACAGAACAAAGCGTAATAAAGCAAGAAGGGTTGAAATGGGTGCTCGTCTCTCCTGCTCCACGGATTCCTGACCTTTATTGTCATTTAATGCGAGCAATGCCGAGCGAGAAAGAGATCTGAAGAGCAGCTGGCACTGCGCTACGCTAACACACAGGGAAATGGGATTTACACAAGTTCTGTTACACAAATACACACACATTTGTACTGAAACTTTCTCTGAAGCGCTCTCTTGCACACTATTGAACCCAGGTCTGCACAGAAGATACTTAGTCTTGCAAACAGTTTAGGCTTATGAGAGTTTCTAACATGGGTTTGTTCAGGTGCTGATTACTGCTGTGTCCCTTGAACTGAACTGGTTTCAGAGGGAAGCCCTTTCCTGTAATTTAATTGGACATTGGATGTCAGTGTTAGTAAGTTTGATATCTGACATATGGCTGTACTTAAAGTAATAGTAAAAAAAAAGAATATTCTGGCATTATTTACTAACTTGTCATGCTAAACCTGTGTGACATAAAAGGAGACATTTTGAATACTGTGCAAGTCACTCTTTTCCATGCAATTGAGGTGAATGGAAAGTCTCATATACTGTAAATACATTCTAAAAGTGTATTGTGTTAATATGAAAGAATTTAAAATATATGACACGTCCCAGTGCTTTGGAGACAAACAGGCCATTATTTGAGCCCATGGTTTCCAACCAGGGTGCCGGGCCAACTTGGGGCCCCTAGTGTGCTCATACTTACCATTGTTAAGGGAATTTTCACAGGCGAAATCCAGCCATTTTAATAGGAATCCACGCAATCTGGAATTTCGCTTGAGAATGAAACATTTTCCAGTGCAGATTTTGCATCAGGTTCAGTTGGTCACAAATTTGACATGTTGACCAACATAAAGCTGCTTGGTTTGAAAGTGACTTTGTTGTGAATGGACCTTTTTGGTCCATTATTTATATATTTTTATTATCAGTTTTTTTTTTCCTGCAATTTTGCTAATGTGACCGCACATTTACAGCAAGTACGTTTTTAAAGTTGAGCCATTTTCATAGCTAAAAACCTTGCAGCTCCTTTTTTCCCCTATGTTTTCTGTCTCTAATCTCAGTTATAGACACATCCACTGGTGCTTAACTGTCCTTTGGAGACTCTGCTATTGGTGATTAGTGTGGCCTTGACATAAACGGCTGGATCAATACGTGATGTAAGCAGTCGGCCAAGGTCACTTCCCCCGCCGTACGATGGCCTGGCTGGGTTCGGTCAACTCCTGGCTGATAAATTCAGGGTGACTGACCTTTGCTGACCTAGGCATTGCATATCAGACTGACCAGAGAGACTTGGGCTGTGGTGGCTGGTCACTGGGCTGATTCTATAATGAAGTGTTCAGTATTGCCTTCCTGTCAGTCAGTAATTAAAGGAAGAGATATGAAGCCTTAGATAGGTGTTGAATGGACAAGCGGGTCATTGGCTACAGAATGGCAATGAACAGGCAGTGGAGCAGTAAAGTGACATGTAAACTACTCTGATATGGACTGCTAATGGCTGACTGGAAGATAGATTAGATGCGCTGCCTGGGAGTGCTGTACACAACATAAACAGATCTTTAATCTATGTGACATTAAAACAATGTCCAAATAATTTATAAAAAATGTTAACATTTAAATAATTCCTAATTTAAAATTGTTTTAATTTACAATTAGGTTTAAATGTATAAAAGTATTTTATTACTATTAACATAATAATATCCTAAATTAGAAATATAATCAATAATATTAAAAGTTTTAGCCTGTTAAATGGCTGTAGTTTGTTAGACCTGGTCATGTGGTACACACCCATATTTAGGGCTCTCTCAGTGCAGGTGAGGGGAATCCTGGGAATCCCAGCTTCCCAGTCATCCATGCAGCCAGCTGCCACCACCTGAGTCCTTACACATTCTTCCGTCCACTAACTATTTAGTTGTCAGTGATTTGGTTAAGTGGAATTGACTTTTATCTTCACTGTGCTGTGGGGCTGCCACTGGCGATACACATTCCCCCATCCCTCAGCCGCCTGTCTGCTCTCAGCCCCTGTGTCACATCTAGCACATTGCTATTGGCAGCCGAGGAGCGGCTGATCAATAGCCCAGATCAGGGATAGCCCACGGCCCCGCTGTGCTGCAGGCTGGGGTATTGATCCAGATCCACTCCGTCCCGCTGCTCCGCCCAATGTAAGGCCACAGTCTACCTGGTGGAGAAGGTGCGAATGGGGAGGTATGGCCTGAGAGAGCATTGGATGCTTTTGTATGTAATGCACCCATGCCACTGAACTGCACTAGAAATATTTAGTGTTGTCCAACCAGTATAGTATGTTGTAATAGTTTGTCTTATTGCAGCAGACCTTTCTCATCATGTTGCAATATTGATTCATTGTATATTTAAAGGTGTAGACCATAATTTATGTAATACTAGTGCCCCCAAATAGAATTTCAAGACTGACTGTTTTCAGACAGGTTTCCCCATATACTGTATTATTGGCCAGACTAACAGATAGTCGTGCCATTTACATCACTTCCTGTCAGTCAGCCTCTGCGCAGAGCAAGTTTTTGAAAAAGATTTTTTTAAGGAATTAAAGAATGAAATGATTTAACGGGACTTAAGGGAATAAAGAATGGGAAACGGGAAAAAAACACTATCATAAGAACTAGAATTTATTGTAATAATTTTTTTTTAATGTCATATACCTTTGATACAAAAAAAATATTTTTTTTATTTTAAAATATGCACACTTTCACTCTTAATACCTAATGTGTTGAAAATGGCTCCATTAATGTTTCTTCTTGCTTACATTTAGTCATGAATTACACAAATCACATACATTATAGCCTATATTTTCAATTCAAAATGGCAAAATGGTTGAGTAGTTTGCATCACTGCATATTACTGTTGGTTGCTAAACATTCCTATCATAATAAAACAGTTCTAGATATTCATTTAAGATATTAAATTATCTTAAATAGCTACTTACATTGTACCTCATGCTCTTTAACCATTAAAACTGAAGTGAACCGTAATGCCAGCCTTCTAAATAAAGCACTGTTATAGACTTTTGAGGCACACCAGCCTAAAACTAAAACAACAGAGTAGTGTCAAGAATATCAAATATTGAAGGGGACAATTTGACCGTTTCTAATTAATGACGGGTACTCGTCCGGGTGGTCACGGCCCTGGTGTAGAGACAGAACGTCGAATGTAGATGCAAGCCGGCATCGAAAAACTTCAGACCTCCACACTCCATCCATTCATCATCCCATCTCGGAACCCCTGCCGCACCTCCTCCTCCGTCCCCTCACCAGCTTTTCTGACTCGACTGCTTGTTTTTGTTGCAGTTTTAAGTGCCTCTCCCTGGAGCTCCTCATCAACAACTTAATAAGAGCTCTTGGGAACAATTAAACAGCATCTTTAACCCTGCTCTATCCACAGAGGTAAAAATAATCATAAAAATGTTGCCAAATAGAAGAGACTCCAGGGGGACCGTTCAGAAATCACAGTCTGTCTCCTTCTCTGTCCTTTATTCCCTCAACTGAAGCCCAAGCAGCACAGGCGAGAACTGTCAGAGCCATAGCCTATGATAGACACATTTACTCGGCTTTCAAACCCAGCCCCATGTGGCGTTCCCCTTTGCTTTTGCCTCCTCCTTTTTTCTCTTTCAATGTTGGAACTGACATGTGAATAAATATGTGCTGTGGCTTTGTTGTTGTGTATGAGAGATCTTCCGCAGAGTGCACAATTATGCATGTTATTACAGGAATATGTCTTGTTCTGGTTATGGGGAAAATTAAGTTTCTCCGGAAATCTTCTTTTTTTTATGGAGAGAAAGAGTCCTTAATGCCACAAGAGGGAAAAGTACTCAAAGAAATGCATTTATTGCTTAACGTAATCTGGAAAATCATAAGGTTTTGTCCTGCAGCAGTAATAAAAATAATTATATATTAATTTTCCGTTCTCTAAAACAGCTTATTACAGAATTCAAAAGACTTGATAGAAGCCATATTGTTCTGTGTCCTCCCCTCCTGAAAGAGATTTAGCCGGCTCTTTCTCAGGGGCAACGAGTAAGCAAAGCGAAAAATCTGCACTCACTTATGGAGCATAACTAACAATGGCCTCACCTCCTCTCAGCTCTGCTTTATAAAAGGCAAATTGTGTGTGTTTGTACATTTCTTTGAGAATCTATTAAATGTGTTTCTTGTTTCATCCTTTGTTCGGTTGCATGAAAGAACTTTTGCTGTAAATGCTAATAGCATGTTTGTTTGTTTTATCCCTAGGTGGCGCCATCACTTCGAAAGGCTTTTCCATCGACTATGGATGCTTCAAATCAAATCTCATAACCGAGTCTCGTAGCTTTGAAAAAACCTGGAAATACCTGGAATTATAGGACTACATTATCCCAAGCCCTTGCCAAGGGACCGACTAATGGTGCCCAGGCACTGGATCTGAAAGCTTTACATTCCTCTTTACTTTTGAATATACCAACAGACCAAAAAAACAACAACAAAAAAAACGATAGCTTTAGAACTAGCGATAGATTACGGCCATCCGCCTGCCATTGCACCAAACCTGCTGTGACCGCAAGGGTTGTGACCTTTCTGGCGCCCACTTCAAACGAACACTTGAAAAGAAGGATTCGGTCAGAGAGGGCTTCCGAGCGGTGGCAACTGAAACCAAAAACCCCATCAGGTAAGGCTGTGAAGTCACTTCTTTTCCTGCTGGCAACACCCCCAAAGCTCCTCGGGGGCTTTTGAAGCCCAGATGGACTCCCTGCGTCCACACCCACATAGGCGGCTTCTCCTCCATGCTGGACCTACAGGAGAGCCCACTGTAGATAAAGGCTTCCCGGGTTTAAAGACTCAATCACCTGTCTGCTGCTGTAGGATTAGAGGGAATGTGTGCTGATTGAATTTGTTTGGCTCAAAGATGCTTAGGTGCAGGGAAATCCTGGAAAGCGACTGAGAAGGAGATAGATAGATTGACTGACAGAAAAGAAAGAGTGTACAGATATACAGATACATGTTATCATTGCATATTTTCATCTACATAATGCAAGTTAGTCTGTGCTGCAGACATATTCTGAGTTCAATAAAAGTTCAACTAAGTCAATAGCACTTGATTACCACAAAAAAAAAATTTTGACTTGTCTTTCCTTTTCTTAAAAACAATTTATATAGAGAAAAATACAAACAAGACAATATATGTAAGATTATTTTAATGTGAAAAAAATTGTTTACTAACCCATTCTGTATATTCAATTACATTGTGATGCTTAAAATCATAAAATGACCATAAAATGGTAAGAAAAACTTTACAGCTCAAATAATACACAGGTTTTGACAGGAGAATTAATGTAACTGTTTTTATAAACTTCCACATTTCTGCTTTTAAAATCTTTCAGAAATTGGCCCCATTTAGTTCCATTGAAAGTGCCTCACTGTAACTCTCTTTTTTTAAAAGAAAACCAGAGACGAGTTGAAATTACTTTTTGCAGTAATCAACATAATGCCAAAAATGCTGTCGATTGAACTTAACTTGTATTAACCCAGAATATTCTTTTAATGCTTGTTCCTAGCATGAGAGTAATTTTTGTACGTCTATGATGAGAGATGCATTATGAACAAATTTCTCACCTTGAGTACGAATACTGATTTAGTTTTTAGTGTTCCTCTGACCATTTCACCTTATGGAGCTTTTTATGTCTGATCTGCTTCTTAAAAAAGACTTTCATTGGGGTATTTGGTGATGATTAAATAATTTCTTTGATTTGAATAAAATCAGTTTGTTTAAACGTTTTACATTTTAGGTTAATTCTATAAACATTTTACAGTGTAGTTACAAAACAGCCACACAGTGCTGCGCCGGTGACTAGCATAATCGCGTGTAAATGTTAAGCAGTGATATTTTTGTTTTGCTAACATGACAGACACACATGCTCTGTAGCTGTTCAAAATGATGGTGTTCGCTGCTCTCGGTGTAACCCTGAATGAAAGTAAATAGTGTTTATAGAATTAAGCATTTAAAAAGAAAAACAGACAGCCAAGGAGGTAGAACGCAAGACACTTTGGGGATCAGCCAGGTTCCGAGAAGAGAGCAGGGCCTTTGTTTGAAAAGTTCAAAGTCATTTTGCCAAATTTAGGTCATTTCACATTAGTACTCAGCGGGGAGCTGTCATTTGTGGGGAAAGAGAAAGCAAATAAATCAATAACAAAGCAGATTGTGCATCTTGCTCATAAAAAAAAAAACATAAATGAATACAACACTTCAAAGCATTGAGCATCTCTGTTAAACTAATTAGCGACTCCGAAATGGGCTCTTGCAAAGGGCTACGTCAAAGGTATAGGGTTTGAGGGGTCATGCACGCTTACAACAGGACATACGTAAGTCAGCAGAAGTCATAAGCGGTGAACGCCCCCATCAGGAGAGCGAATCTCCCTTCTCATTCCCTCCACCCATCCTCCCCTCCATCCGAGAGCGCTAATGGAACAGTGCTCTTAGCCCAGGGCTCCAGCACCAGACCCCGCTCTGCATGAGGGATGTAGTGCACTGCGGCCGGGGGTCGCTCCCTTTGAGCCAGCCCTCCTTGGCCTCGCGGTAAAAAGAGCCATGCATGATTTCATACATGAAAGATATATGTAATTGGACAGCAGCAATGCCTATACGCCATATTTACAATTCTAAACAAGATGGGAGAAGCAATTCCCTTTATCTCTCTTGGTCATAGTCTCTTTCTCTGTGAGGAACGAATTTCTGCATATCGCAGAGTCCATGATGTACAAAAATACATGAAATGCAGATTGTCACACTTCTTATTTACTTTCATTACAGATGAGTTGAATGTGTCATTTTGACCCAGCCAAGCGTCGCCTCGGTGTCCTGTCTCGTTGCTAGATCGCTTGGACAAAAATAGAGGAATTATTCCCGCTGGCCTCGCATTCAGACTAATACCGTGGCGGCGATGCTGTCATCCAGTTCCTGAAAGGGACGTCCCGATGCTTTGTTTATCCGTGGAGAGATAGCGAATGCATTTGTGGCCTTCATAATGCATCTTTAATTATGCAGTATAATGGACATATTTGAGTTATGAATAAGAATTAAGATTTTGCAAGACTAAAGGGTTCGATTTAATGCTGGGGAACATCATTTATTTCGAAGTTCGCTTTTGACTTCACGCGGCAGAATCTGCTTTATGTGACATCTGACGTGTCTGTGTGGGTTGTGTTGGGGACACACACAGTCGTGTTGTTTTGGTGAGGTCCCTCCTGGAGTGTTAATGTAGTGCCAAGTTAAACACCTCTCTTGTTAATTGTCCTAACGAGCTCATGCTTTGCCGTGAACGGCTTTTTTAATGGCTTGTTTTATGGGCGTGTGGAGCTCCAAGGCCAGACGGGGTCTCCGCCGACCCTTACGGGGGCAGCGTTCATATGTTACTGGCTGTGATGCACAGCTTGTCCCCCTTTTGACGTCAACCCTACCCCCACCTCTGAATTTTGCAGGAGCCCACCTGCCTCTGAGTCCTGGAGGTCACAGGGATGAGGGAAATGTAGGGGTTAAGCACCATGCAGCTATGTTCCAGCCGCCGTGGTCACTTGCAATTATACCCCTGCAGCTACATCACCCACAAGATGCAGGTTTTAGGCTTTGGCAGAATTTGCTGGTCCATGTTGCTCCATTAGCCTTTTCCTTGTTCCTTAACTCCTCATTTTAATTAATATCCGTGTAATTACTTTCACATTAAATTGTGTATGAATTATGATGCTAAACACAATATGTATTTTATTTATTTTCAACATAATCAGTGACACTTATTCTGAATCATTTTAAATCACTAGTGCGTTCTTTTTTCTTTTACATAAAACATCAATTTCAGACCATCTTAAACTATTGTTATGAATCATTTATTCATATATTTATTACATTTATAGATTAATATCAAACATGTTGTTATAATACAGGACACAATTTTCTTGTTTGTATGTGCATGCTTTGTCTCATTTTACTTTTCAGTGATTCAGACTTCACACACTTGTATATAATTATCTTCATATTCAGAATTGCTTAATTAAATATTTAATTTACATATTTAAGTATTTTACACATAATTACTTAAATATTATTTATAAGATATTTGGCAGCATAACTGTTGAAATATATAGTATTTGTTTGAAGTCCAGCACACACACACACACACACATACCACTGCACACACCAGCACACACATACTAGTGAAATTAAACAAGACTGTATGGAAGAATATGTTGCTGGGTTTGTTCTTTCATTTGTCTTTGAAAATATGTGTCACAAAATGTCATGCGTGTCTAATTTTTAAGCTACTATTCATGACACTATTGGGTGGCATGATGAATCACCCTGATTTCTCGTTGGAAACTCGGGGTCTCCGCATTGAGATGAAATGATTTCTTGTGCAAAGCTTTGCACATAATTCTGCCATATATGTCAGATGATATAAGTGGGGAAGGATTTGCACGGTGACCCTTGGCGGGAGCCCTGCGTCTCTGTTGCCCTTGTAGTGGCTGCTTCCACCTGGCTATACATGAAACTTAGGAGTCCATATGTGGATATATTAGGCCTAATATGCGCTTTGCTAAAAAATTTTAATAATATAATCATAAATAAATAATCATAATAAAATGAATATGTGCATTATATTATTTCATGGACAGGGGGCCATGTTTGTTTATTATTATATTTCGTAGGAACTGGAATTGTTAAGGGCTGAATGTTGTATGAATGTAGTGAAAGCGCAGAATTATTCATTTCAAATGGAGGTACAGGCCTGAAATGCGCACATTGCATTGCATCTATATATTGCATGTTGATGTCGAGATGCGGGAAGACAATCTTCACTTTTCTGCTTTTTTTCCCTTGATTCTTGAAATCTGCTCTAGATCATTTTGTCGCAGTGCATTTCAAACTGGACAGTCGTTTTATTTCAGCCTGCGTTATTCTCTTACCTGCACAAAGCTCAAATGGAGGTTGCAGAGAATCGGCGGTGTGAGGATGAGCTGCTTTGCAGTTGTAGCTCCTCTGGACGCAGATTTGCTCCAGGCTGCTTTTCTTTCTGATTGTTGCACGGTCGTGAACAGATGCATTCGTACTGCTTAACCGCACAGACAGTGAATATGATCCGTTCCTGGATTTTTAAACGTGTATTTGAATGTGCTTCTGCTGTTTTCTTTAAGCTTATGCATTTACTGAGCAACATAAATGACTGTATATGTGAATGTGTGGGCGTATTGCTCGTGTTGTTCTGATGTCGATAAAAATAGAATTTTGCAAACAAAATACCCAAGTAGATTTTAGATTAAAGTAATAATTGATAAGATGATCGGTGATGCACACAAATACACACACAGACACACACTCTCACTGACGCACGCAGGTGATACACTGATATTATTCGATGAACACATTCACGTGTTCGGGGGTTTTTTCTAAGTATTTACAAAGGGTTATATATATTCCAATTGTATTATCCATTTCATACATCTAGACCTTTTTAGGCTGCTGAAGAGGTTTCGACTGAAACCGAGCTTAATAACACCATATACATAATTTTAACAATCTGTATGCAGATACAATGTTTTTGAATATCTTGTGCAGAGGTTCGTTTTTTATTTATTTATTTAACTTATTGTTTTTATTTCATAATTTATTTAGCTAGATTTAGAGCTCCCATGTGTTAATTTTGTTTGCGAATTGCACCTGTTTGGGCAGTATCAGGTAACTTTAAAGATCCAAATCAATAATACTGCCATTTAATTTAAGGATAATTATGAATTAATTTAACAATATCTGCATAATTAATTAATCTAAAAAGTTAATGCGTAAAAACCATTTTGGAGAAGCACAACATATCATAAGTTCGCTTTTTTAAACATATTGTTATTTTGGTTATTTTGTGTTTTTGATATCAAATTAAGTGTTTTATAATTAAGATGATACATTGACATTTATGTTGAGCGTTATTCAAAATGTTCGTCTTACAATCTGCACAAAACAAGAAAATATCTTTTAGGAACGTTCTCATTCATTAATTAATTAATTAAAAATTATAGCATACTTTAAAAAAATTTTCGGGTCTCAAATTTACATTTGCAGACATCTTTATTTGCGGTATATGCTACAAAACATTGAAATCATGTGTAACAACACATAACAAAAAAAAAACGCACGAACAGCCTTTTGTTGTATTCATTAACACATTCGATGAAATATTCAAATATTAGTGAATACAAAGTGTGCTTTGACAGAGTAAAAGGAACATTTTGCGTTAATTAAAAGCATCCAGCTCTTTATTCAGTCTCGTATACTAGACATATTTGTTCCACAGATGTTTTGAGGCATATCAGGTTATAATGTAACGGTAAAACATGCATCATTCTCCTTACATGTGTATTTGCAAACAATACTTTTATTGGTTTTAAATAGCTGATTTAAATGTTTATAGTACAGAAACTGTATCATTTATACGGAATTAGCGATTAAACATTCTACATCACTACAATAACAAAATCATGCAAATAAAACAGCGTTTTTTAACCATTATACAGTAGCATTTGAAATAAGAGATGGCATGTTTTCATCTGTATGCAGAAAAAACGATGCTGTTCTCCTTCAGTTTGTCTTTAAAGTGCATGATAATTAATACATTCCTTTGACACGCATCACATTTGATTCACTCACGTGCTTATCATATCTGCGAGCTGATTTATATCATAATAAGACAATGTAGTTTTATCTGTGAATCTTGATGTTACACAGTCATGAACTAATTTTGCAGTAAGTGCAATATTACTTATTCTGTCTTACAGCGTTTAATCATTTATACACTGCTGTTTTTTCGGTATTATTATTTATGATTTCCATCATATCTGAATTTTCCTACTTCATGATATTTTGTTTTTCTGTTTTAAAATGGGCCTCTTTTCAAAAACTCACACACACAAAAAAGGGTCTCCAGTCGTGCGCACTGCACACTATGGCTTCGTGCGTAAAGTTAAGATATTTGATGAAGCTGAATGAAACGTTAAGCAAGGAACCTAGTCGTTCGCCAGCAGACATTTACCTGTATGTATATGTGCTCGATTTGACGCAGTCCGGTGACATAGGACACCTATAGATCTGCTGCAGATGGCAGACAGGGAACATATATATATATATCCCTGTCAAGGCAGGTTCATGCTGTGTTTGAGCCCCTTGGCCAGAGTGAACATAAGAGGGCGCTGCCATTGCACCTGGTAACACGTCCTGCCCCATGCAGCCACCCGCGGCTTCAGGCCGGACAATGCTCTTGTGCTGTCGATGCCATTGAGTCCCAGTGTGATTCAGACCAGCCATGCGCCACCACTCTCTGATCCTCTGCTGCTGCAGTTCATGCGCCCGTTGGAGTGCCGTTCCCAAAAAGCCGCTGCTGTTCACCGGTGACTGAGTTAAAGTTGTGTTAGTTAACCACGCGGAAAAAATGCTAATTAAGCGCAAGATTCTTTCATTAGGAACGCATGAGGTTGGAACTCCTTTGATAGCTCTATCCGAATGCAAATTTAACTTGTGTGCCTTCCATATACAGTGGCAAAATCCCCATATATATTTAGATTGTATTTATCTGAACTGCAATGTTCTTCGCCTTTTAATAAAGTTACGAGACTGTTGTGGACAGCTGTCTTTATCTCTGAATGCTTTCGCCTGTTTTCATTTCCTTACGGCTCATTTTTGGTCTTTATTATTCAATAGTGACACGCGCAGTGCATGAGGGTCTTTTTGAAAAGCTGAAAAAAACATACATACACATTGATTTAAATGTGTTTGAAACAATTCTGACATTTTGTTTTTTATCATAAATAGCAACGGATTGTGATTGTGTTACTGCAGTTTAGGGTTCATATGTGAAATACACTGTTAGCACGGCGACGGGCCGAGGTTTTACGCACACATCTCCAAGTCAGATCAATCAACATGTTCAACAGAGGGGTTGGTCATGCCTATTTGGATGTCTGCTCAGTGATTCCCAGTCATATTTAGGACAGAGCATTCGTGACTGATTGGAGCTAACATATAAGAAACACATTTAGCCAATATTAAAAGAGCATGCAATGACGATTATGTGCGTATCTGGTGAAGAAAACGATGCTCAGGTGATATTTGCGTCCATGCATACGGCTATCAAGCGCCAGACAGGACCACACTGCATATTCAAATGTGCTTAGATTGGCCATGGCAGGTTACAAAGCGACAGACAAGCTCTGATTCTGTCCCTTTTCACGCACCGGCCTCTTATTATCTCACTGCCCCTCTAACTCTTCACGCACTCTATTTTCCATCCATTCATTTTTACAATCCCTCTTTCCCAAGAGAGCAGGCACATCACCAGTCCTGAAGATTCTCCCAAGGCAAAATCGGTATGCATATCAAAGATATCGACGTTTTATTTTGTAACTTTTCCGTCGCACGTGACAGTAGTTAGTTCATGCGAATGTGGAGCCCTGCTTACTATTTCATATATCGGTGCACTACGCGCGTCACCAATAATAAAAATATATGCTTTTAAAACTAGAACTTACATTTACGCGAGCACACACACGGACACCCACGCGCTATCCACGCACATACAACAGCAACTGTCACGTCTAGCCTCTAGTAGCCTACTCCACGAGGCCAGAGTGTTTAATATTGCTATTGTTTGTATAATGCATTGATAGCCGTTTCTGATAATGCTTCTGCAATGGATTTCATAGAAGCTATAGGTGTGTTTCCTTGAAACTCCCAAAGGCGAGTTCCATATTGACTGAATGCTCTCCAACATGTTCTGTACGGTATGAGATGGAAATAAAATAAATAGCATATTTATTATACTCTATATGTTTATTAAAACATAAAATATTTTACTGGAATGTTATTCCATTGAAATATTACATTTCATGTGATAATGATTATTGGAATTATTTATTCTACAGCATGTCTATGACAACTTAATGCTTAAGCCTAAAATAAAATACACACAACAATCAGTTATAATCGTGGAGAACAAAATAAACATGTATTTATTTTCTTATATACAAATGGTAGATATTGCCTAATGCGACAGTAAATGATAGCACGGAATTTGTCATCATGTGTTCTGAGAAACATTTCGGAAAAATACATTGTCTGAAGAGAGAGAGAGAGAGAGAGAGAGAGAGAGAACACTCAACAACTAAAAAGTTATATCTGATCATTTTCCAATAAACATTATGTAATCGATAAAACAGGTTATCTGTATTTGGCAGGATTAGGGCCCCTTAGGGTTGTCAATAACGAAAGTAGGCTAGTCCAATTTGATAGAGAGAAGAAGGGGGAAAGAAAAAAAAAGAAAAAAAAGAAAAAAGAGAGAGAGAGAGAGAGAGAGAGGAATTGCCATTTCTTTAGTGAGAATCAACAATAGAATTATCATGAGAAAGGACACTGGCCTGGGCTCAAAGGTGGGATCTGGAATACACGCTTTTGATTCGGGAAGAGGGCGTTTTAAATGACCACCAAGAGTAGGTGAATTGTTTTGGGGCAAAGTGTAAAAAAGCAAACCTGTGGAGAAACCCACCGATCTATACTACAGTTGTTACTATTGATCAAATGTCACCTCTTTGAACGCACGCGCTTGAAAGTTACACTATACTTATCAAGAATTATTAAAAAACACACAGCATGCAACGCGTATCGTGTCATTTCATCGCTGCTTAAAGAGCGATTTACATGCTATTTAAATGTCGAACTAAATAAACATGACTTCTGTTCAAATGCTCTGTTGAAATGTTCTTTAAATTGTAATAACATATTAAAAACATCATATCGGGCTGTTTATTCCTATGGCATTAGATAAAGTAACCAAATTACAGGAAAGAAAATGTGCATTAAAGAACTTGTGATTTTTACATTTCACTTTCTCCCTCTATTCACTCTTCACCTACTGTGTGTGAGTGTGTGAGACAGAGGAGGGAGGGGAGGGGAAGGGGGACAGAAACAGAGAATTTCATATATTGACATTTTTCTTAAAATGTATACGGTTCTTTTTTTTTTTGGTTCTATCGAGTCTGCTCTTAAAGATAATAACCTTAAGCAACACCTCCTTTGTTATATAGTTTCTAATACGTCTCCAAAGTTAATTAACTACTAACAGGACTTATAATGGATGGTTTCCTAGACAAGCTCAAGAGGGAAGTGGTTGTTTTTTGCGCTGTCTAGTTCTTGCACAGTTTCTCCTCGCATTCGGTTGCAATGTCTTGATTCTTCCTCGTGCACTCATCTCAAGACCCAGCATGATGGGACAGACCGTGAACGTAAATACAGCAGTATCCTGAGGTGTTACTCTGACAGATACAAGTCCAATTTAATTTATTACACCTAAAAATTAATATACTTATAACGATTTTTACAAATGTTTTTGTCACAAATATGCATAGTATTCTGCGTGTTGCTAACTGTCGTTTTAAGAAATATGTACTTCACAAAATTACAATAGCCTACTACAAATACACAGAGGCTATACTCCTATATCATATAACGTGCATGCTGAAATGATAACATTTAACTTAACACAGTGGTTTCTAGTTTCCAATGTGGCATCTATACAAACGTTTCAGAGTCTCCTCCTACAATCAGATTGAAAAAGCATCCAAAAAAATCAGGTGTTTATGCCTAATCGTTGTTTGTACTAGCCTACTTTTTGTCAGTAATGTTCTCGGTATGTTTTTAAGTTTGCTCTTCCCAACAAGCAATAAGTTGCATAAAACTCAATACACCAAGCATTTGAGCTCCTTTACATTTGCACTGAATAAAGCTTCCCTAGGAAGTGTTTGCCTTATATTAGTGTCCAAATAAAAGGCCGCCTTTGTTTTCACTTTGCCCTGTTCTAAAGAAAAAAAACTCTAAACGTGTAATCCTGTCAAGGATTTTTTTTTTTTTTATTATTATTATTATTATCATTAAATAGGAGGCAACTGAAAGTCTGACGAACTTGTTGGGGTTCGTAAGCGCTCTAAATGAGTCGTTTTCGAGGTTATAACTGCGTTATTTCATTTCCTAAATCTAAAACTAGCGTCTGGCGAGCAAATAACACCGGCGCGTAAAGGGCTCCGTGCGCGCCTCTCCACTATTAAGTTTCAGTGTCTTCCTTCTCATCCAACTCTTACTTTGTGCTGTACTTAATTCCATATTTTCAATTCCCGATCACTACTTTCCTCGTTCTCCATCTATCTATCCATCCATCCATCCCTCCCTCCTCTATCTCCCTCCTCCCTCTCTCTCCTCGGCTCTCTGCTGAATCTTATTGGATCCAAAGGTGGGATAATTACCCTTTCCGCGTCGTGCCTTGTAATGAAGCCAGTCTCACTGATTTAATTCCAGCCATTTTTTTTGCAGGAACCTATTAGCAGGAATAAAGAGCCAAAGAGTTTTTTTCTTTTCAATCATCAGATCTCACTTTCACCTCTTCCTCTCTCCCTCTAACACAAGACTCATCGCCTGCTTTGCATCCAAATTATTTTTATATTGCCTTTACAACTAATACTCCGGTTTTTTTTACTCTCCGCAACAACAATGATCTTTCTTTTACCATCATCCTAAACGCAAACTGACCAAAAGGGACTGCCTTGATGGGATCTTTAGCCAAAGCGTCTCAATACTGGATTAAAAAGCAAGGATCTCAAAGCGGCAGCCAAACATTGTAAGTTGTAACTTTGCTTTCTCTTTCTGTCTCTCTCGTAGCGTTACGATTGTCTTTAGTTTCAATAACAGACTAAAGCGATGGCTTTCTGGATTTCGCCGTATCAGCCCCGGCTTTGCCTATCCTCCTAGCAGGGTAAAGAACAGGCGATCGCAAGTTATTTCCATGCAAGTTGCTTTTATTTGCTGCCGTTTATTAGTATCGTTACCTGTGTTTACATCTGGCTCCGTCCTCGCTCTTCTCGTGGCTGGAAGAAAAGAAAAGGACAAGACAGCGATTCCTTTTCCAAACAGTTGGATTTAAAACACACTTCTGCACGTGCATGTATTCACACGGTTCACAAAAGGACCGAATTGTGTCAGGAAAGAGGTTTTTGAGAGCGTGTCGATGTGCGAGGCTGCTGGGAGAGTAGCGGGAGCTCTGCGCGATCGTAGCCGGGAGAGGAGCGTCTTAGTCCAGCCTCCGAGTCCGTCCGCGTCCGCTGAGCGGGAAGCGTCGCCCGCTTTTCCATTTTTACACCGATATGCTCGTTCGTCCTCTACTTTCATTTCCTCCCTCATTTAGCGAGCAAAAATCCTCAATATTGCACCCATCGTTACTTTTTCGAGTCCCTTCTAGTGTGGATTTCTCCGCCCTTTGCTTTTCGCTCCTGTCACTTTCACCGTCTTTTGTCGTATTATTATTATTATTATTATTTTTTTTTTTTTCACCAAGCGCAAACCCCCGTTAGGTTGTTTCTTGCTGCTTGCCGGCCGGAGTCACATGCAAATCGATAGGCATGTGTGTGTGAAGTGTGTGTGAGTGTTTAGGGGAGTGTGTTTGGTATAGAGACGGAGCCCCGGGTCTCAGGAGCGGTTCAGCCGGAGCTCACAGAGCCCGAAGAGCCGCGCTACACACACAGCGATTACGGCGAATGACTTAAAAAGAGAAACCCACGCGTACGGCGTGAATTTGTGAATCTAAAAATCAAAACAATGGAATGAAATGTCATGTCGACAACGAAGACTATGATAATGGAATCAGAATTAGGCTACATTTGACAACTTACGCACGTTCTCCTGAGGGAGAAAAATAGGACGAAAAAGAGTTTTCAAATTATAAACAACTTCGCGTCGCTTAGTTTGAACTAGCTTAAACTATTTAATTGCCCCACAAATAGACGAGGGGCTCGAATTTTAATTAAGCCAAAACTTAACGAAGACCACAGGTGTAGCATTAATTAAAATAAGGAAATTGGGCTTAAAAAGTAGCGTGAACGAAGAGCTATTGAGAGATAGATAGTCCTTCCAAGGTATACGGACAGACGGAAATGTGGATCCATAACAATGATACAATGTAGCCCACAGTGAGATAGAAAAAGGAGAAAACAGAAGAGATGCAATGGAAGGACAGACAGACCCAGAGCTGACTGACTGTTTGCAAGCTGCTCGTGGATGTGCAGGGTTTGGGAAGAAAGAGAGGGGGAGGTTGAGAGACTTGGGGTCAGACGGCAAGAAACAAGGGAGCAGGGGTCACCGAGTGAGTGGAAGAAAGATAAAAAAAGAATGAGAAGGGGAAAACCCAACATTACAGAGCCAGCGAAGAGTGGGGAAAGAGTGGCGTGGGTTATGTTGTGGGGTCACACAAACAATGCATTGAGATTGTGGGGGTTAGCAGGACTCTAAAAAATCTACCTCAAGTGTGATCAACAAAAGAGCAGTCGGAATGAGAGCGCGTTTGATTTTGCACCAGGAAAAAAGTCCTTAGTTTGAAGTAATGGATTATTATTATTTTTTTGTTGAAGAGAAAGAGAGAGAGAGAGAGCACTCATAAAGGAAGGCATGCATGCAAAGAGAGTTGAGAGGATAGACGGGGTCAGATAGCCACAGGCCATATCGAAGGAATCAGGGAAGAGGTCAGAAAAACACAAATCCCAAGACCTTTTTATCCTTCCTGACGTGTCGTAACAAGAGGAACCAGAAGCTAATGTAGGGACAACACACACTTCTTTAGGTTGAGACTCTGCAGTGTCTGGAAAGCGTAGGTTTTTGCATTCGTTTTTTTGTAAAAATTATTACAACAGAATTGCAGAAATCTGTGTGTGTGTGTGTGTGTGTGTGTGTGTGAGGGGGAATTGGCAGGCATGCAGAGGCATTGTGCATTTTCGTTATTAATTTTCGATCTTTTTTCCTTTTCTTAACCGTTTTAAAAGAGTGATGTGGGCACCACGCTTCCCTCTGTTTTTTTAGGAGAGAACATGAGGGAGGTAGTGAGAGAAGGACAGATCGTCGAGGGGTTCTGTCCTCTCGGCTCCCTAGTAGAGGGTGGCAATAATACAACGTCACACAAAAAAGGGATATATCGTATAAATTTTCAGAAATGCTGTGCTGACTCCGCTCCTCTCTCACTCTCTCTCTCGCCCCTCGCTCCAGCTCTCCCTTATCCTTTCCCTTCCTTTCTCTCTCTGTGCTCTGGCTTTCACCATCACAAAACAAAGACAGCAGGCAAGGTCTTTGCCATCTCACTCACTCTTCAAAAACTCATGGATAGGCTATTCAGGGCTAATCCTTTTGCGGACAATGATTTTGATGGCAGTTGACTCATTCCTAGGAAGTCATATTATTGCAGTATTTGTTGTCTGTCTTGCCTTCTGTGTTTCGCCTGGTCATGCAACACTTAAACATGTAGCGTTTAGTAACTCTCGTCCAAATTCAAGCAGTGTAAAAACTATGTTGCGTTGTGTGTATGTACTTAAGTCAGGGAAAACACTGTCTTATTATGGGCTCTGAACAGATTTGTGTGCTTGTTGGGCTGCTGTAAGGATTTTCGCTGTTACAGAAAATGTCTGACTGAGTTGTGCATATGTTTGCGTTTTGGTTTGGCTGAACGTTTGCATTGTCTCAATTCTTTCAGGTTTTTCTCAAGCCTACAGAAAGATACAGACAGGCGCCGTAGTCCGTTTATTAGTTCCTGATTTGAAATAAAAGGACAAACTGCTCACTGTTTCTGAGATGAACAAGAACACAGACTAGAGTATAATGATTGATTTTTCACCTTAGTTTATAAGTACGTGTGTCAGATTTTTGCATGTTTAATTTAGCTTTAAGTTTATATATACGGACATTGTTGGATGATATAATGTTTTTAATTTACTTAGTTTTTGATTTAGAAAAAGTGATCTTAATTGATATAGTTTTCTAATTATAATTAATAATTTACTACACATGTATCTGAATTCACATTAAATAAAAACTATTTAATTGTATTACAACTAATTAACATTTATAACTATATTATTACAATTATTACTAACTATTAGTTTTTTTTTTTTTTTTTTTTTTTTTTTTTTTTTTTTTTTTTTTTTGTTTTTTTTTTTTTTTTTTTTGTTTTTTTTTTTTTTTTTTTTTTTTTTTTTTTTTTTTTTTTTTTTTTTCTGGTTTGTTTGCTATTTTTTTTAAGAATGTTTTGTTTTTCTAGTATTTTGTTGGATTTTCATGCTGTTCATATGATACTGTCGCTTAGTGAAATTGCTGGGTCAGCAGTAGATTTGCTATATTTGCTTGCTTTCTTTTTCTCTTTTTTTTCCCCCTGGGTCTTGATTTCTGGTCACTTCCTCTTACAACAACGATTGTACATATTGCCAAGTGTACTCATCCTGGTCATGTATGGTGCATGAATGGAGATGCTCGATGACGAGTCGGCTTGCCGTGTGGCGTATGAGTGTGTATGGAAATTGTTGTAGGATATAGGCAGGGGGAGACTTGTGCTTTCCGTCTGTCTTCTCTCCTCTCCTCTCCTCTCTCTCCTCTCTCTTCTCTCCTCGCTACTTTGCTGGCACCCTTAGGGAAAGCCTCAGTGATGTCCTCAGTGGAAGAGGGCCCTCTTTGGGTCAACATCAATGACAGGCCGCCTATGAGTATACTGGATAATAATAACAGTAATATTAAATGTTTATACGTTTCATGCGCATTTATTTTGTCATCTGTATTGCACTATTAAATATACATTATGCATTACATTTAATATTTATCTTATACCGTCTTAAATTATCTTATTTTTCACAATACAAAATGTCTCAGCTATAATCAGCATCAAATTTTAAATACAATTATATATTTTTAAAACTTATCTTGGTGTGTGTGTGTGTAGTGCGGTATTATATATGTTATATATAGATACGTTTCATTGTATAATTACAAAACACACCGCCTTTGCGAAGGTCCCAATTTGAAGGTGAAAGCGTGTGTATATGTGGTGGGTGGAGAGAGTAGCGATCTCTGTCACTAGTTTTTTCCCTTACTCCAGTCGTTCCCAGGAACACAAGAGAAGCCCATCCACCTCCATTGGTCTGTAGGGCTGGATTGTGTGTGTGTGTAAATTAGTTTAGCAGTAGCACTGGGTCTGAGTACACATGATGGTTGGAATACTGCATCTGTGCTATCAGTACCTTCTTCCAGTCGTCCCTATGAGGGGCGGACAATGGCGTTACGTTGTCAGTGCTATCAGTAAACCACGGACTGGGGTAGCTAGCGTGGGTGGTGAGGATGTCTCTTCTGTGTGTGTTTGTTGAGGGGGGTTCTGATATTAGTAGCTATCCTGTGTAAACTCAGCTTTCCACAAGCCAGTTGTTTTTCACCTTTCAGACGGTTGCACTGAATGTCTGCTTGTTCTTTTTTGTTTCCTTCCCCCCCCCCCCCCCCCGCTTCTTTTGCTGTTTTCCATTTATTTTGTTCCCCAGTTAAGTTGGAGAACTGTCCTGTGGCTTGCTTGTTTCACACATATGCTAGCCCATGGTTTAACTTCCTCCAAATCATTTCGGTGGAGATTTATGACAGAGAAAATATGTGTGTGTGTACACATGATCGTGTGTAGTGTACATTTGATAGTGAATTTATTATAACACCTTTTTCCTGCAGTTTTCAGGATCATAGATACACT
This sequence comes from Sinocyclocheilus anophthalmus, assembly GCA_018155175.1. Taxonomy (NCBI): domain Eukaryota; kingdom Metazoa; phylum Chordata; class Actinopteri; order Cypriniformes; family Cyprinidae; genus Sinocyclocheilus; species Sinocyclocheilus anophthalmus. The sequence goes on along the minus strand of JADLZN010010794.1, from coordinate 810,064 downwards.
CATGCACATTATACATGTTATAACAGAATTTATTTAACTACCACATCCAAACTGCTAAATGAAGTGTTTTTATTTGTGCTTTGAAAGGAAAAAATGAGTGATAGAAAACAGAAGGAGAGAAGCAGAAGTCCTCACCTGATCTAGTGGATCCTGTGCTGTTTATAGACAGGGCCAGCCCTGAAAAGGAGATCTATATATGTTTGTGTGTGTGGAACGGGGACAGGAATTCCTCTTTTATTGCAAGAAGCTGCTTTTGCACATTTTCCATCAGTCAGGGAATATTTTGAGAGGCAGACGTAGCCCTCAGCATTTGTCATTCACAGCTAATGTCACGAGGACGCACAATGCCTGTATTTCACAAACTCATGTGAAACAAAACAGCTAATTTATGGAGGAAAAAAAAATGATAACAGAATGGAGCCATTTTTGTGTATGTACTGTCAAACAGTCAAATAGTAGCTAAAAGAAATGGATTTGATATTTGCATAAATATATAATATGATTCAAAAGCAGATGTTATCTCAGGGTGTTTTTGCAGTGGTACGCCCCCATGTGTGTCGTGTGTGTTCGTGAGGGTAAATTCTAGCCTAGAAGCATGGCTGCACAGGCGGCAGTGTTATGGAGGCCGTGGGTAATAACAGTGTGGCTGGCCACTGGAATCGAGGCTAGTTGTTTCCGACTGCGCTTCCCGTTCTTCTGAAGCAGAGATGGAAGTGCTTCCCCCCCCCCCCCCCCCCCCCCCTCCCTCTGCGTGCACCCACTCCGGCCTTTGTGCGCTTCCACTTATCATCACAAAGAGGCAGAATGCATAAAACATGGAGGACACACAGACACTGGCAGCCCAGGTCGCCTTTCTCTCCATGCAGAAACAAAGCGTGAGGTCCTGTGGCCTGTGACTTTGACCCGATCCTTGCCTTCTCTCTCTCTCTTTCACTCTCTTTCACTCTTTCATTTTTTTCGTTCTCTTTCTCAAATGTGCACACTTATTTTTGTGTAAATGCAAGCATGCGAGGGTCTTACAAGTGTCATTTTCAAATGAAAAGTCCTCTTTATACACATAATAAAGAATGATGTTTTTATTAAACATATTTAGAGACAAAAATGTTAGATGAATATAGCCATAAATGGATTTGTAATAAGAAGTACTTTTCTGATTTTATTTGTTATAAGAATAGTAATTGATTTACTTTAACATACTAAAATTATACAATTCCTATTTGATTATATATCATATATATTAATATCTATCTATAATATATATACTGTATTATGTGTTGTGTTTTGTGTAAACTAGAATATCAAATAAGTATTCATATTTAAAAACATACAAAAAGGAGGAAAAGAGAAGGGAGACGTACCTATCTAATATAAAAACTCTGTTCTAATGGCTATTTTTTATGAATATAATAGTTGATTTTGTCGATTGCTTGAGTTAGAAAGCAGACGTTTGTGGGAGTTGATCGTCTGGCTTAAGCAGGCGCCTGTATATCGTCTGCAATGTCATTTTTCCAGTGTATTTTACGGTTATCACAGCATGTGATACCCAGCCCAGTTTTAGCCTTGCACTTAGCCTATGACCAGGAAACAACCTGTTTGAGTGTGTGTGTATCAGTCGAGGGTGTCGCTGTATTATGCCCTTTCTCTCTCTCTCTTTTCTCGATTCCCTGCCGGTGTTAGATCACGAAACCTTCATTTTGGTTGCTTACGTGTTGTAGTACTTATATACTTACTTGGTTTTCAGCTACTGTATATGTTGCAATTTTTGCATTTAAATGCAAGGATATTTGTAGCAAATTTTAAGACCTAAATTAAGACTGATAAGTTTTTAAAAATATTTAAAAAATTAAAATCGTATTGCATTTTTTCCCCTTTTAGGCTGCATATTGCTCAGCAGTGGTGTTGTTGGACATATAAATAGATTTTCATGAAATGTGCAGCACATTTTTTCCTGACTGACAAATCGGCGAGTGCGCTGAGATCATTTGCAACTGAGCGCCGTGCTGCATGCTCTGTCAGTAATGCAGGCCGTTTCTGTGCATGTGAGTGAGTGATCGACAGCACGCGTGCGTGCGTGTGTGTGTGTGAGTGATAGTGTGTGAGGGCTGCAGGAATGCTGAGTGGGGACGGGTGAAGCCCGACAGGCCGATGGCACTTCCTCTCTGTGTACGGCACAGCTTATCCTCCTCAGGATTAAAGACAGCAGAAAAGAAAAGAGCGATGGCAGGAGCCCCCCTCTCTCTATCTCTCTCTCGCTCGCCCTCCTCTCTCCTTTTCTCCGTGTTTGGAAAAGGGGGGAAAAAAAGCTCAAACAAAAAGCGTGATTCATTTGCAAATGTGCAGCAGCCCATACGGGTCCCCCATGGTGCAATGGGAGAGGAGGAGCGGCGAGAGCGAGGATGAGAGGAAATAAAGGTATAGTAGAGTCGTTCGATTCTGTCTTTGTGGCGTTGAGGCCTAGCCGTACTTGTCAGACTCTTGAATCCATTAGTTTGGTCTGAAACGGAGTGGCTATTACAAACTGGGCCCACAGTTTACGTGGAGTCTTTTGCGGGTTGTGTTTTCTGCTGTGTGAGCGTGTGTTCTTGTGTTTATATTGTGTGTGTGTGTGTGTGTGTGTGTGTGTTTAGTACTGAAGGGGTTAAGAGGCAAAGAGATACCCCTTTGTCTCGGCGGCCCTCTTTGTCATTGTTGTGCTGGAATTGAGCTCGCTGCACCTCACTTGACCACAGCAAAGCAATAAAATGGCCCCTAAGTGCTATGGGCTCCGTGTCCCTCTAACAGCACCTCTCCTTTGGGTTTTCACTTTTCTGTCTCACACACATGCACACACACACACACACATGCAGAATTAATACCATATATTACACCTGTTTCCAGTGTCATTTTTGTTGTTGTTTTGTTCACATTTATGTATTGATTGTTTATTTATTTATTTATTTTTTTTAAAAACTGATGGAAAGAAATGTTTAATTATCAAGATTTATTTTCACATATACACCTAATCAAATTTTTAACTAGTTACTAAACTTTCCCAAATATATATCCAGTAAGGGTATTCCCCCCCCCCCCCAGTTTTATAGTATTTTTATATTTTTATAGTATTTGTTTTTCTTTGTATAATAATAGTGAGTGGCCAGACACATCATTTTCTGTATTATAATTAATTATAAAGACACTGAACAACATGTTGAATTTTGTTGAATTTAAGAGGTCAGCATTTTTATTTCTTTATCTAATTTAGAATTATATATATATGCATTTGTGAATGTTGGAATGCTTTTTCTGTACATATTTTAGCAGCACAAGCGTATCATGTACGTCTTATGCTATGTTTTTTGACAAGTTGTGTGTGGGAGCAGGCCAGTGGGTCCCGGTTAGAGTTGTTGTTAGACAGATCACATCCCCCTTCCCTCTGATGGCAGCCATTTGTGCCAGTTCACATATGTCATGAGAAATTATTTAGGAAGTCAGATCTGCTTTATTTTACTAATCCTCAATTGCAACCATAGTCCTCCATGCTGACAATTTAATATTGTAAAATGATTCTAATAAGCGCTGTTATATGTAAATATATCTTTGTCCATTTATTAGATCGTATCACTTTGCCTCAGTATCACTGAGTGAAAATCTTTTGATTTAAGACTTTTTTACCTTATTTTTAGCAGTTTATTTTTTCAAGATGTAAATAAGCTGTACCACTTTTTTAAGACAGTAAATAAGGCAGCATTGCACAAAGTACAGTTGTCTGTGTCCTGGCACTCAGAATAAGTAGTGTTGTTTTCAATAGTAATGATGATTGTTTACTTCGCAGAATTCTTTTCCTCCCAGACATTATAATTAAATGTTGGGGTGGAAAAAAAGCTGTCTCTTCTTGTTGCCTTCCTATCACATAGGTATTTAATGAGACTTGAGAGGCGTGGTGTGATTGGTTTATTGGCATGATGAATCCGGTAGATGTCAGCGCAATTGGCTGAGTGTAGTTTAATTTGGTACTGTTGGGACACCCCTCCACCCACTCTTTGGTGTATAACTTGTTTTTGCCAGGTGCATGCGCTCTCTATTAAGTGTTACATCGGACCACAATTATATTAGGCCTGAGTAAAGCCGTACTATTGCTGTCTGTCCGTCGGAGAATGGGGCGCCTGGCTACTCGTCCGTTGCCCACACAAGCGCACACACAACCTCTGTCTCTGCACTTCTAAACCTTTGTTTTATTCCTTTTGTGCATTTCTTTTGCAAATTTATTAGAAAGAAATTAAAGGAGCTGTGTGACTATACAGAGATGCACAGAGAAGACAGCGGGCGACAGTGTGTGGAACAACCCTTTTGTTGCTTCCATTGAATAAACCTTGCGTCATTATGTTGTAACATATTCAAGTCGGTCCTTTCCCTAATTCTAATTTTGGGGTCTGGATGAGTGGGCTTGAGGTGTGATCTTGCCACTGGGGATTGCTCAAGGCCAGACAGTCACAATAAATCGGTGACCCCCACACTGTGACGTCACACATGCTGTCTGCCGTTCTGTCAGTGTCAACCAGAGCCCAGAACCTTTTGTGACGCACAACCAGTGTCAACTACTGACTAAAGACAGGCTTGGCACTCACATGAAACATTTATGGATCAGTTACTTTGTCAAGTGCCAGTCTTTTGTTCCTTTTTTTCCTGTCCCCCTTTTTTAGATGTGCTTTGTGACAAGTTTGTAACTGTACACATAAGAGAGATAACATTCTTCCCCCTCTGTTTCTCTCACTGTAGTTTAACCCAGCGGTAGGCAATGTCGGTTCTGGAGTGCCGCTGTTCTGTAGAGTTTAGCTCCAACCCTAATCAAACACACCTGAACAGCTAATCAAGGTCTTCAGAATTACTAGGGCTACAGGGTTGGAGCTAAACTATACAGGACATCGGCACTCCAGGACCTGTGTTTGCCTACCCCTTTTTAACCTGTTGGCTGTGTTTAAAGTTAGACTGGATGATACTAGTCAAGGATTGCGATGCCTTGCGGTTGCTGGAAATAAACATTGAAATCTAATTTGTTCAGTGCCATATAAATATTAATATCCAAAGCTGGTAATGACAGACATGCTGTCAGGGAATATGACACTCGTGTGACAGGTCAATCTATGTTGTCAGGACAGTCCAAATCACATACATAGAGGAACTTAGTCAGTGTTGCTTAAAAAATTATCTGCTTGCCTGCACAAGTTCAATATTGGCTTCTCCCATAGAAAAGAAGACATTTTTAATGTAGAATCTAATCAACTTCTCAGTTGTTTCACCAAGCCAGATCATTTTTTTTTGCTCAAGTTTCCTGGTCCTCAGATGTTTCTCCTTCTTTAAAAAAAAGTGTTTCAGAAAGGTTCTCAGCAATGTCACACACTGCGCCAAGTTCCATTGTCTGCATTAAATCCAAAAAATGTCCACCAAGAACTCGAACATCTCTCCTCAAATATCTCACACAATTAATTTGAGCTTTGCTCAAACTCTTTTTTGTACTCGTGGAATTTACTAGAAGTTCTGAAAAAAGTTGCTACTTAAATAAAGATAACTTAAAACTAAAATATGCTAGCTCTGACGAGTACCAGCTTACAATTTTTATCAAGATCCGATCGCGGGTTAGTTTTAGGGGCCGTTTACCAACAACTTTTCAGCCAAAAACGGAAAAACTTTTTATGGCGTTTTGCCTGTTCGTTTACCCACAAAACCCCGTTGGGGACTGAAAACGGTTGTTTTTTCAAAGTGGAAGTTTTTGAAAACAGCACCGTTATCGTTTCCATGTAAAAACCCAAAACGGTAATCTTTGAAAATGGTGACGTCATGTGCGCACGTAGTACGTGTTAGTTATGTAGACATGCGCAGTACGTGTCGATCTTAAAGGCAATCGCGAACAAACATATACACAATGGCGGAGTACATGGTACTTTTGTTGCTGCTCAAGAGTTTGCTAACGCTTCTTCAGCAATTGGATTTTCCTCACAAAATAGTTTACCACTAAAGTTGAAAGGGGTGGAACTTTCCGTAAATTTCCGTAAAACTTTCCAAAAATTCCAAAAATCCCTGGAATATTCCAAAAAATCCTGGAAAGTTTCCAAAATTTCTGGAATATTTCGGAAATTTACTGGACATTTTCCACCTTTTTGCAACCCTAATTACAACCAACAGTGGAGACGCATCATATACAACATATAATCGTCACTTCCCTACAGGTACTGTTTACTAACAAGGTGACAGCACCAACTACTGGCCTGGCATACACAATACAGCATTTTTTGCATTTTTTGCGGATATGTGTAAACGCGAATCATTTTGAAAACATTGTCATGTATACATGAAACTTTTTAAAAACGCAAGGGAAAAACTTTTCCGTTTTTCACTACATTGTTGTCATGTAAACGTAGCATTAGGCAGAGCTACAAGCAGTCGCTGCTTGTGAGGGCCAGCTGTGTGTGTTCTATAGCTTATCTCCATTCTGGTGTGGGTAACTCCTGTTGGTGACTTTCATTGTGTTTACAGTGGATGGGATGGAGGGGTGGAGGGTGCACAGACATTCATTTCATCACTTCCTTCCTCCTCTCCGTTTTTATGAATCGATCTGTCATAACAACTGCTAGAGACGTGGAGGAAACTGAAAGAGAGAGAGGGAGAATGGGGGAGGCTCATGGAAAGGAAATAATAGTTGCATGTTATACAGAAAGGGAACAATAGCAGCCATCCCAAGGCTAGATGAGGTGATCACAGAGCAGTTTCAGGGAATAGGTTTTGTGTTATTTTTCTTTCTCAACACATGGTCTGAGCAGGCTGAAAGAAAACGTATTAAAACTTCCCGAGAACACTGTGTGTGCACAAGCCTGCATTTGTCATTTCGTTGGGTCCAAACGCTCTCATGACATAAGCAGAGAAACAGGAAGCCTGGCTGCCATCTTTCACAATCTCCTTCGAAACAGGAACTGAGAGCAGGCCAAGCCATAGCCCCTCGCTGCTAGCAGATGGGTGCCAACCTGTTGAAGGGCACGGGGGAGGAGAGCCGCAGAAGGGACTTGTGTCTGCGGTGGGCCCCCTGGGATCCCTTACCCTCTCCTGGAGGGTCCGGAGGTGTGGTCACCGTCTGTTATGGGCATGGCTCGTGATAGTGTGTTTAGCACTTGCCAGCAAGAGCATTTATATGCAAATGCTAAACAAGCATTGGTGAGACTAATTACGGCAGATCCCATTGAGTGCGTGCCAGCTCAGAGAGAGGAAGGGAGGTCCTACAAGCTGGGGTGGACTTGCCCTACTTGTTTACTCATTGTCTTTCTTTATTAGCCCCTCATTGACACTCCTCCTCAACGTTGAGGGGGGTCTGTTTGCAGGGGCATCTCCTTTCTACGTGGAACTGACTCCAGGGCTTGATGTAGATGAGAAGTGCAAGGCAGCTGGAGTTCCTCAGTTCTTGTTCTCAATTTGGGCAATGGAAAGAACAGTGGATACCAGTTTATGGTGGTCAGGTTTGTTTTTGGAACTTTTTTATTTTTTGCTTGTCCACAGGTCCACCAACTGGGAACTCAGCTGATCAAGCATCTAGACTAAGTTGGACCGCCTAGAAACCAAAAAAGTTGTGTTTCTACTGACAGGTCACCAAGTTGCTAGTAGTTGTTGGTAATCGCATTTGCATGAAGCCAAACTCTAAACTTTATGCAAATACTCAACTTTGTCACCGATGATACAGATTTCCAGTTGTTGTCTTGGACTGCCTGTGTGAACACCCCTTAAAACCAGCTACCTTCTAAAGATGGATTTTCCAAAAAGGGGGGATGAAACCTCTTAACACATGCCCTCCTACAAAGAATGCTATAACTAATTACTGGTGGTGCTCAAAATGCATTTAGGTCAGCTGTTGTAATTGCATGCAGATTTATGAGTGGAAGAGAGGGAAATGTTAACTTTCAGAGTCAGTGGCTCGCACTGACTGCGGACAGAGGTGGTATATACTCAACTCCAAAGTATCTCTGCAGTCCTGTCAGAGAACAGGGCCACACTTGCTAAGTTACAGTCCAGAAATGAGATTTAGAGGCCTAGAATGAGTCAGATATGCAACAACAAAATATTTCACCATAAAGAGTAGAGTTCACAAACCCGGCAGCACATTTTATTTGGCTAATTATTTTTAGGTGCTTGGAAATCTGAATTTATCATGCTGCTCCAAATGTTTACACACGACAACAGATCTCCTATCAGCCACGCTTCAAAACGGACATGCTTTTGTTGATTGAAACGTGTCCCTCTCTTGCAGAAATGGCAACGTGCTGGAAACAATTAGCTCCGATGGAATTATGGCAGAAGCAGGCAGCTGTCCAAGAGAGACGAGAGGGCAGGCGATAGACCTACCTCCATTTTGACGAGAAATGTTTTTGAGGTGGAGGAAATGCATTTTGACAGTGTTTGAGACTAGCCAGATCCCCGAGTTTGGAGTTTGACCTCGGTGAAGATAAATCAACTGGATAAGCTTTGCTCTGGTCTGGTTTCCCGCTCTTTCACAGACCAGCTCATCCCTCAATGCTTGTTTCTCTTGCCGTTAAAACTAATTAGTTGTGGTGCCTCTTGAGTTATCCTTGATAAGCAGCTATTGTGGGCCTGAGAGAGACACTATAACTGTTCCAGAACCTAGTGAGCTGCCTAGACAACATTGTAAGGAATCAATCATAGGCTCACTGCCGATGCGACAGCTGTTCCAGAAAGGTAGGCAGCAACATTATGCTGTCTTCTAAGATATTTGTTTCAAAAATTAACCATGGTTTGATTATAGTAAAAGTGTAGTAGCCAGTTTTTTTTGACAGATTGATTCAGAAGAAGTGTTTATTGCCATTTGTATAACCAAAGTTTTACTACAAATACCATGATTAAACTATGGTTAGTGTAGCAAAATCATGGCTAAATTGTTTTTACCATGGTTTAACTACAATAACCATTTTTGTTTGGTTTTATTTGTAGTATTCCTCTGTTAATATTTTTAAAGGTTATGATTAAAAGTAGACGCCAATGTCAGAAGAAGTGTTTATTACATATTTATATTTCATTCAGTGCTAAAAAGTATTCATAATTGTTCAAAACAGACTATTTGTTTTCCCAACATTTTGCTTTTAGTACACCAACATGCTAACACCAAACTGTATTGGAATCAATTATGTGTGTCTCTCATATGCTTCATGTGGTTAACACAATTTTGCCAGAGTAGGCAGCTGTCTAAGTAAGCCGTAGACAGCTAGGAAGCTCACTAGCTTTTGGAACAGAGCCCATGACTGTGTACTGCAGCCATGCATGCTAATAATTAGCGTAGAAGATAGACAACGTGAACAAGAAAGATTCTTACTGTCTTGTCATTCTTTATTTACCCTCACTTTTGAGTTTCACCACTATGTTGCCTTTTCACTGTGCCAAGCTCAACTTCTACACACGCACATGCGCACACACACACACACACACTTAAACACATAACTAGACGCATGACTGTTTGTATGCAGTGTCTGGTGAGGGGCATGTTTGGCTGGGATACGGTGGTTTGTTCAAAGGTTGTGTATGTTTGTGTAAGCCATGGTTCTTCACTGAGCACAGCTGGTCAGCACTGTTTCTCTTGCAGAGGGAAGCAGACGTTCTACTAGACCTCTGCCCTGGACAAGGGTCTCTCTCTCCCCTCACTGTGCCAGACAACTATCACACACAGATACAGTGGCCTAAAAAGTATTTAAAAACTCAATACACATTTAAAATGTATGAATTTTATTACATTTGATAACCGTATCTAACGGCAATTTTTTACAGACATTTGTACAGTTATGTTTAATCAGCTGGACTTTAGTGGATGTATGAAGTCAGTTCTCCTGTAGTTCACACAGGTGTAGCTCATCACATTAAACATAAACACGATCCACTAATGTTTGACAGCCAGATAGCGTCCGGAATACTACTTTTTATATTTTTTACATTTTAACCCACTGTAAAAGACACAACATCACAATAGCTGTGTTTTTGTTTTTGTTGTTTAAATGCATTTTCTTTATATTGCTGTCTCTCTCTTTCACATTTCCTTTTTTTCTTCGACATTCCTTTCTGTCCTAATTTTAACTTTTTTTTCTTTCTTTTTTCTTTTATTTTCTCAAGGTGCTTTTCTTTTCATTGTCCTTTCTCTCTCTCTCTCTCTCTCTCTCTCTCTCTCTCTCTCTCTCTCTCTCTCTCTCTCTCTCTCTCTATTCCATAGGCTTTTCTCCCCATGTCGTCCTGCTTTTTCTTTCTGTGCTGTGTGTTTAGACTCTGTCAGAATTGAGAAAGGCATTCAGGGCCCTTAATCCCAATTCCCTCTATCAGGAATGCAAATGTGTTTGTGTGTGTGTGTGTGTGTGTCGTGTGTGTGTGTGTGTGTGTGTGTGTGTGTGTGTGTGTGTGTGCGGGTTGTGTGTGTGATTGTGTGACCTGCAGGGCCTGGAAACATTGCAGGGCTCACACTAAGGGTGCCTGCTATCCGCAGCAGTTGAGAGTGAGTCAGGGCCAGTTAATGGAACTGTAACTTGCCCTGTCAGGTCACAAACATCAAGACAATTTAATGCGTGAAAGCATAAACGTTTGTTCCGTGAGTGTTATGGAACGTTGGTTATGGATATGTCTTGTTAACAAAATGTATCACCAAGATGATGTTATCTAGCTGGTTTAGGAAGCTTGTTGAAATTGCGAGTAGAACTTCTGTTATTGGTGAAAGTAGCTGTACAAATTGGCTTAAATTTATAAACTAACCAGTAGGGTTATTCTGACACGACTATTATATATTATAGAGATATTAATATATATATATATCTCTAAAAAAAATTTTTTTTTGTGAGGCCAAAAAATCTGAAAACTCTAGCTTGACCAGGCTAGAAAGAAAGAAAAATCAAAATAATAAATAAATAAACTAATTGTTGATCCCTGATCTGCATGAGGAGCCCTCCTCATACTCTCTGTGAATTCATTGTTTCTCTTCACGGCACCATTAACCTTGTCCTGCATTTCAGAGGCCATGTCTCCACACCACGTCTGTCCATCTGGACACTAGACATAACACGCTGTTGACTTTCCTTCAGCAGTGTGTGTATGTGGCTTTGGGGTGGGGGTGGCCTGGGTGAGGCCTTCTGTCAAGCCTGTGGTTGATACTCATCTGGCTTGTAGCAACTGAAGGATTTGTCCCTCATGTTTTACCCACTTCATGAGCCAAGGTGGAGCCTGTCCATGTATAAGAGCAAAGCTGTGGTGTCGGCCAATAAAATTAAGTTATTAGATTTGCACCCGCCCGTCTCTGATATGTATCAGAGGAGAGAGAAATGATTGTTTGGATTGTCTCTGTTTTCAAAATGATAAATTAATGGTAAAGCGCAACTGCCAAAGTGAATCTGCGTCAAAGCCAAGTGGCGCTGATTGAATTACAGTTTCAGAGACCTAAACTCTGGCCACATTCCTGCATTGACTCGCAAGCCGCAGCGTTGGCTTGTACGAACACATACACACAAAGGCTTCATATATCTGTATATGTATATAGGGTAAATTCAGGTGAATTAAGCCACAGTTTCACATTGACATGACTGCTACAGTGTGGCCCGGTTTACAAGATTTTACCGTTTGTTAAAGATGTCCAATAAGAAATTAGGAAAAAGTTGTGTGTGTGTGGTGGATTACAACACACACACACACACATTATATTCTTTTCCTAGCTATAAAATATTATTATTTTATTATATTTGTATTAGTGTATATTAATATATTATATTGTTTTTAGTGTATCCAATCCAGGACCTAGGAAAAGTAAAGAAGACGAAAATTAAATCTAATTTAATGATATTTAATTAAGAAAAAAGGAAAAATAAGCTTAATAAATTTATTGAATAAAAATCTTCAATGTTAATTAAGAAACAATATGTATTTATTTTTTAAAAAGTTTTATTAATATAATATACCTTATAATTTATTTTAAAAAAATAGCTTTAGAATAATAAACTATGGAATGGAATAATGAAAAACGGTAAGTGTGTGGTGTGTGTGTTCAAGTCACCTTATTTATATAGCGTATTTTAACAATACAGATTGTGTCAAAACACAAATTGTGTTTGAATCAAAAATCATTAATGCAAAATGACAATAGTAAACATTCAATTTTCAGTTAAAGTCAGTTCATCATTGAATTCAGTGATGTCATCATCCAGCTCAGTTCAGTTTAAATAGTATCTGTGCAATCAAGTCGATGATATCGCTGGAAATGAAGTGTCCCCAACTAAGCAAGCCAGAGGCGACAGCGGCAAGGAACCAAAACTCCATCAGTGACAGAATGGAGAAAAAATCCATGGGAGAAACTAGGCTCAGTTTTCTCAGTCCGGGCCAGTTCTCTATGGTCAGGCGAAAACAGCAGTGTCAATTTCCAACGGCTGCAGCAAAGTTCACAGGTGTGGTGTGTGGTGTTGTTGTGTATTCATTGTAGGATGGGTGAAAAAAAGGAAAGTTATATATATATTATTATTATTATTAATAATATTAATAATAATAATAATACAATTATTATTACCTGTCATAGAAATCACACTCTTTATTTCATTATTTTTACATTATTCGTTTTTTTTGTACATTCTATTTGTTTCCTTTATTGTTTCTCTTGACCTTACAAGAGAGCACATAATAGAACCAAACTTGCAGTGATTGCTAGTTTCCCGATTTGTAAAGTAGCACACTTTCTCGTGTGTGAGCGAGCACGTGGTCACACACGGCCACACACCCCTCGCATTCAGCGAATGGTGGACAGCAGGGGAGTGGGTGTGCTTGTAGGTCTGTGTATGGATCCCCCTGCAGTCACACACTGTCTTCTTCACAGCATTTATGTTGGAACAGCGGTGCCGGCCATTGTTATCAAAGGCGCGATTAATCATTACATTTGTGCAAAGCAGGGGCGCTGTTGCCATGGGGACCCAAATGATCTGCACTGCTTTGCATATCAACAGAAAAGTTTACAATCGTGGCAGAGCAAGGGCGAGGCCTCAACTGAAACCTGCCAACCTGCCTCGGTCTTGCGCTCTCTCTCTTTCCCTCTTTCATTATCTCATTCACTCTTAGTGGATGTACAAATAGCTCTTCAACAAAGCCTTCCGCAAGCTAATCAAGATGGGCCCTAATGAGCCAGGCCTGAGAACACTGAAGAAAAAAAGTGTGTTAACTACTCAGGAGCTCTCATTCACATTGATTCCACTCTGTTTAATATCAAATGTGTCCACTAATAAACATTACAACAAGAGAACTGAAAGTTTTCACCTTTTTTTCCCCACGACATCCACCGATCAGACAGTGTTATGACATCATGCGATGCTTAACCGCTTGAGTAATCTGCAGGACAGAAGAGGAAGTAAAGGCGAGAGAGACTTGGCAGTGCTTGAGGAGAACTTTGAGGGTCATGCAGTGTCTGAGGGTGTTTGCTTCCAGCGTTTGCTGAGAGCTCTGGAATGTTCTTTCTAATGCATTTAGACCTCAAGCCCTGACCTGCCCGAGCTAAAGAGCTTCCAGCGACCCCCGAAACACTCAGAAGGACTTGACGGCATAATTATAATACGCCGTTCATGCTGAGTGCTTCGTTTTCAATCAAAACACAACGCGACCACATTCAAACCATCCATATTTTTTCACTATCTGCATCGGACACATATTCATCCTGTTTGTTTAGTCATTTCAAGCAAACTCTGCTAGCTGGTCTCTTGGCAGCCAAATGGGATTTGTATATGTAAATATCATTTGGACATGCAGCGAGGAAAAAAGTCGGCTAATTATAGCAGCTCTGAGAAACATGAGGGTTAGCGTGGAAAACGGGCCCCCAGTTTGGCCCTCTTTTTAGAAACTACAGTGACTGACTATAGCAAAACAAATCTGGACATCTGTGGGATTGCTGCATACACCATTGGAGAACTTCAACAGGCATTTTGTGAAAGTGTTACACAATTTTCAGAGCATAAATCGTTCATTGTTTACTTAAACAAACACACACTCATGACCTGATATTCTGGAAACCAGATTTTGTCCATTCTTCACATTGCATGCCATTCATGTGACAAGCTCTGATTACAAGTTTCCAGTTTATTAACAGTTGGTTAATACACTCTTAAAAATAAAGGTGCTTCAAAAGGTTCTTCAAGCGATGCCATAGAAGAACCATTTTTGGTTCCACAAAGAACCATTCAGTCAAAGGTTCTTTAAAGAACCATCTCTTTCTTACCTTTTTGTAATCTGAAGAACCTTCTTTCGCCACAAAGAACCTATTGTCAAACAGAAAGGTTCTTCAGATGTTAAAGGTTCTTTATGGAACCATTTAAACAAAAGGTTCTTCTATGGCATCGTGAAGCACCTTTATTTTTAAGAGTGTAGGATTTCATGGAAGTAGGTGTCAACATGGCTGTTTTGTGCTTGTTCATCTTTAAAGTATGTGTAGCAGGTTTGGGGGCGATAACACACACACACAATCACAGATACTTCAGTCTGTGAGTTTTTTCATGCCTGTAGTACAAGAGGAAGTTTTTCTTCTGTAATTACATGCAGTACTGACACATGTTTATACTAGACTCCGCCAGAGTGAGGCTCACTTCGTGACCAAACAGCACTTAAAATTCCTCCCCAAATCATTTATCAGTGCCTTATTCTTCTCACTCCCTCCATTTCCGGTGACCCACTCACTGTTTGTGGAAAGAAGGTATGGTGTGCGTGTCCTCCGTTGCCTGTCGTGTGTATAGTGAAATGTACACACCAGCCACGGTGAGGATGAATGTCGTATGTGGAATCTGTTTAATACAACCCAGCATGTGTTTCCTTTCATTTATTTATTTCACTCTTGAAATAGACGAAGGAAGGAGAAAAGTGGAAAAAGATTATTACATTTCCATACTAATCTATTACTTTATTACTGTATGTTCAGTATTATGCAGTATGTATTCTTTACCCAGTATGTAAATGTATTCAAATCATAAAATATCCAGATGATCTACTTGGAAACAAATTACTAAACTACTAAAAATGTGTAGTATACAACTAGAGTGCAGTGCTTAGGATACTGTATCCCATAATGCAATGTCTCAGTAAATTATCTGGAAGCAATATCAACTTTCTTAAGCGGATTGTAAAATGTGGACATTTTTGCATCCAGTTGGGTTAAAAAGACAAAATAGAATTGATAACATTTTACAATAAAGTTAATTAGTTAATTTTAGTTAATGCATATACAGTAGGTAACAGTTTTACAGCATTTATCAATCTGAGTTAGTTCATTTATAAATATAAATCAACAATTCATGTTTAGTTTTTTTCTCCATAATATGTTAACTAACCTAACATTTTAAAAAGACCGAACCTGCCTCGGTCTTGCTCTCTCTCTTTCTCTCTCATTCATTCTCTCATTCACTCTTAGTGGATGTACAAATAGCTCTTCAACAAAGCCTTCCGCAAGATAGGCCCTAATAAGACAGGCCTAAAATATGAATACACAAATACATTACATTACATACATTAATACATACAAAAAATGTGTTAATATATGTAGAAATTAATATTAACCCAGATTAGTTAATGCTGTAAAATTATTTGTTGTTAGTTGATGATATTTAATGCATCAACTAATTTAAAAAATGAAACCTTATTTTTACCATAACATTTTTATTTATAACTATTATAACTTCTACTGCTGTGACAAATGTTTTTCAGTTTTACAGTCTTTTTAAAAACTAGTCTGCAGTATACAAGTATTCCATTCAGAACATAGCCATTGTTGCCTGTGGTTCTAGTGTGTAGCTTCTCGGAGCTTAAAGGGAGTGTTTTAAATGTGTCTGGGCTGAATGGGGGTGTGGGCAGTGGTGTGGTCACTATCTGCTGTTATATGTGGAGGAGAAACCTTTGTGGATGTGTAGCGAGCTGGCAGAGCACAGCACGGTGATATTGAGGTCAGCTGTCCCGAATGATCTCATGTTAAGGAATCGGCAAGTCAGCAGGGTCAGAGCAGAAATGCTATGACGACACTTTCTCCATGCCGATAAGGACTTGCCCTCTTTCTGCTCTTCTCCTGGGAAACCGAGTGAGAGAGTCCCACCGGCACCCTACCCACCAAACTGGAGAAATAGCACAGATCACACATTGTTCGCACACACTCATTCACCTCTTTTATGAAAGAAGCTACCTTCACTTTTTTTTAAGCATTTCTTCATATTTCCAGAGCACAATCTCTCTCTATTCCAGTTTCTTCCACCACACACAGCCTGTGAAGTTCTAAACAAATATAAAAAATTGCTTAAAATAGCCATTGGGATGTTTCCTGGATGTCATGGTGGTGCTAACCGGTGCCTGAACAATCCCTGCCTCTGTTTCCCATGTTGCTCTGACTCTCAGTCCGGCGGACGAACTGAGCTCAGGAATTCGGCATACAGGCATCGAGAGCAGATTCCTCCTACAGAGTTCCGTTTGGAAAGCACAGGATTGTAAACAGATAATGGCTCTCATGCAGAAAGGAACCGGAAGTGGGAGGGATCAGACCGAGTTGGTGCTGGAGTATGTTAGTGTGTTTTTTTCTCAGTACATGTGACTAGCGTTGTGTAATCTTGAGGTCTTAATTTGGCCATTTGAATGCTTGGATTGGTGTAACAAACGTGATAGAACACTGTAAGGATCTTTGCGCATGTGGCCAAACGCACACACCCTACCCCCAGCCGCTGCTGTTAAAAGATAGAGCCCGAGCTCTTTGTGATTTTGAGGGTGTGTAGATGTAAGATGATCAACTCTGTTGGGGGCAACTTTGCGCTGCCTGCAGCTTAAAATTTCCCATCGTTTTGCTTTTCAATGAAGAAATTCCCCCGGCACGGACACATTCTGCCACACACACTGACACACAAGCATATGTCTATAATTTATGGCTGCGAGGTCCTTGATCAATTGATAGCAGCGAATCCTTTGGTAAATAGAGTTTCAGACGTATTGCCAATAGACTTGCGCTATTGATTGGAGTGTAAATTAAAAACTTAATCAGGTCTCTGAGATAAGATTTATCTCCGCCCCTGGCAAATTACAAGGCGGGCTCGGAGTCAGGCGAGGCGGCCAGCGGTGCCCTAGAAGAGCGTGCCAGTCCCGGGTATCAGACCGCACTCCCCTCTACCTGGCTGCGGTCTACACTCACTCAGAAAATCTTTGCACGCTCCCTTTCCCGGCCCATTGAGTGTGCTTAGGGTATTTGACATAGTGGATTACATTGTTAAAGTCTTGAGAAATCAGGATTGGCTCTAAAAAGATTGCTTGTATTTCTTTAATGGATTGACTTGTTTTGTAATCCTCTTCCCCGCATTTTCACACTCTCTCCTCGCCTTGTGATGAAATATGTAAATCGTTAAACGTTCGCCTCGTTTCCTCAACAGCCACAATCCCCCCATTGGTCATTTTCACAATAGCATTTCCACGTCCATTTATGCAGCCTATCATTGTATACATTTTCAGCACAAGCCATATTTTATATGTATTAAGACAATCCCTTTGAATTGCACATTGATTAGATTATGGATTTTTACAGTAATTGCGAAGTGGAGATTTTCTCTGCCCCAACCTGTCTCCATTATAAATATTGGGAAATAAGAATGCATTGGAATAAAAGTGTTTCCTGTGATGCTCGTATCCCGGCATTGGGATGATGCGCCAATAGAATAACCACCGATTTTGTACGATAATTGGCGTTTACCGTTTTTTCAAACTTCAGTGGCATTGTGCTCTTAGGATATCTTCCTTTCTCTGTAATTAAAACCAACATTTAGTCTGTGATTAGAGGATGTACTAGACTCCTCTGTGGGATTATACTGCTCTCATTATCTCTCCATTCTGCTGCTCATATTCAGAGCAGATAGACAGACAGGAGGAGGAAGAGGAAGAAGCCTAATTGCTAGATCACCAGACTTAGTCTATTGGTGGACTTTAGGAAGCCCGGGAGAGTAAATCTGTCTGGAGATGCTAGTACCTTTTATAAAGTCCCCCCCCCCCCCCCACCAAGCAGTATCCATGGTGCATGTAAAAATGCCTACATTTTTAAAACAATTTGAATTTAATTATAAAGGCTTGTACTTATACCAGCATTAGGTTCCAGGTTAGTTAATACTGATTAGCACAGATTTAGTGCTCATCTGGTTGGTGAACCAGTATAGTTATGATGTTCACCAGCAAAACTGAGCTGTTGAAGCTGGTCAGAATCTTTAAGAATCTGGTTTATCAAGAAAGTTGTCCTGGTTAGGTTCGTTAAAAACCCTGGGTGGAACACCAGTGTCCCATGATGGGAACCATCACACAACATATGCTGGTGACTAGCCTGGTCTTTTCATCAGGATCATTCATGACGCCACTTTTGATGAGGGAGGTATGCTCACCAAAAGGCCATGTTAACTCCTGTCCTCCCAGGAGAAGGGGGTATTGAAGATGTAAGTAATAGCCTCTCTGGCCAGATAAGCTGTAGAAAGACTGGTTTAGTTAGGAAAAGTGTAGGGGGATCTTAGCCTGATAAAACCGCTCTTTCCCTCTGTAATACCCAACAGCTAAAATCAATACATAGGATAATACTGCTGCTATTCCTTCAGTTGCTTTTGTCTTCCGCCATGCTCTGCCCACATAGACTGCATCCGAATAAGTGTGTGCGTTAACAGACGCCTGCGTAACTGGCAGGGACTGATAGGCTTAATCTACTATATTTTAGATTTACTGATATATTGCTAATTTAGTTCCTCTTGAGGTCATGCATAACTACATGTGTTTTCCCATATCACACTTCACTTGTTCTCTAGATGAGGACCAGTGTGTGAGCTTGTGTTGTGAAGTTACACATGTAGGTCATACGGCGCTAGTGAACCGTGTGTTATTTCCAAGGTATAAGAAGCAAAAGGGTGTGTGTTTGTGTGTCTGTTTTCACCCAGGTCAGGTGTATGGGTAAATCTGAGTGAGGGAAGTTCCTGTCAGCACCTTGATATTTCTGGAAGTGTGCGTCTTAGTGTTTCTTTCGTCCACCTAAATTCGTGTCTAAAAAACATTCAGCTCAGGCCTTCTGGTCTTCGGCATACATGGCCTGCCCTATTCAAAAACACTTTTTACCTCTGGATTTTTTTCTGTAGCCTCTCTCAGTTAGAAATGGTGTTTAAACATTGCAAAATTTTAGTGTGAGTATTAGCCAGAGCTGTGGCCTAGCGTTTAGCTCACATGGTGCTATGGTGCTCATGTTAGGTTGATTTCCTCTTCTTCCTCTCCTCCTCCTCATTTCCTGTCTTGAATAAAATATGCAAACTGGATATGTTTTCAGACACTGAATTTCAGGTTAATTGCAGTTAAATTAAATTTATTAGTTTAAATTTATATTCAATGCCTGTAGTTTAACCTTTTTTTGGACCCACTTAAATGGGACTAAAAGTACCATTACAATTACATTTAAATTGTACTTTTAAAGTTTGAAATTACACTGTTTTTAAAATATTGTGTTTGAAACAGTTTAAGTCCACATAAGTGTCATTTTATTTAGTTAATAATATGTTATCTGCAAATACAGTACAGTAAAAGTATGAAAAGTACACAAAAAATCTGATGTGCACTTCTTTTTCACCAGGGTACACATTGAAGTTTAATGCTAAGACTCAGGGGTTTGCTCAGATCCTTAATCCCAAGTATGAATCCTCACAACAAGCACTGTTTAAGCACTGCATATTTTAATTGTAAGACCACTAGTAAAGTGATGTTGTTTTCTATTCCAGACTTCTCAGCCGTCAAAGTGCAGCTGTAAAATATTGCCCCAGGTGCTGAGAGGTTAGCCTGTGACATCCTCACCCAAAGTGCAGTGTATTAAAAAGCAGTGGAGCCCCAGATCTCAGTATATCACAGAGAGAGAGTCTGTGATAAGGCCTGCCTGCCTGCACATGGATCAATGGAGGTTACTGACATCATATCACAAAGTGATAGCCAGTGCTTTACCCCCGGCTATTTATCAGCCCACAATCTCATGGAGAGAGGAGACGATGCTACAATGGGCTCTCTGCTTTCTCATCGTTACCCCTTACTCTGTATCCACACCTTGACAACCCTATCCTTTCACTGTCACCTGTCTTTCAAATTCTGAACTGCTTTGGTGGTGGGCCATCCACATCAATGCTACTCAGATGCTTTAGCAATACAATAATCTTTCTGACATTCATCTCTCCACCTTTCTGTTGTTGTTTATTTGTTTTGTTTTTAACCTTCTGTCTCAATAATACCGTGCTGTGTTTGGACTCAGCGAGCTGTTTCCAAGGGCCTTAATTGGCTATTGAATGCTTTCTTTTTTTTTAATCAAGTATTTTGATCATGGCCACATGTATCGAGCATACATTTGTGTACTATAATTTCCCATCCTGTAATCTTGTGCCTCTTGAAGCCGAACAAAATGATTTCGGTGTAGGGAGACAAACGTCTGTGTCCAAGGAAACATCAATGACCTTCACATCTTTACTGACCATATTTTGTGCCCCTCATCCATCTCTCTCTTGGTCTCACTTCCTGTTATTATCATCAGAAGTCTTTGCTTTGTCAAGTTTTCAGTGTGTCAGGCCCCCTGTGTGACCATGCCTCTGTGTTAGTGTGTGGGAGAGAAAGTGTGTGTCTGTGTGTTTGTGTACGTATGGGCGCTTATACTCTCAGGTAGCGTATGAGTTCCATTTATCAGCTGCACATTGTAGAGGATTTCCCCCAATGGGTTAGTGTGTAACTGCTCTGTCAATACCTGCTTGTCAAGGCAGTGGAGAGCAGAGGGAAAAAGACCCCTCACTCTGTGAACTGAAGCCACTTATTGAGCAGCCAATAGCTATTTACCTCCTGACAGGAAGGGGGAGAGAAGGCCCCAGCTGAGGTAGTCAGACTTTGGCTCTCTCTCTGTCATTTGTTTTGTGTGGTTTTAAGTGGACTTATGAAGGATACTTTAGCAGTATAACCTAGCTTCTGTGCATTTTGTTGATCAATAGCTGTGGAAGAACAGATTAAGAACACCCTTGAGGTGATTGACCCTCCCAATTTAGAGAGTTTCACGCTACTGTAACACTAATGTAACATTTCCTTTAAGCTTTCCAGACTGAATTTTCTTATTTACTGTGCAGATTTTGGAGGGAAAACAGTGGATTTAAATGTGGTAAATTATGTTCAATGGAGCTGAGCGTACTACACCCAAAGCTTGGGAGGAGTTCTGTCAATCCCAACACAAGTGCTTAGTTCACCGTGACATTTCCTCTCCTGGCTTACTATTTATTAATTAAGTCCAAAGGGGAACCAACATGATTTGAGTTTCATGTTCTGGCCCATACTTTACTTTCACCTTTTTCTTTAGGAAAAAAAGCATAGCATTATTCTATGTACGTTCATTTTTATAGTTATATATTTTACAACAACAATTGTCCCATTTCTGACCTGAGGAATTTTAGCAATAGCATTTAAGACATAGTTGATACTGAGATCACCCGAGCTTTGAAAAAGCAACATCGGAGCAATAAAATGCCTTCGTTTTGGGTGGTAGCTGGGTGCTTGTGGTGCAGTGATCTGTGTCTTGTGCTGTAAAGCCCAGTTTCCTCTGTGGAATCGCTGTGTTGACAGAGCATCTGGATCAGGGTGAGCTGCTCCAAACACGCTCAGTGCCTCACAGTGTGGAGGTGACCCAGCCCAGGCTGACTTTCATCTTGCGGGCACACCCTGCCTATAACCCAACCCCGACCCCCTTCACCCCCTCCGCCCCTGGGCCGCAAACACCTCTCTCCTCTCCTGCCCCATCACCTGCACCCCACCATGAATGCCTGTTTTGATGGATATTTAATTTAATCTGATCTACTTTGATTCAACAAACAAAAGGAGCTTTTTCTGTGATCTGCATTTTTTCCCTCCTCTTCTTTCCTTCCGCTTTTGTTTTCTTTAAACTTCTCACTCTCTCCCTCTCTTTCTTTGTGGGTTGAGCAGAGCGTTGTGTTCCACGCTGGGCTGTTGGTGGCCTGTTAGGACACGTTTGGTATACCTGAGTCGCAGAGCAAATGTTTAACTCATGCAGGTCCACAAAGAAAACACACACACACACGCATACATGCATGCACCAGCTGTCCATATCAGCCTAGCATCAGGTTTCGAGACATAAAGATCTGTACATTAAAGCTGGCACATGCATACAAGCTCGATAAAAAACAAAGCAAAATCATATGCCCGCACAAATGTCCTCTCAAACATACCACACACTAATAGCCCTCTGTAACCAGGGTGCATTCCCGTTGCCAAGTTGGAAATGTATTTCATGTTTATTAAGTTGAAATGAGACGTTAATTCCACAAAAAAAGCAGAAGAGTCATGCTAGAGCAGCGTCTGAAGATGGCCCGCTGTTAAAGGACAGCTGTCCAAACAAGGAGAGGGGGGAAAAGAACTAGAAAAACACATTATATAAACATTTGACAACAGTTGCTCTGTAGTCTGGTATTACTTCCACAAGCGGAGGAGAGACCCGTGGTCCTGGGTTGGGCCGGGCTGAAGGGGGACACCACTGTGGTGGGGTTGAAGCCTGGTGTGCTGAAGAGGTCAGTGGCAGATGAGAGAAACTGAGGATTCATAGGAATCCCGCTGCAGAGAGCTAATCACGTTTGATGTGCATGTGAACCCGAACAGGTTCGTTGTAATACTGTCCCCACATGTGAACCGGGCACAATTACCCACCAATTGGCTGCCGTGGTTTTCTAGTCCCATAAAGCTGTTTTTATTCTATATTCCAAGATACACTGTACCCACAGTTCCCTATTTTTAAATAAAGATTACCCTTCTCATGTCTCTCTTTCCTTGTATGCATTGTGTGTGTGTGTGTAAGATGATGGTTAGATGCTTGGGGGAGTTTCCAGTGTAAAGCCTCCTTGGAACAGAAGGAGGTTTATGTCCTTGGCCTTGTGGTGGGTGGCATCCCAGCATTCACATGTACTTTGCAATTATCTGTCACACTGTAAAGGGAAGAAATGTGCATGTCTTGCTCTGATGCATTTATCTGTGAGCAAAACGAAATAGTAGCCTACACCATTAGGTACTAGTAGACTAGAAGTCAGCACGTCTTGATTGACACTGAGCCATAGTGCTCAAGTGGGTAATACAAATTTGAATCTGGCTTGCGACATTTCTCTTTCCTGTTCCTATTGTCATTAGTCACCTCTCACTATTGTGAGGTCACAAAAACATTAAAGACAAAAAAGAAGAAATATGCTAGTTATCAGCTAATGCTGAGGCAGAACAGGCTTTCATATCAAATCTTTGGAGAGGAAGAAAGAGGAAAGCGATGAGGAAGGGGATGAGTGATGGTGAGTTGTATCAGTATAAAGTAGTTAAAAGTGAGCCAGCTGCTTCTTTGGATCTTTTCACAGACACGCAAAAATACATAGACTTCCTGTGCCCTGACTGTCATCTCTTTAATATTGTTTTGGAGCTGTTCAGGTGTGGCTACCTTTGGCAGCAAAACCTAGTGCTTAGGGCAATAACAGGCTAGTAGGCAAGGTGCCAGTTCAACTCTACAACGTTTAACTTCTTCAGTTCTCCCTCTCTTTCTCTTTCTCTTCCTCTGCTTATGTCTTCCTTTCCCAAAGTGAGATTGACCTTTATACAAGACTTGGAACACTTCAGTTATTACAGACTTCAAACAGAGCTCAAAAAGGACTCTGGGAGAAAAGAAAAAAGATGTCTATTAAAACATACTTGCAGCCCTTATTTGCTCGTGTGATTCTGTGGGCACTTAAGCGACTTAGAAAGACAACACGTAAGCAAGACACTCACACAAAGACACTTTTTTTCTCTGAGTTGGCCTCAGTCTTTTTAGGATGTGATCTTCCCACATCAGAGTTCAGAGAGTAGAGGTCACGTCTGGAATCACTCACCTTGCTTCATCTCTTGCTCACATCTAAGTCAGATGTTCTCCACAGAAATGTTTTGGTGAAGGTATGAGGTTGTAGCAGCCAGAAAGTCTATCGTGCAAACAAATAGATAGCTGAGTGCATTTCCAGTCAGCTCTGGTAAATCTAAGGACGTTTTGTCACGGAACAGAGCTGTTGGAAAAAGTTAAGAAGAGCACAGCTGAACATAGCAATCTGGCTGCTCAACACTGATTCTTTAGTGACTCATGCGCTTGATGCCAGTATTCCTGGCTGTTTTTAAAAATAAACCTCCCCATTTCTCAACCTCATCTCGCTGAACTCTACATAATAGATTTAATTTATTAATTCACTCACCACAGCTTGTCTTGCTCAATCATTACTCCATCCCAGAGTTGAGATGAGCCCCAGTGGACTAGAACTATGCCTGCTTTCCCTCAGGTTCCTGTCAACCATTCAGAAACCTACGGAGATAGCAGAAAAGAGTGAGACGGGCTGAGTTGCTACAGAGGCCTTGCTTAAGCTACGACCTTCTTTTCACCCTGTTTCCATTAAAAGATCAGTTTAATAAATGCGTATTGGTCAGAGCTTTGGCTTAGTGTTTAAAAGGTGCTCATGCAGGAAATTTGTTTGAATCCTGCATTTCCGATTCACTTGTGCATCTTTCCCCATTGTTTCCTCTAATTGCCTTTTATTTTGAAGTAACAAGAAGAGTAACAGTTTAGAATTGATGTGAAAAACAGCAGAAATTTGAACTATGGCTAGTAAAGAAGTGGATAGTCTAATTGTAGTGCACGCAGGAATACTGCTTCTCTTGTGTGCTCAAAAACCTGCGGAGGCAATTGCCTCTCAACTTTCATAAAGGATAGAGGAGAGAAACTACTTTATTTTGTATTGTAAACCTTAATAATATTTTCTAAAAACTTTACCTTTGTGAAAAAGCTATCAAGATCATTCTGTCCATTGAGTGGGACTCTTTTGTTAACCCTGGTCTGTTTAAGGTTAGCGTAGTCATGTGGATGTTTTTGTTTGCACAGTAGTACAACGTAATTAGAAGCTATAGGGACTGTTTGTGAGGCTTTTTTATTTGCTGGCTGCTGGGGTTAAGCTGTCATTATGAAAATGGCCGTCCTTCCCCTGCCGATACCTTTCTTCAGCTTTTGTGTGGAGAACTGTGCTTTAATTACAGGTCTGTGAGTGATGTCACTGCTGTGGCGTCTCCTGCCATTCACCCGGCGCCTCCCCATTCCCCCATACACGTGTGCTTATACACACACCTGCCCCAGCTGCCTTCCATACCTACCTCCATCTCACCCCTGAGTCCTCCTCAGCCACACCGGTGCTCGGATCTAAACAACTCCCACCTAACCCCAACCCCCACCCATGATTGTTTAGAGATGTCTTGATTATTTGTTCTGTGAATGTGGTTGTTTAACTTTCCTCCTCAAACGGAAGATAACAACTGTTGTAACAAGAATTAACTTGTGCCAGAAAGGAAAGAAGTTGGTATGTACGCAGTTGTGAGATAAAGACTCTTTCGGGGTTTTTTTTACACATATGCACACCTTACACATGAGTTTGAAATGTGTGGGAGTATGCAGGGGACATGTCTCTGACTGATTTGAATTCCTCAAAAGGTTATTGCCAGAAAGAGCATAAGAAGAGGAGACACACCACTGAGTGAGGGAACATTTCAATGGTGGAACACCGGAGAGGTGAAACGGCTGGAGAAGTAGGATAAGGGAATGTTCAAAGCAAATCAATGGACGTCATGCATCATCACTACACCTGACCTAGGGAATGCGTTACCTAAAAGACCACAAAAACCGCCCGGAGACCATGGAGCTCTTATCATAGATGTTAGATGACCCTGCTGGAAAAAATGAGAAGGATCCATCATGAAGTCTAAGAGCCCTGCAGAAAAACAGGATTGAAGGCTTTCTCTCTGCTTTTTGTATGTGCGGAGAGAGCATGGGGAAAGAATGGTAGGTAATGTTATCTTGTTCACAGTTACAAGAATCCTGCTCAGAGAATTCTATGGAGTTTCAGGTTTCTAATATGTATATAAAGTTTCTCTGGCACAATGGAGCTTTTGTGGAGTGCAAAATGACCCCCCTCCTTTGCCTCTCTCCCTTCGTTAAAAAAATGCATTCATGTACTAGCAGAGCTACGAGTGCGGACTCAAGTTTTTAATATCTTTATGTGTTGTGTCGTCACAGAGCCCCAGCGGGCTAAAATGTGCTTCTCATTCACCAGCTCCGGCAATCTGCCAGCACTGCCAGTGCTCTTTCCAGACATGGATTAGGGAGGAAATCTAGGAGAAACAACAGGGTCCTGACAAAAAAAAATGACAGGTAACCCAAGTCAAAGAGAAAGACAGCAAGAGAACGAGAAAGAGAGAGAAGGCAGACAATAATTACAAAGCTTTTTGTTTTTGGGGCCACTTTTAGCTGGCTACTCAAGTGCCTGATCCCAAATATATGCCTTGTAATTACGTAGTGGGCCCCATTAGGGCAGAGGTCTCTGGGGGGATTATGCCTTGTATGTGTATGTGTGGTGAGGTAAGAGATGGCACATTTGTGCACCATATCCTTGTCCTGATTGGCTGAAGATGCTTGGGTCAAGTTGCTTGAGTCAAGTCCTGCTTTCAAGTCTGTTACTGCTTGAAATGTCCTTTCTCAGAGTTCACAGCTTAAGCACAACCTAATACACATCTGTGGGTGTCTCCTCACTACAAGCGTTCCTTTTCGCTCTTTCTTTCCCTGTGTTCTGATGCAGGGAGATGTATGGTGATTATGACAGGCTGTCTCAGTGATGACTGCCCAGTGTGGCGTGTGTCATGTCGAGTTGACTGGGACTTTTTGGTGGGGTGTCCATAGAGGCCAAGTGGTAGGAACACCACCAGTGCTGGGTATCACTAGACTGAAGGAGACAGTGCCAGACCTCATTTACAGGGGAATTTTCAAGCCATGGCACCCAGCCAGATCCTTCCATTGTCTTAGCCCTTGTAGATTAACACGGTGACACACAAACACAAGCTTAGACGAACAAATGGCATGGAGCCGTGCCTTGAGACTGTATATTGGAGAAGAGGAGAAGGTGACAGCGAGCAGGGGCGTGCCTATGTGTGTGTGCCTTGTGGGTACATCAAGCCAACCTGAGAGCAAAAGAGGGAGATCTGCCTCTTTAAGCTGTTAGCTCTCCTAATAGATTCTTAAGCACTGGATTTAGTGCATGTTAAACCAGGATTACCCAATCAATTATGGCCAGTACAAACAAGGATTACTTTAAACACTAAATTTTTCTTGTGCAGAGGGTAAAAACGAGGCAAATGAAGGGAGCGGCACTGCTGGTGATAAGATGAGCAACTCATCCAGGTCAGTGAGACCCTAAGCAAAGGGACGTTCGTTGTCAGAGGGTTGCCAGGAAAAGGACATTGCTTGGCCTTGCCGACTTGCCCCCGTCTTCCGGGTCCACACTTTGGTGATGTTATCTTATATTAGCTTGCTGTGTCACTAGCATCAGTGCAAACTCTGCAAAAGGCACAAAGGGTGCACTAGTGAGCAAACTTCTGAGCCATAAAATGTCCAATGGGACACTCAGCAGTCTTGTGAACTTAAGTTAAGATATGCACACACATCAGGCATCACAGGTTCGAATGGGTGCATCAAGTATTTTCCTTATGCTTGTTTGCAGCAGAACCTCTAGAGGACTCCATTTACAGTTAGTGGGTGTTGTTATGTCACTCTCAGGGCAGTTTATTTGCACAGGTTGGGTTTTTCATTTGAGAAACAAAGTAAGGGGTAATGCTTCTGTAGTCAATTGCATTTTGTCAATGTAAGGCAATATAAGTGTGGCCTGATGAAGTTATTATGCAGTATGGGTTATATGTGTTTAATAGTTTCTTTGAAGATAGAACAATAGCATGAATGAATTGCATATTTCTTTAGCCGACGTTTGTGTGTACATGCCTGTGTTCTGACTGTGACCTTCCTGAAACCTGATCCGGAGGGTGTAGCGTAGGGTGCTGATACATCCCCATCTCTGAAAATATACAGAAAGGGAATAACAGTGTGTCTGTTTACTTATTTTAATCTCAATTAGCAGCCAGAGTCTTGCTGCACAATGTGAAGCAAGTGTGGACACATTCTTGCCAAACCAGCCCTGTGTATGTGTGTACTTTTTGTGTGTGTGTGTATGTGTTTAACTGAGCGCACCTCTCAGTGAACCACTACATACTCAGTGCAGGTTGTAAGCACATGATGGTTGGAGATTGCCCACACTCTACCACTTGTTCCCTTTCTTTCGTTTCCTCACTTTTCTCTGACTCACTTTTCCGTGACACCTTGACTGCCTGTTGTGTCATTCCATGAGTTTCTTTGATGGAGTATTTTACTCAGGCTTGCGGTGTGAGTCCTCCCTTTTAGACAATACACAGAGCCTTTGAAAATAGCTTGTATGTCATCTTAACCTCCGAGTGAGGGGTCAGCCCCTTTTGAAAAGACTGCTCAAGACGAAAGAGAGCAGGAGAATCCCACTGGGTGTCTTTTATAACCCCTTTCCCCCTTTACATTCCTGTGCCATCCCGCTCTGCTACCATCTCTGTCCGGGTGGCGAGTGATCGGTGACTGTAAATCTTCTCTACCCTTTCTTCTGGCAGGGTGACTGTGGTAGGAAATAAGACTGGCCTAATCAGGCCTAATAAGAATGTGTCAGTGACGGGGGGTGCTGTTGAAAAGGCTTGAGTCTTGAAGAGCTCTCTTAGTGTCTCCTACATAATGTACTAACACAAGGCATGACTTTACTGCCAGTTATTATAGCTACTATCAGTGGTACACAAGAATGTGGTTGCATGTGCTTTTGTGAAATGGGTTAGCGACACGAAAAAAAAAGGTTTTATTTATAAAATGTAAAACTCATCATAGAAATATATAGTTCAGTCATGAAACTCTAGATGGCGCATTCTGACGGGGTGTTAAAGTAACTGATGATATTCAGAGAGTTAAACGACTTGGCACAAGCTGATTGGTTTATGCTGCATATGCAGCCAATGAGCTTACTGCCTTGCATTTATATGGCTGGCTAGCATTCACTTGAGATTCCTGCAGCGCATTTTCAGAGTTCTCTGACACGCTCCACCTTCCCAGATCTGTATAGATCTGCTACGGGGTTATTTTATATGCTATTTGTGCAGCAGCAGTATGTCTTAAATACTCATGGCAACGTATCAGTATATGCATTAGCAGTAGCAAGTTCCTGTGCTTACTTGCAGCAGCAGCAATAATCTACAACTACAGCAATAACCAACTACAGCAATTCAGCAGCAGCATAGCAGATCTGTTCCACCAAGACCAAATAAATTAGCATGGTCATATCCATCACCATGCTAAAATGTTCCGAGAGTTGTCATGATTGAACTGTATTTAAGTCATTGTGTGCATTGCATGTTAATGTGTTTTGAATAAAATAATAAAATGAGCATCACGGCATTGACCCACATCTGTTACTAGCGATGTTGTCGTGCAGTACACATTTTGTTGGCTTCAGACGTGCGGTACTTGTAATTCAGATTTTCTTTGTCACTGTAGCAACATTTGTCTTTGATATCATTTGTGATGTGTCTGTAGCACATCTGTATGTTTTCTAGTGTGTGTGAATATGATCCCATCTTTATCACATCTGTGTCATCTGCTGTGGGAGCCCTCGGGCTAAATCCCACCTCCAAGCATGCTGAGAGACAGTGAAAACACAACAGAAAAATTTGACTGTTTTACCCCTTTTAGAAATGAATCCTACTTAATTAAGAAGCAATGAAGAATCCACAGATAGCATTCTGTAATTAGCTTAAGCAGGGGCTGCTGTAACCAGATCCACTGCATTAATGACAACATAAGGCCCTGTGAAAAGCATCATTGTTCTCCGGATAATTGTCCTTTTAGTTAACGGAGGGCAGGGGAAAGGCTTTCCTTGTTAGAGGATCTTGGCTGGGGCTGTCGACAGCCAGGGGCACAGATAAGAATGGGTACCCAGGGATGGGGCTGGCACTGGCCCTGTGCCCACTATGACAAGCCCACTTGTGCTCTCTGCCGAAATCCGGATGGCATGTATAGGAATTAGTCCTCCCCTGGGTGTGAAGGGGGGCATGTGTTAATGACATGCCCCTGAAGGCTAATGAATGAAGAGAGATCAATAAAATAAGGCAGATGTATGCAAACAGCATGCTGATTATGTTGCCTAATGATGCCTGCTGGAGCAGAGCTGAGACGGGAGGGATGGGGAGGGGAAGGAAAGTGCCATAGAGGCACATGGAACAGTTACGTCTCCTCACACACTACCAAGGAGTGAATTAAATAGCTCATACTCAAGGGGTAAACTGTCAACTGATTAAATGTCATAGATGTTTATGGTAGTGCAACGTTTTTGTTTTCCTCTATGTCCATGTTGTCAGTGTCACATTTATATGAAATAAACCAGTGTTTTCTGCACCTTTGAACCTACTGCCATGACAAAAGAAGTTATATTTGATCTGAATTGTGAGCTTGGAGTCTGAATGGAATGTGATGTAAACACTGTGTAGCACAAAATAATTCCATGAAAACACATTTCTCTATTGAGTTGTCCTCACAGGCTGCAGGCAAAAACAAAATGCGGTTAGTCCGGTTCACAAACAAATCAAACTACATTTAACTAATGTTCATTTATGCGACTGTAAACCTGTAAAAGTAGTGTTCCTTGTTATCTCATGTTAGGTACTGCACTAACTTAAAACATAGAATGTGCCTTTTTACAAAAGCTAAGAATATAAGAATATAGTGGTGTTAATTCACACTCTACTGCATTTTTTCAGAATCGTAGTATTGTGGTTCATGTTAGTTTTGCCTATAGAGTGTTTTTGGTAGCATTTAATAATAAGTTCTATAGTACGTTATCATTTGCTAAAGCAATACCTAACACAATAAATAACATCAAACACTACTCTTAATCTTCTCATCTTTTGTTAAACTTCTACATATCCTAACTATTAACATTTAATTGTTAGCTATTTAAGACTGGCTTTAAGCTTTTTGGAGGCAGTCAGGGGCTAGGGGTTAGGGTGCAACCTAGAAAGGCAGGTAGCTTCACCTGTGTGGAGATCTTTTCTTTGAGCTCCCCATTGTATCCAACCAGCCGGAGCTGTTAGAAACATGATATCTACCTTTAAGCAGAGAGGGAGAGCAGCCAAGATTTAACTGCTGTCTCATCCTGGCAACTGCATGGATGCTGTCTGCCTCCATCCATGAGAGATGGAATGAAAAGAGAAGGATGAAAAGAGTAAAAAAAAGACCCCTCCCTCTGTTCCCTTTCGGTTTATTCCAGGATCAGGTCCTCTGAGGAATGTGTCTAGCTCTGTGTACTTGTCCAATTCATCCAGAACTAAAGACACAGTCTAAGTTCAACAGATAAAGCCCAGGTCTGCACTTTCCCCAGCAGGATGATGCTGGTGTTGGGTTTCAATGTAGGTGACTGTACGTCTTAGATTTTGAGTGTTGTTCTCTTTGTTTCCTCTGACCAAGCCACTTGGGTTTACAAAACGACAGGCAAAAGACTTCATGAGAACAGACGTCCAACGCTGTGGCTTTGTGCCAGTCTCGCAGAAGTTGAGATGTTTGCTAGTGTGCTCAGAGGGATATTGTAAACGAAATCGTCTGGCGGAATGAAAAACTGTCTGATGACATCAGACCCAGCCACTGACGATGGGGTCGACGCTGTACGGCTGCATTATTTGAATGAAAACAAAAATACAGCGTTCATCAAGCCAAACGACATGCTTTGCAATGCATCAATTGTTTTATTGCATTGGCCTGAGAATATGAGTATGCCTCTCCACTCCCCTTGGGCTTGAAATTAAAACCCTAGTCCACTGTTGAAGACCTTGGAGGACTTTCCAATAAGAGGCCAGAGAGCAGGTGGTGACCCCCTGTGGCCTTGGAGTATATTATTGACCAGGGTCCGGCACCCCAGTTGATTGCTTTATTGTATTGCTATGAACCTCGGTGGCTGGAGACCTCTAGTTGACCCGGGACTGGGGGGAGCATTGCAGTGACCCTCACCTTAGTGGAAGAGATATGTGGCTTTGACCAGTGCCTTGATGAGGGCAGGCTTGACCTGCAGGACTGCGGGGATAATGGCTGTTTTTCCAGTCACCTTCTTTCTGTCTCAGCCTGTAATTTAAAAGCTGTTGGGTCAGTGGTGTGTTCTACATGCGGGTGGGGATCTGCCCTGGCTCCAGACCCTGTACATGACCCAGTGGTGTTCATCATGTCGGGCTGGCAGGAGGAAGGAGGAACAAAATGCTGATTAATCTTCTCCAAATAACAGCAAAATGCTTCAAGATAATTTTGATACTCCAGACCTGGGGCTTGGAGGGAAATTAATCTACACTGCTGGGTACCCAGTGACACCTTCAAAAATCTCTTTATCATAGGAAATGAAGGTTCAGTAGCATAAAGGAAGATGCAAGCCGGTTTAATGCAAACACATGCCTCCCCCTAGTCGATATGAATATGTGGTTGGAGACCTAACTGAAGACGTAAGGGATTTCTTGCCCCTGTCTCCATTTCTGGATAAAACTACAAACCCCGGAGTGGTGATTGACACACAGACCTGCTGGATCTCCTGTGCTCTCCATAAACTGTCACTCTGTCAACCTGATCAAGGCACTTCAGACTTGCAGGAGAAAAACCTTTCCAAACGCACATACACAAGCTTCTCACTTCCTTATTACCTTTTGTTTTCCTTTGTTTTGTCTTAAGTGCCAGTTTCCAAAGGCTTCCATCAAAGCTCCAGCAGTAAAAGTGGGTTGCTGAAATGTTTGAATAACAACCTTGAGTGAAGCATACTTGATCCCTCTTACATGCAGTATTAACAAAAGACATGGCTTTTAATATGATGTGTTTCTCTTTAGATTTTATTTTCAAATTGACTTCCCTGTCTGTGTGCTCTTAATGAGGATGAGGAATGGATAGGTTTAGATAATGAGCAGGCGGTGACAGGGCCAGCAGGTGTTGCTTTGGCTTCCTTGTCCGTTCCGCCTCCCCCACAACCGTCCCTTTATTCCATCATGTCTTGTTGGCTTACATTTAAGTTTTTATAGCTGTTCATTTTTGTCTCGGCTGTTCATCTTAAGATTGTATGTAGTCCTGGGTTCGGTTAGGCTTTCATCCCAGGACATCCTAGCTGTTTGTTTGCTTCGAGCATCACAGCCCCATTTACTTTAGCATGCAGAGCTTTGTTTGTCTAATGCAAGCTCGCTCACCATGACCCAGTCAGGCTAGCCACTGAACTCCATCTGCACCCGCCCAATGAAAGGAGTGCACCTGGCATCATAGTTCACTGCAATTAATCCCTCCGAATTACAGTCCCTGAGCCAATTAAGCACCTCTCATCTTACACAGTCCCTCCCCAACACGAGGCTCTGTCCATGGCTGAAATCAACCGTTCAGCCCTATTGAGAGAGGGGTTGG
The DNA here is from genome assembly GCA_018155175.1 of Sinocyclocheilus anophthalmus. Taxonomy (NCBI): domain Eukaryota; kingdom Metazoa; phylum Chordata; class Actinopteri; order Cypriniformes; family Cyprinidae; genus Sinocyclocheilus; species Sinocyclocheilus anophthalmus. The sequence continues at coordinate 776,646 of JADLZN010010794.1, read as the reverse complement.
GCGTAACACCTTTGCTCTCTTCTCCGCATAGTCCATACAAATTTTGGACTGATTTGACAGATTTTAAAGATTGCCTGATCCCTGAAAACACTCCCTGAAGTGGCGGAAATGAAACACTGTGACTGCAGTGACTGCAACTCTAGATAAGTGTCAACAATGTTTCAGAGAATACCTGTTAGATAACTTCTCAGAAATTATTAATCTGCATTTCAGCGCATGTGTGTCCATTTGTGAAACATTTTAGTGTATCTGTGTAGCACTTCAAATACTAAGCCATGTGGAGCATTTCCCATGGTGTGTTGGCATGTATACATAGCCTCCCACTCGTGTCCAGAACCCTGGCATAGGCAATTCATTACAAACTTTCTCCTCCACAAAGCGATTTCATTCACAGTATAGCATGATATCTGGCAGCTTTCCCTTCCCTTGAACACACACACAGGCGCAGCAGCTGTGTGTGACAGGTTTTCTAATGGTAAGGAAGATTGAGCAGAGTGGTACCGTGGCCTTAGGTTAAGATTCCAAGTGCCTCACTGTTGATCTTTTAGTCCTGTTTCCTTCAGTAATCTAAAAACATATGTCCTGACAGCCATCAAATGTTTATCTTGTTTTCTGGCACACTTCCTCTTTGTCAAAACAGTGACATAATTAATTAAGCACAGGTTCAAGCTCTTCAAGGCCTGGCAGATTCCTGTTCCTCTGAGCAGCTCACAGACTTAATTGTGTTATTTTTAGTAGCATGTAGTGTGTTGATTTTAGAGTCAGTGATATATTGGAATGTATATGATACAAACAAACAAACAAACAATAAATAAATAAATAATATTTTTTAAATCTAGTTTAAAACACGTCATAAGTTCTTAATATTGGTTTCATGTTTTGAAATGATGGTGCAAACATCATGCAAATTTTAAGTAATAAACCATTTTCCTTACACCTGGAATAATAATACATAATCCTAATCTTTATTTTCAAAACTGTTTTTAAAATTAGTATTATTATTTTTCTTTCTCTTTATTTTTCTTTATAACTATTTTAAGAAATAAGGTTTTAACAAACTATGTCAAGAATTGCATTTTTTTGAATATGTAATAGTGCATATACCAAGATGATTTGACCAATACATGTTGCTATAAGCAATATTAGCTTTTCCATACTAATTTCTGGTAAGAAAGTTATGTTTATAACATATACAAAATCCCCATATAAAATCTCTATTTACATGTGTTAATAATCCTCTATAAATCTATTTTTCTTATATCGTATCTATATATATATATATAGCATATATGTCAGAATTAGACATGTATGTGGTGTGTGTGTATGTAATATACTATATATATACATATATAATACATACACACACCCATATAAGATATTGCTGGCATAGGTAGCTGCTACATATAATATATAAAAATCATCATATAGATTATATATACATAATTTTATACAACATATACATATACAGTAGACATACATTAACATAACAATCTCTATTTATGTTTTTGTAATACATTTTCTTTTTTTCTTTTTTTACTTCATATGTAAATATATTTTATAAATTGAAATTGAATATATTTGCATATGGCTCTTATATTTTGTATTCAAGTAATCATATGCATTAATCACATGTTTTTAGATAGGACAAAGTAAACCATGCCACTGACTCTTTAATATGTAAAGATTTATTGGCTCTTCAGTATCGAAACATCTATCAGGTTCTTATCAGCTGGGTTATGGTAGGTCACCACCGGAGTTTCGCAACAGTGACTGTGTGCACTGCTGGAAAACAGAGCCAAAAACTGTTTGCTTACTGCGCTCTGAACAATACAGTGTGGACTCAAGCGTGTTCTCTTTTAGACAACTCTTAGTTGCAGAGTGAGAACACAGACATGTGGCCTTTCTTTAAACATGCTTAATACTCAGTGCTTTTCTGCCTCTTGTACCCCTCTTAATCCACCCGGCCTCCTCCCTCAGCGAGAGATGATGGACGGGAGTTTATCCCTTCGACTCGCAACAGTGAATGGGCCCTGTCGTTGCAGTTTGATGTGTTTGCAATGAAAAGGTCTCTGTGTTACTCCACCCTGCCAAAGATAACTTTCTGGGTGTGATACTGATTTGTCTGTACTCGACACTTATTGTTGGCATGTTCCTTAAGTCTGCATTACTCACGGCTTGTTTTCTGGCCCATACGCTGAGCCCTGGGAGACCTTTAGTTATTCTGAAGAGGACGTCTGTGTGGGTTGATGTGAGAGGTTGGAGGTGGGGTGGGTGCAGGGGGTCGGGGTTCTATGTATCTTTGATCTCCTCATTCCTGCCGTAATACCCAGCATGTAACTACCACCGAGGCCGCAAAGAGCCAATGCCCCTGCCGGCACTAGCCGGCCCTTCATTTGTCTGTCTGCCTGACCCTGCGCTACGCTAACACAACAACTCCCACCAATCTTAGCCGGGCCGCCTGTCCATGACTGCCCTCGGTAAAAATCATTAGCAGAATTATTCTTTTTTTTCTGAATTCCCTTTCTTTATTCCCTTATTCACTTTCCCATCTCTACCTAACCCTGCCATAAGTATGTGGATTAAAAAATCATATCTTGGCTTTCATATTTAGCTGCAGGGGGTCCCCGGGTTAAGGGGTGGAGACTGTTGCTCTGGAAAGCTGAAACTCGTAGGCACGCATACTGAAGATATGTTTCTGTCCACAGAGGAATGTGGCTTCTCTTCCAGGATCTGATCTTTGACCCTGTTCTGGCCCACATACTATGATTACATTCTTTAGCTGCACTACCGTCCTTTCTTCTCCCCTCCCGTTATGCTTCCTCTCTTTCCCAGTCTGTCTGTTATTACACCACCATATTTCTCTGCACAGCAGTAATAGAGTCAGTCCATGGTCCAGTCTCTTCCTCTGCTTTTAGACGTAAATCCTAAACCCTACACCCAGAGTGACTGGATATCAGCGCGGCGAATCTCTTTTCCCTCTGTTTTTTTCCTACCTCTCTCTCTCTCTATCTCTCTCTCTCTTTCTTTCACCTTTTCTTTCCTCCTTTCTCTTTCTGGCCCAGCTGGGCTCCAGATGTAATCTGCATTTCATGTGGCGCAGTGCAGGGAGGCAGGCCATGTGAGCGGAGCAGCGCCGGGCTGAGACTGGGCCGGGCTTTGGGTCTGCCGCTCAGCGGTTCAGCTAGATGTTGCGGTTAGCGTGATGTGAACTTTGACAGTCTGTGTCATGCTTAATGCCTCACTTCCTAAACACAGCTCAATGAGGCTAATTTATATCTAACAGGTGCTGCATTAAGTGCAGCAGTGGGGCTGATGGGATGGGGACAGCTTGTGGCCGCCTCATTAAAGAGAGGAGGAGATAGAAAGCTGATTCTCTGTCTGACGTCCACACTTGCCAGCAACAAAGCCTGAATGTGAAAGTCGATGGAACTTGGACTTGCAAACAGTTGCCACGCTTCTGAGATTTTTAACTATTCTTCTTCCTATCTCACATGCTTTGGATTTCCTCTCGCACTGCTTGGGCTTTTAGGCGCGGTGGGCTCTGTGACCTCTGCTGAGTGCACAGTGGCTTAAGCCCTGGCAGACACCACAATGCCAGGATTGTCTGAGAGTGTTGACATGCCAGCAAACTTTGACAGGCTTATGTTAGTGGTGCGGTGTCGGTTTTCCCCCTGCCGCCCCTGTGAAGGCAGTCCTTAGCCTCCTCTCTCTTCTTTCTTTCATCTTTCTGTCTGTTTCTCTCTGATAGCAGTCCTTACCAGTTTGCCTGTAAACTTGGACCTGGATCCATTTTAAATCCAGATAATTATCCAAGTGTTTGCGGGTATCCTTTAGGCTTTTCCTGTTAGTTTTTGTCTTTGTAGGTGATTAGAAATATTCTGTTTTCTGGTGGGTGTGGCCAGACTGTGACTGAAATGGTCGTAAGTGTGACAATAATTTCAAACAACAAGTAATCTGTCCAATTCACAAACAAATTACTCTTTAGAGTTTCTTTTTAATAAGTCAGTCTGAAAATTTCACAAAACAGTTTCCTTTTAGAAGTTAGTAATTTGAGTCAGAGAAGGGATTCCCTCACTGAACTATGAATCAATATTAAAAAAAAGGATTCACCACTGGTAATAGCATTTAATGACAGCAAAATTACTTTGAGTAACTTGCCAATTTGTAAGTAAAGTCATTCGACTCTTTTCATTTAGAGATTTCTAGTCATTTTTTAGTCTTAGATCTGGGTGTGGCCTTCTTGTTGGCTCAACACGTTTTTTTCTGCTCCAGGTAGGGCATCCGAAGAGTGCCCTTCCTATAATCAAATTAGTTTTCAGTTTGTAAACCCAACCTTCACGCTGAGCTTAGCTTTTTGTCACCCCTCCCCTGCTGAATGAAACATTTGTTGTGTGCCTCGACAAGTCAGAGGAAGACCATTAAATGTTTTCGATGTTCCTCTTCGCCCAGAGCGTCGTCATCTTTCCACACCAGCCTCGAGGCCACCTTGTTACACGGTTAACTACTTGCATTCTCATGGTATTTTTCTCTTTCTCTTCCTCTGTTATGAGTTATTCATTTAATCACCGCTGAGGAAGAATGCAAGTCACTTCACTTGCTTTGCCTTGGCCCTTTTTCTCATAAATACCGCGGGCTAGATCTCTACAATGCGATAAACCACTGGCATCTGTAGTTATGGTTATGATTTATTGGTAGTGTCTACATACCACAAAACGATGCAACTTAGATAATGAGAGTTGTTAGATCGAACCATCTGCAGGTGGATTGGCACTGTGCAGTTTAGAAAATAATAGTGCAAATATTAACAGTTTGGTTGTTGTGTGTAAAATTAAGCTTTCAACATCATTACTGCTGTCAGCTCCCCTTTTATCTATGTTTCTGCTGAAAATGAGCCTGCTAAGCTTCCGTAGCAGCCTGTAAAAATAGACTGGCAGTAAGTAAGAGCATGGGTACCTCATTGGAGATGTAGTCCGCTGTTGTTCAAGAATAGCTGGGCTTTAAGAGTCAGTGCCATCAGTGGGAATCTATTTAATACACCCCGGCAGTCCCTCAAACTCCCACCTGCAAGTTATGCCATGAGAGCAGCCTGAAAAAAAAGTTTAAAGGGGTGGTTGATTGCGATTTCACTTTTTTTTAAAAACGTTATTCGTGTAATGTTTGCTGTTTGAGCTAACAATATCGGCAACGTTACGAAACTGAAAGTTCAATGCAAACGGAGATATCTTTTAAAATTCTGGCAGTTTAATGTCTACAAAAACGGCTGGTAGGAACTACAACAAGTTACTTCTCGGGTTTGTGACGTAACAAACCCAGATAAACCCCGCCCTCGGGAAAAGGCAACAAAGGGGGCTAGGCCATGCTGCGCTGCTTTAGAGAAGAGGAAGAAAAAACTAGAGGTGCACGTAAAAATCTATTCATATGTGAATCACGATTCTATCTTCTAACGATTCTAATGGAGTCACAAGTTTCAAAATCAATGTTCTAATGCAGAGGTTCTTAATACGGTTCCTCGCGTCCCCCTGCTCTGCACACGCTCTGCATCTCTCTCTCTCTCCTCTCCTCTCTCCCTCCTCGCTCCTCTCTTCTCATTCGCATTCGCTCAGCTCCAACAATGAACTGTTCCAATTATACACTTATTTTCACATAGCTATGAGAAGTGTTAAACATGGACGCGCATGCAGTTGCCATACTGTATTATAGCTTTAATCAGGATAAAACTGTATTTAAAGCTAACATAAGCAGTAGCATTTACAAATAACAGCATATCTAAAAGTATGAACAAACAATAAAACATAGGCTTACCATTAAAAGCCATTCTTGCATAGGTTCTGCACGATCCTCTTCAATAATATCCTCTGCTTCTCAATCGGGCTCAAACTGATAATAAGCGATGTTAACAACGCCGCTGTTTACAATACAACAGGAGCACATGCCGCTGAGGTGAGGGGCGGGACGGTTAGACGTGCACTAGAGACGTTTGGACTAATCACAACACACTGGGCTAGCTAACCAATCAGAGCCCATTGCCTATTTCTGAGGGCGGGTCTTCATAAAAGCAGGAAATGATCAGCACATTTCTCAGAGAAGGGACAGAGCGGTGTGGAATAAAGGTAAATTATGTGAAAAATAATGCGGTTTTTTAAAAACCAAGCATTAACACATGTTAGACTGCACCCTATAAACACAATAAAGCTTATGAAAAAAACAGTGAACCACCCCTTTAACTGTAATTTGTTCGCTCTCCCTCGTTCTCTGTTTTTTTTAAACGTCCGGATGTTCAACACCAACAAAACTCTTTGGCTTTGCTTCCCTCTGTTTTTCCAAAGAACACATTATTCCTTGTACTTTATTAACACTCCATAATTCTTTAAAGGGGGTCGGGGGCGGATGGTGGGTGCAGTAGAAAGCCATCCTCCCTTGAGGTTTATTGCTTAAAGCAAGCACGGCTCTTTCCCAGGATAAGAGATTTAACTAAGCAGAGAGGAATTTGGTCCAGAACTCATAAAAGAAGTATTTGTGTACCAGAGAAAAAGTTCGTACTTTCTTTCCAAATCTTTGTCATTAATGACTTTAGCAAATGTGAAGTGGAGAGTGAATGGAGATGCAGTGTAGGGTCTTCAAAGAAGGCCTCTTAATTATTTATCCAGGATATCCCGCTGAAGAATTAGAGTGAAGAAATCACTTCCACAGAATGGTTTCACTGGGATGCCCTTTAATCTCCCTTGTTTGTGTGAGCGTGCTTGCCTTTGCGCCGGTATTAGATCCTCAGTCGCTATTTGAATACCCCACGGCCGGGGCAGGACATGAAGGAGAATGCGTCTTCTCCTCCCTGTTACTGCTTTTCTGACTCCTGAACCCAGAACAGCTGTAGCCCTCTTTGCTCAAGTTTCCTAAGTAGTCTGCCCTCCCATGCCATCCAGAAGGATCGTATCGCACTCCTCGGGTTTAAACGTTTAACAAAACACCAGGCCTCGCCATGACTCCTCTGCCTGGCAGCCTTGAAACCTCTCAGTGTTTTCTGTGCCACATTTGCTCGCCTGTAACTTTTAAGTGCCCTGGCATGCAAGTTATTGGAACGTTTGTGAGTTTTACACTTGTTGACACAGAGTGTTAAACCCAAGAGTAAGCCTGTCTCTTCTTGCGTTATGATTCTTGTCACTTTCGGGACACCTGATAGCTTGGATTTCTTTCAGCAGAGCACTAAAAGGGTGTCTGCGCCTTTAAGAATGCCCTACTTGGGTTATTTGGCTAATTCCAGGTGCTGTCTCTCCCGTCGCTCTGTTTTACCAGGTGCAGGACTGGGTCATTACTGAGGTATTTGTTTTCCAGATTAGTTAAAAAGGCCTTGGATTAGAGGTGGGTTATCCAAGCTCTATTCAGCCTGCCTTATGCTGTTGCCTGAGTTGAAGCTCAGGTGCTCAACATGTAGTTGAAGAGCATATTGTGGCATTACTCACGAATAATCCTTCATGACTTCACCACAGGGTGGAAAATTACAACCAAGGGTCTTATGTAGGCCTTAAACCCTGAAGAGCACAGCCCTGGAAAACAAATCCAGTATCCCAGTGCTGTGTGCAGCTGGAGTCCCTCTCTCAAGCATTTACATGGAGCTACAGCGATTATGATAATGAACAGTTTTATCATCGGCCTTACAATCAATAATGCGGCTTTTTAAGGTTTAATATTTCAATGGTATTGATCATCTTAACAACCGTGTTTGCGGTCGACTTGCCTTAACTGCAGCCGCTCAGTGAGACGGAGCTTAAACAGTGAGGGTATGTATGAGGGGGGGAGATGTTTGGACATTAGGAAGTTGAGGAGGAAGTGATTGAGGGAGGGGGGAATGGGAGCGGGATTTACTCCAGGAGACCACATATAGCAATGAAGGTAATATTTCTTATATGTACAGTGGGTACGGAAAGTATTCAGACCCCCTTAAATTTTTCACTCTTTTTTATATTTCAGCCATTTGCTAAAATCCTTTAAGTTCATTTTTTTTCCTCATTAATGTACATACAGCACCCCATATTGACAGAAAAACTTAGAATTGTTGACATTTTTGCAGATTTTATTAAAAAAGAAAAACTGAAATATTCCCCTGGTCCTCAAGTACTCAGACCCTTTGCTGTGACAACATCATAGTTTACTCACGGTGCTGTCCTCTGCTTCCTGATCATTCCTTGCGAGGTTCCTACACACTACTACATTTGATCCACGCTGTTTTTGCCTTAAATGATTGGACCTTGATAGGAAAGCCACACACCTGTCTATATATAAGACCTTACAGCTCACAGTGTTTGTCAGAGCAAATGAGAATCATGAGGTATAAGGAACTGCCTGAAGAGCTCAGAGAGAGAATTGTGGCAAGGCAGAGATCTGGCCAAGGTTACAAAAAATGTATTCTGCACTTAAGGTTCCTAAGAGCACTGTGGCCTCCATAATCTTTAAATGGAAGATGTTTGGGACGACCAAAACCCTTCCTAGAGTCTGGCCGTCCGGCCAAATTGAGCTATCGGTGGAGAAGAGCCTTGGTGAGAGAGGTACAGAAGAACCCAAAGATCACTGTGGCTGAGCTCCAGAAATGCAGTCGGGAGATGGGAGAAAGTTTTTAGAAAGTCAACCATCACTGTGCAGCCCCTCCACCAGTCGGGGCTTTATGGCACAGTGTGCCCCGACGGAAGCCTCTCCTCAGTGCAAGACACATGAAAGCCCTGCATGGAGTTTGCTAAAAAACACCTGAAGGAATCCAAGTTGGTGAGAAATAAGATTCTCTGGTCGGTTGAGGCCAAGATAGAACTTTTTGGCCTTTATTCTAAGCGGTATGTGTGGAGAAAACGAGGCACTGCTCATCACCTGTCCAATAAAGTCCCAACAGTGAAGCATGGTGGTGACAGCATCATGCTGTGTTGGTGTATTTCAGCTGCAGGGACAGGACGACTGGTTGCAATCGATGGAAAGATGAATGCGGCCAAGTACAGGGATATCCTGGATGAAAACCTTCTCCAGAGTGCTCAGGACCTCAGACTGGGCCGAAGGTTTACCTTCCAACAATACAATTACCCTAAGCACACAGCTAAAATAACGCAGGAGTGGCTTCACAACAACTCTGTGACTGTTCTTGAATGGCCCTGCCAGAGCCCTGACTTAAACCCAATTTGAGCATCTCTGGAGAGACCTAAAAAGTGGCTGTCCACCATCGTTTACCATCCAACCTGACCGAACTGGAGAGGATCTGCAAGGAGGAATGAGATCGATCCCCAAATCCAGGTGTGAAAAACTTGTTGCATCTTTCCCAAAAAGACTCATGACTGTATTAGATCAAAAGGGTGCTTCTACTAAATACTGAGCAAAGGGTCTGAATACTTAGGACCATGTGATATTTCAGTTTTTCTTTTTTAATAAATCTGCAAAAATGTAAACAATTCTGTTTTTTTCTGTCAATATGGGGTGCTCTGAGTACATTATGAGGAAAAAAAATGAACTTTAAATGATTTTAGCAAATGGCTGCAAATATAACAAAGAGTGAAAAATTTAAGGGGGTCTGAATACTTTCCGTACCCACTGTATAATAAATAAGTGGTGTCGTGAGGGTTTCAGAGGGAATCATAGAGGATGATGGTCTCGTTATTTAGATGTTGACAGAGCTCAATCTCTCTATCTGACCCAGTCAACCATCCTCTTTTGCACAAGACAGATAAACATGGTGCAAACTCTTTAGTTTGCGTATTTGTCTTCTAACCTTCCACACTCTCTTTTATGTTTTCTCTATCTGTCAGTCTCTCGTTCTCCTTCTGTCTCAGTCCCTCACGGAGCGAGAAGAAGATGCCGCTTTCCATTGAGCTAATTAATCGGGCCGATTTGAATAATTAATGAAATAAGCTCTTCGTCTGTGGGCCTGTCCCTTGCCTTGTGACACACGCACACACACACAACACATTCACACTCACTGGTATTCATTTCATTGTGGGGACATTTCATAGATGTAATGCTTTTTCTACTGTACAAACTACATTTTCTATCCCCTTACCCTAAGCCTACCCTTCACACAAAGATTTCTGCATTTTTAGATTTTCAAAACACTTTATTCTTTATGATTTATAACCGGTGTTTGTCTCCCTTTCCACCAAAACACCCACAATGTCCAATTTACGGTATGACTATACTTGCGGGAGGACATTTGGTATCCCATTGTAGTGAACCATTAACACACAAACACACACACCCACACCCCCACACACTCACACATGTTTACCTAGATACCTAAATGGGGATTTATCCTTGGCTTCTGTGGTTTTTAAATTACTCATCTCTTCCTAATCCTAGGGTTAAACGGTTATTAAATTACTATATAATAACCCTAGCCAATTTCAAATTTAGAATGAAACGCACATTATTTTGCTTTATTTCATCCTTGATGTATCTATATATATATATATATATATATATATATATATATGTGTGTGTGGGTAAAGAGAATATATTTATTTTAAAACTGTTAAAAGTGCTATACTTTGATCGCAAAATTGTGTAATTTTTAGCTAAATCTGATTTTTTTTTTAAAATTTTAAATAAAGCAAATTAAAAATCTTAAATAAAGCAAATTAATGTTATTTCTTTAATCCTAAATGTGGAATTTAGCCAAAGGCTTAGTAAAAGATGTAAAAGATTTTACTAAGTTCTGACAATTTTTTAAGCCAAATTTGTTGTCAAAGCATAGTATCGTCACCCGCTCACGTAACCTTTTATTGGGAATGCAGTCTGATATTCTTATGATTTGTGTGTTTTTGTTGTCAGACCATCTCTTGCTCTACCTTTGAACATGCAAGTTTCAAGTCATAATGCCTTGTGGTATTTTTTCAAGAACTCATCTGTTGGGTTTGCAGTGAAGACATCCTAAACACGCCTTCAGTATGCATCCTGTAATTAATTGTTTGTTCGAATTGATCTAGTTCACAAATGCAAAGTGTACAGGCAGGCACATGAAGACACAGCATTCTTCACAAGAGGTAAACAGGCAAATGCACCCTCTCTCTTTCTGAGAAGTAAGTAGGCTCTTTCCACTCCCCCCACCTGTGTTGTGGAGCATGCTGTGCGCACTCAATGTGCCTGGGGGTGAATGGAGGGCTTTTTGCAGCACGAACATGATCACCCATCTCTGATTATACATCAATACCTTTATCCCTGGGATAATTTATGCACTTACAAAACACAAAGCTTTATCTAAACCAACCACTGGGGAAGGTGGAGGCAAATAATGTGATATTACTTTACTGTAAGATTTGTTAAGAAAAGAGAGGGGGAAAGGCAGCATGCAGGGGGCAAAACAAGAATTATTTTACTGTTCTCGAAACGACATCCTCCCTTTATTTCATGTCCTTAATTATATTATTATTTTTTTAAAAGAATATATTTTTTATTTATTTTAATATAGTTCATATTATGTAGGTATATTTTTTGCTTGATAAATATCCCTACGCTATAATATGCATGTAATGTAATAAAATCATATTGGATTTTCTAGTGAAAAAATATTTTATTTAATTTTTTTGCATATGATGTCGAGAAGAAACATGTGCCTGTTGGGCAAATGGAAGCGCTTAACAAAAACAACAGAGCGGAGAATCTCCAACAGTATGCATTTTTAATAGGGGAATGTGGATATGTTGAGTTTGATATTAGCTCTGTGGCTGCAAGTGGGCTGGTGTGAAGCTCATTTGTACTCGCGGCCCCATTCCTCCGCCAGCCCCCCCATGCTGCCTGCTAATTGGCAGGAGACTGGGAGCTTCCTGCTGCGTGTTTGCCACTTTCCCCTTGCTCTACCACCCCACCAGCTCTTTTTGCCAGCTTTCCCCTCCGAACTGAGTAATTAACCCACAGCTAATTAACCACTTCTAATTACACTGAGGAGCCTGTTTCTTTCGCACTCACCAAAAGTGATGAGACACTTTGCCAGCACACGGATTCCCCTTCAGCTGCCTTTAAACCCGCTCCAGATTTCATCGGCTGAATAAATGGCGCTAAAAGCAGCCTGACGTTGCATCACACGCTTTGTCAGGAAAACATTTTTATGCTCCCTTTGTTTTGCTACATTGATTGCGTTTACAGATCTTATGCTGTTACCCGAGAGCAAAAATTATCACCAAGATTCAGTTTCATTCCCTAGAACAGAGAACGCTATTGATACCTCGGAATCAATTCGTTTGTGTTCAGGCCAGAGACCAATTAGTAACAGATGAGTTTGCAGATGTTTACTGTTACATAAAGTCACAGAGGAGTACCTCCCATTTCCACAACAAACATAATCTATTAACTAGTGTCAGCGTGCAGGTAGAGTGCTTGGGCCTCACTCACTAATGGCTGTGGCTCTGGGAAAGATGCATGCTGGGAACCGCGTTTAGTCCCGTGTACAGTGCTGAGTTTGGCAGTAGAGCTGTGCACAGTAGCAGCAGATAGCTGTGCTCTCTCATCCCTTGCCCACAGCCACGTTGCACTGATCTCTCTTTCACTCTCTATCGCTTCTTCTCCCTCTCTCCACAGCCTCAGTCTCATCACAGCCGCTGCTATTTCTGTTGCACAGACTGATAGCTTGAACTAAAGATCATTGATTTTACGGGAAGCAGTGTTTACAGCCAGAGTGCCATCGACCTGAGGTGACTTTTTGCCTTCTGACACAGCAACTCCTCTGAAGTGTCGCTGTGTCTACATTAAACGTTCAGGATGAGGAAAAGGAGGTGGAGAAATTTTTCAGTCTACTCTGTTTACCTTTGCTCACTAATAAAGCTGAAATTTAATAAATGGTGCTGACTCAAAATACCCGGTGTGGAACTTCTGCAGAAGTGCTTTTGAATCATATAAGAGTCCAGTGGCATTCTGTCACTGCTGTCAATTTGTTAAATTCCCCAAAACACTTAGGAAATTAGACATTTTTATAGAATAATAATAATAAGCTTATTATTTGTTATTCATTATTTATTATTATTACTATTATTATTTTATTTATTTATTTATTTTATAATTGTCTATAGAAGTTGCTTATTCTTATTTGGTGTACATAGTGGTTTTATAATCAAACCTTTTTAAGCACGTGTACCCCACCATTCCTCTAAATATATATCATTATCATTATCTTATATATATTATTTTATATTTTAACACAACAATCACAATGTCCAACACAAAAATAGATAACTTTATTGAATTATATTTATAATTATTTAGAGTGTCGAGTTATATATTAGTTTAGAGGATTTTGAGATAGAATTATTTTTATTATGTTCGCATGTATTTTTCATATATAAATTTTTTACCACTGAATAACAATTTACTGTTGGCTTCTTTGCTTTTTGATTGGATGAGAGATATGAGGGAGGGAGAATCGACACTTTATGTTTGAAAACAATATGAATAAAGAGCACTGCTGCAGAAATTTTCCTCATTGTCCTAACATACATAAATACTGTGTTTTGCTCATGTATTCAGCTACGTCATGTGCAGATTGACACAAATATTATGTCAGCTCACGTATGTTTTAGTTGTAGTTTCTGTTTTATTTTTAACTAAGCAAAACTCAGGCATTTTAGCATTAAGATTGACATCCAGCATTGGAGTGACAGTCTTTCCTCCACATACTACAATGGCGATTCCGAGTTGGCTTAATTCTTCAAAAAAGATGAAGCCTTCTCACCCAGCTTCAATGAATACATCCCGTTGTGCAATATTAGGAGGCCCTCCCTGCTTTATCAATAGGAACCTTCCCTTCCCACATCTTCCTGTAACTTGCCTAGCATTTATGCCATTGATTTTTCAATAAGCACCCTAACCCTGTAGTGGCCGGCCTGTGTGATGGCTAGATCTGGTGGGAGATGGGAAAAGAAAAGTGGGGCTTGCTGCATACCACAGGGAGGTGATGATGAAGCTTTTTTGTTCCTCTGATAGTCTCTGGAAGGATACGTTCTTTACATATTGCGGGGGTGCGGGAGGTGGGGCGTGGGGGTCCAGAAGGCCGCACCCCGTGGCGGTTCTCAGCTGGGGCCGAGCAGGAGTTAATTCCCCCGGAGAGGGTAAGGAGCGCTGGGGCTCTGGAGGCCTGGCCCCTGGGCAGGTGATTGTGCGTGCTTATAATCAGACGGGTCCTTATCCTTTAATTCCATCCTTGCTCAGCCAGTAAATCCCACCAAATGAAAAGGCCCATAAATAAAAACTTATCTAATTTTCTATCCCCTCTAAATGACATCCAGACCCAGCTTCTGACAGTTTTCATTATGTACTGTGCTTTTTTTTAATCATTAAAAACCTTATGTACTTTGTTTGGCAGGTTAAGAGGGAATGTTTTCTATTCTGCTTAATTTGAGTTTAGAAGAGTTTCTGTGTTCCTCTAAGAAACCCTGTAATTCCTGTCTCACAACTTCATGATTGTGCATGAAGTGCAGATTGTTTAGTGAAGATGAGCCCTTGATGACAGAATGTGTAGGATATAAAGGAAACAATGATGTTTTATACTTGTTTTTATGGAGTGTTTGACTGGCAGAAGGTGCTTATATAAGGTGAGAGAAAGGCCTAATATGCATTTCCTGTATGCTTCTGCTTCTCTGTCTGAGCTTTCGTTAGGTTAGGAGAGAGATTTAAAGATTCTTTAAACAGGTGTTGCTTTGGAAGCAGACCTTGAGTGGACAAACTACATTATATCTGCCCGCCCATCTGCGACTGGCAGACTCCAGACAATCCTATTGCATATCAGTAACCACTGCAGGTTATTGAATTAGACCATCTCCATTTTAAAGGGCAATCCTGTTTTCTGTAAGCAGACGCGCCCAGACGGCTTGGGCCGCCACTCTCTAGCACTGTTTAATTCTTTAAAGGAAACCATCTCATTTGCTTTAAATGAAAAGCATATCATGGCAGATTTTCAGGAATGACCATTTGTGATTGCCTGAGTCATAATCCTTTAGCTGTTTATGTACTTAACAATTTAAGTAGTTCTTTGCTCTGTCTATTACACACAATCCCATAATGCTGCAGCAGCGTTGAGGGGGGCATAATAGGAACAGGTTACTGGAATGTTATTTTTGGACTTCTGTCAGTTGTTGAATTTAAACATATTGTTGCTGATTGACTTCATAATAGTGTAACACTTAATTATATTGAATTAAACCAACATAATTAACAAATTAGCAAAACACACACACAAAATAAAAACATGGGCATTGTTTGACATGGGTGGGGGAGGGAGCGGGTGGCTTTGTGGGCAGGACTTGAGGGGTGTCAAATTTTCATCAGACATTCATGAAAAGGGAGTCAAACATTATCAATCTCCCCAGCCAAACACACTCATGTTAATACATTTGGTGGGGGTGGGGCTGCAGACACAGTGTCTGATCACTGCTGAAATTTGCATCCCTAAGTAAGTAAGTAAATAAATCAAGTAGAGACAGTCAATGTGCTAATCAGGCAGGATGTGGTGGTTAGCGTGCTGCCGGGAAACTTTGCTCATGTAATATTCAGCAATGGAGGGTGAAAGGGCAGGCCAGAGTTATTGGTTTCAGTCCGGTTGCCCCCTTTAATCAATGCTGCCTGCATACCTTTATTAAAATTATTAGCTCAGCAGTATCTCTTGCTATAATTTTATCTCCTTTATCGCCTGCTTGAAATTGTGGCCTGCTCATGGCTCTTTCGTTGCTCAGGGCAGCACTCCCCTTTGGAAAGTTTGCTCTCATTTATTATTTCAGAGGCAGAGGAGTGTTTAAAACCAGGCTAAGCATGCATATTATTGGATGCTAGATCTATACATACTGTACATCATTTGAAGTACCAACATTGCAGTTGTATTTTAAGCTTAAAAAATAATATAAACAAATCTTTATTTCCTTGTTGTGTGTATTTATATACATAAATATAAATGCTTCCTGTAAAAAGCATGTACACATCTTATAAATGCATCATATGGGCATGATCTATTCATGCAGTGTGTTCTGTGTGTGGGATCTTTCTATAATGGGGGTCTTAAAACAGCATGGCTAATATATTTTTGTAACCTTCAGTTATTACTTCGGGTGTGAGATGGATCATGTGCTGATGGTGGGTTTCACTGTGTCTAATTAGCAGCACAATGGAGTTTTTTTATCCATTAAGTTATTCTGTTACTATGTTTCTCATACTCAACGTTAATTAAAAAAAATGTATGCAGAATTTGGAACATAGAAGACT
This sequence comes from Sinocyclocheilus anophthalmus, assembly GCA_018155175.1. NCBI lineage: Eukaryota > Metazoa > Chordata > Actinopteri > Cypriniformes > Cyprinidae > Sinocyclocheilus > Sinocyclocheilus anophthalmus. Next base: position 760,443 of record JADLZN010010794.1, on the reverse strand, counting down.
CCGGGTGTTGTGTGGAAGGTCTAGATAAAAGATGGTAACTGGCTGATATGACAGGATGAGGCATCTGAGCTGCCTTATTAGTGCTTGTCTGAGGTATTGTGTTTAAGTACCTAATCTAACCTAATGAGCACTTTGTCATTTTCCACCATTATATCTCAGACTTTTGTTTCTCATCTAATTTACTATACATTAAGCTGCTGTACATAGCTTCACCATTTATCAAGACGCTTTGTATGTCTGGTTGAATGTTCAGCTTCACACGACTAAAAAAATCAGTTTCACAAGACTTATCAAGGCATTGTACACTTCAAGCAGTAGTTTACACCTGTCTCTCTCTCTCTCTTTTCCTCATCAGGCCTGGATGCGATGAACGCCTCATGTAGGCATCAGCATGGAAAGCTGTGAGTCTCCTGTGGTTTCGGGGACAGACGATGGGCTTGGCTCCTCCACCACATCCCAGCAGCAGCACCATCCACAACCCTGGAACGATCACCCTAACGCACAGGTCCCACCTTGTATCCAGTCCCCTTCCTTGGAGCCCCTGTCTCTCTCTGCACCCCACTCAGCCCAGCTCCAGAATCCTAGCACAACCTGTGAGGCTGTAAGAGAACAGCAGCAGCAAACACTGTCACAGGCTGCCAGTGATAAGTCCACTACCAGACGGCTGCACCCCAAAAGAGAGGGGTTAGAGGAGGAGGAGCAGGAGGGAGTGAGCTGTGGAGAAGAGGACGAAGACTTGGAAGAATTGGATGAAATGGAGATTGATAGCTGTTTTCCTAGTCTGCAGCCCTTCCCTGGTGTGCCTATGATGCCAAGTGGAGGGGGCATGCCCATGCTCATGCGGCAACAGCCCTCCCATCGGAGGGGAGCCACTGAGAGTGGGAGCGAAGAAGAGGAGGAAGAGGAGAGTAGTGATGTGGAAAACCTGGCTGGAGAGATAGTCTACCAGCCTGATGGCTCTGCCTACATTGTGGAGAGTCTCAGCCAGCTTATCCAAAGCGATGGGAGCATGGAACCAGGCCTGCTCCCTTCAAACTCTCTCCCCAGTGGGGGAAAATCAGGGGAACCTGCAGGGACCTCTTCTTCGGTGTACCCTCAGATCATCAACACGTTTCATATAGCCTCGTCTTTCGGAAAATGGTTCGGCTCCTCAGACCAAGGTTTCCCCAATACCTCAACTCTGGTAGGCTTCAGTCCTGTCCTGCACAGTTTCCGCGTCTTTGATGTGCGGCACAAAAGCAACAAGGATTACCTGAACAGCGACGGGTCTGCCAAGAAGTCCTGTGTATCCAAAGATGTTCCCAACAACGTGGATTTCTCCAAATTTGACGGCCTTGCCCTTTATGGCAAAGGCAAGCCCATCCTCATGTGTTTCCTCTGCAAGTTGTCTTTCGGCTACGCACGCTCCTTTGTCACTCATGCAGTCCATGACCATCGCATGACCCTGTGTGAGGATGAGCGCAGGCTCTTAGGCCACAAGCATGCATCAGCGATTATACAGGGCATTGGGAAAGACAAAGAACCACTCATTAGCTTCCTAGAACCAAAAAATAAAAACTCTCCTCCACTGCCAACCCTGGTACCCATGAACTCAGGCCAGAGCTTCTACGGCACGTTCAGTGGGGTTCATTTAGAAGGGGGCAGCAGTAGTGAGGTAGGTGATAACCTCCTCAAAAAAGACTCTGACTCGGGTCTCCAGCAACAAGCCCTCCTCAGGCTGGGGGGTTTTGGCAGCCCCAAAACCTCCCGTACCTCTACCCCAGGCCCAGCCAAAGACTCCAACACTCTGTCCAAGCAGGGTAGGAGAACAGAGGGGTCTGTGGTGAAAGAGGGGACTCATAGAGGGGAGGATGGGGATGCAGAAACCTGTGAAAGAAAGTCTCTCCTTCACGGTGAGGAGATGGCCTCAGAGGAAGAGGATGAGCTTCTTTTAGAAGAAGAGGATGAAGAGGTAGAGGATGAAGTCACTGCGGTGGCTTGTAGTGGAAATAGCAGCAGCGGTGGCGGATTTGTGGGGGAACTGGCTGTCTCAAACCAAAGCATCTCCAAATCTCCTTTATTAATGCCTAGTAGCGCTCTCCAGCCTTCTGCTTGTCTCTCTGCAGCCAACCCTGCACTCAGCAGCAAAGCCTCTGCTTCCATGTCCTCCTCTTCTGTCAGAAGGTCAGAGGATTGGATGGCTGCAGACAGTGGAGGGAGAACTTCAGATCTCTCTCTGAGCTTTAACTGCCAGGGGTCTACAGTCCCCGCGGCAATGGCGGCAGTCGCCGGCAGAGGGGGCGAAGAGGATGGGGCTGCATGTTCCTCTGAGAGCACGTCCTCCCCTCTTGCGTCCAATGCTGCTGCTGAGGAAAGTGCCAATCGAGATAGTGCCACAGCTCCTGAACCAAATGAAAGCCCAGCAGAGGGAGATGAGGACAACGGTGCCCTCTTCCACCACCACCACCACCACTTTCACCACCATCACCCACACCCTTCACCTAATGCTCACACGCACCTCCATCACACAGCTGCTTGTGACATGTCAGGAATGAGTGAATGCACCCAGAACCATGGGGCTGGGGGCAGTGGAGGGAGTGGGGTGGAGTGCCCGAAGTGTGATACTGTCCTAGGCTCCTCTCGTTCACTGGGTGGCCATATGACCATGATGCACTCACGGAATTCATGCAAGACACTGAAGTGTCCCAAGTGCAACTGGCACTACAAATACCAGCAGACCTTGGAGGCCCACATGAAGGAGAAGCACCCTGACTCTGGAAGCTCCTGTGCGTACTGCACCAGTGGACAGAGTCACCCTCGCCTTGCCCGTGGGGAGAGCTACACTTGTGGCTACAAGCCCTTCCGCTGTGAGGTCTGCAACTATTCCACTACCACCAAAGGCAACCTAAGCATTCATATGCAGTCTGACAAGCATCTTAACAACATGCAGACATTACAAAATGGAGGAACTATTCCAACCGCTGGTGAACAGGTGTTTGCGCATGCACCTGGAGGGGTGATACCTGTTTCTTCTGCTACCCAGGCCAGCAGCCATCATCCTATTCACCACCATCATCCAGCGCAGTCCTCCACCCACATGGCAGGGCCCTGTGGTGCCCCTTCACCTACCAAGCCAAAAAGCAAGCCCACCTGGCGGTGTGAGGTGTGCGACTATGAGACCAATGTAGCACGTAACCTGCGCATCCACATGACAAGCGAGAAACACATGCACAACATGATGCTGCTTCAGCAGAACATGACCCAAATGCAGCATGGCCGGCTTGGTCTAGGTGCCATGCCTTCACCCTCAGAGGCTGAGCTGTACCAATACTACTTGACCCAAAACATGAGCCTGCCACCGGGCCTTAAGATGGACCCATCTGGAGCTGATGCCCAGTTCTTGCTTGGAAGTTTTCATCTGGACCCCAACATGGCGGCTCTGGCCCCAGCACTAGGTGAGTTTAATGAGTTACAGATAACACATATGGCAGTTCATGTGGGTTTTGAGCACTGTCTTTGTGTTTAACTATTCATCTGTAGTTTCTTAAAGACATATAAGAGCATTTCATGTTTATTTAAACCATGCCATTCCTGTTAAACTATTTGACTTTTTATGTTGTATGGGTGATAGATTATTTTTTTTAATTCAATGTTATATTTTAGCCCCCCCCCCCCCCTTGCTAACATTATTATCTCCACCCATACTAACACATGCTACAAACACTGTATCTCCCCATGCTGACAGCTCTGTCTGTGCCTGTAGCCTTCAGGCACACCTTCCTTGTTTAACATTCACTCACTCTCTTAAACAACTTTGAAACAGGTGAGTGAGGAAGAGAGAAATAGGCACAGGTTGAAATGTATTTGAAGGGAAGCGAGTGTCAGTATGCAGAGAGATAAAGGCCACTTACCTAAATGTATAGAAAGCAAAATGTGTGGAGTGGGGGGAGAAGTCAACATGCTTTATGAAAGGTGCACCCTTCAGTCTTGAATTGACTTGAGTGACAGGTATTTAACCTGATTTACAGCATTAAGAAAAAAAAATCTGTGCCAACATGTTCAGTATGTAGCTTTCTTGAAATAAAGACACGATTCTTTAATGTAGATATCATGCTTGGTTTAATGCCTGAAACAAGAAAAATAGTTTGACTGTATGTGTTTGTATCAAGGCTGACACATAAAAAAAAAAAAAAAGCATAGCTGGTACAATAGGTTTAGGAGGATTTAGATTTAGCATATTCACGTAGTGCTTACTAGTCTTGGAGATTTCAGCTTCTGCAACTCAGACACTGGCACACAGAGAAAAAGAAGGAGTGAGCGAGCAGGAAAGACAGGCACACACATCTTCTTAACACTTAAGCTTCGGTTTATTTTTCGCATCCTTATGTGTCATTCTATCTGGGTCAGATTGGCTGGGAAATCCCCCATTTTGCTGCCCCTGTGTTTGTTGTGAAAGATAGTGTGACGGAGTAGACTGGGGCCAGGGGAGTGTTCCACATGGCCAAGTCCTCTTGGCTCATACTAAACATCACTGTTTTCATGTCAATACTATGCAACTACCACTGCATACCAGCTTGTCCTTGTTTCCTGCTTTTGTAATTGCAGCTATATACTTTACCATAGTCAAAAAAAGAAGGAAAATGGGCCTAGTGAAGGTAATTCAGCAGCATAGTAAAGAATTTGGCATGCCAGTTATAAGCCCACAATTTGCACAGACTTGTTTCAAACTGTTGCCAGTTCAAAGACACAAACAGGAATTGATTGCTGTGACTAATTCTTTTTTTTAATCCTCCCTCTTCTAGCCATTTGGTTGGTTTTCCAGTGAGGAAATGTTCAATAAACATATTACAGGGAAGAAATGACAGGCATAAGACTTATAAAGAAGAGTGGAGTCATTACACAAACAATCTGGAATGTTCAGTGCACTTTCATATGTTTAAAGTCTCACACAACAAGCTATCAGATTTAGATATTTGCATATAAGTGACAAATTAGACCTCTGAAATCCGGTCATCATAATATACATTTTGTTTTTGTTTTTTATAAAGTACAACTTGTAAAACCTTTCAGATTAATGCCCCCAGTGTTTTTCATAATGCTTCCATTATAAAAAAATGTTCTACTCTACTTAAACATTGATATCGACTGACAAAAGCAAAATATTCAAATTATGTTCTTACGAGATATGTTTAAGAGTTCATGAATACTGAACTTAACCTACAGATTTAAAAGTGTTTACATGAGAGGATTATGGAAAGAAAAGAAACTTCTCTAGGTTACGTATGTAACCATGGTTCCCTGAGGGAACGAGACGCTACGTCAAGATTCGCTTTGGGAACGCCCTTGCGTGACCGCGTTCTGAAGCACGTGTCAAATCCGTCCAATGGCGCAGCGAGAAGTCACGAGCAGGGTGACGTAAGCACCAAAAATCATAAAAGCGCATCCGGCCGGGCGCAAACCAGCTTCGATGAAGTAGCTCCTGCAGGGATGCAGGGAGTATGGCAAGAGACGCAGCGTCTCGTTCCCTCGAGAAACCATGGTTACATACGTAACCTGAGACGTCACCTTCAGGAAATCGAGCTGCGTCGAGATTCGCTTTGGGAACGAGAATACCAACTGCGCCATACTACCAAGTCCCTGCCTGTGTGTGTATCTTATGAGCACATCACAAAGAGAGAACTTGGGAACCTGGGGTAGATGCCAGGTGTAGGTTGTAAAAGCAGATGAAAGTGTCCGGAAAGGACCAGCCCGCCGCAGCACAAATTTCCTGCAAGGCCACACCCAAGCTGAAAACCTTGGAGGCCGCCATACTCCTGGTCAAGTGCACTCCGACTCCCATAGGAGATGGGAGGCCAGAGGAATCTTAGGCTAGTGAGATGGCCTCGACCACCCACGTGCTCATAGTCTGCTTGGTCGCCGGAAATCCCTTCTTTGGCGGACCAAAACAAACAAAAATCTGATCTGCCTTACGCCACGGGGCAGCTCTGTGTGCGTAAGCGTCCAGTGCTCGAACTGGACAGAGCAGATTAAGCCTTTCTTGGCCTACTTCCTGGAACGGAGGAGGACAGAATGCCTGAATTAATATGGGCCCTGGTGAAGAAGTGGGCACCTTAGGGACATACCCGACCCTCGAAAGTGACAGAAAGTGCCTAACCCTGCCTGGGCGAATACAGGCACCAAACAGAGAGTGCCTGAAGATACCCGATCCCTTTTTTAGTGAGGAAACAATAGCGAGGAGAAGGGAAAGATGGTCTGAGCCCTTGAAGCAAAACTTGACGAACTCTTCTTGGTTCAAAAGGGGACATGCATAAGCCCTCAGAACCACAGCAGGTCCCCTGAGGGCACCTTGGTGCGCTGTACCGGCCTCAGCCTCCGGGTGCCACGGAGGAAATGTGTAACTATCGGGTGTCTTCCCACTGACTGACCACGCTGAAGGGTGTGGTAAGCAGCTATGGCCGCCACGTATACTTTCAGAGTGGAGGGAGATAATCCTGCGGAGAATCGCTCCTGCAGAAAACTCCAGAACTGTACCAATTGGGCATTTGACTGGGTCCTGCAGTCGCTGTCCGGACCATGAAGTGAAAAGTTTCCACTTCAAAGTGTACTGTTTCCTTGTGGCAGGAGCTTTGGACTGGAGTATTGTCTCAACAACCTCAGTGGAGAGACCAGATGCTAGGAGCTGTGCCCCCTCAGGGGCCATGCCCACAGCTTCCATAACTCCGGGCGGGGGTGAAGAATGGCGCCCCCCGCCTGAGAGAGGAGGTCCCTCCTGATCGGAATCTCCAGCGGAGAGCCGTCGAGGAGGAACACCAAGTCCGAGAACAAGCTTGTACAAGGGGCGCGAACGCAGACCGCCCCTAGACGTTGATGTAGGAGACCACTGATGTGTTGTCTGTGCGGACAAGCACAGGATGCCCCCTTAGGTCTGGAAGGAAGTGTATCAGAGCTCGAAACACGGCCAGCATCCCCCGGCAGTTGATGTGCCAAAAGAGATGATGGCCTTCCCACAGACCCTGGGCAGAGCGGCCACTCATGACCGCTCCCCAGCCCGTGAGAGAGGCATCCGTCGTTAGCATTACGCGACGACAAGGAGCCCCTAACGTCGGGCCTTGAACAAGGAACCAATGTTTCTTCCACCTGTCTAAGGCACGTAAGCATCGCTGCGTGACCTTGATCATACAAAGCGGATTCCCCCTCAGGGAAAAACCCTTTGGTTCTGAGCCACCACTGCAAAGGTCTCAAGTACAGCAGGCCAAAAGGTATCACATTAGATGCAGCTGCCATCAGACCCAGCAGTCTCAGAAACTGCTTGACAGTGAGTGACTGGCCTTCTTTTACTCTCGTGACTGTCGTGAGGATTGACTCGATTCGAGCAGGAGACAGACGTGCCTGCATCGAGGTTGAGTCCCACACCACGCCTAAATAAGTGGTTCTCTGTAGTGGAGAAAGAACACTCTTCTTGGCGATTAGTCTTAACCCCAGCTCTCTCATACGGGCGAGGACGACATCTCGATGCCGAACCACCATCTGCTCCAATTGAGCTAATATCAACCAATCGTCGATATAATTGAGTATGCGGATGCCCTGGAGTCGCAGTGGAGCCAGAGCAGCATCCACACACTTCATGAAAGTGCGGGGTGAGAGTGACAGGCCGAAGGGAAGAACTCTATATTGGTATGCTTCGCCCCCGAAAGCAAACCTCAGGAACTTCCAGTGTTGAGGGAGGATGGAAACATGGAAATCGTAACAAACCAGTCATCGGACTGGATCTGAGATACTATCTGCTGATAGTGAGCATCTTGAATGCTTGAATCTTAGCGCGGTTCAGAAGATGGAGATCTAAGATCGGACGCAACCCCCCCCATCCTTCTTCGAAACTATGAAGTAATGGCTGTAGAACCCGGACGCTCTCTCGAGAGGAGGAACACGTTCTATGGCCCCCTTCCTCAAGAGAGTATCTACTTCTTGTTCCATTACCAGAGCCTGCTCGGGGCCCACTAGTGTAGGGATAACCCCGTTGAAGTGAGGTGGATGAGAACCAAACTGAATTCTGTAACCTCTTTCTACAGTCTGCAGGACCCATTTTGAGATATTTAGTAGAAGTTTCCACGCTACCAGAAAAACTACTAAGGGAACCAGCCTCTCGAGGCTGGCCTCTGGTATTAGAGGAGCCGTTCGGTTGCCCGGAACGGATGACCAACAGGGAAGAACCGACCTGACTGGTAGCACCCAATTGAGGGGGCGAGCTCTCCCGTGCCGTACCGTTGCCGGGTGGCAGCTGGAATTTCGCTCGTTGGAGCTCACTGAGCCCTGAAGCACCGAGGGTGGCAGGGGTATCAATAAGCCTCCGTGAGGGCACTGAGGAGGTTTGGGCACCGTATACTGAGGTGTTATACTTTCCTCCCCAGGTGGGCTGCCCTCACGGACCTGACAATAATAGGACCATTTAGCCGAGGTCCTCTTAATACAAATAACGGTCCGCAGATCCGTTTTAGGTCTATAAGACCCCAACTGAGAGCATCGCCCGACCCCCGATCTTTCTGTGGAGGGGTGGGGGTTGCAACGCTCTGTTTTTGAGACTGGCAATATGAGGAGCTTTATGGCTTGGGCTGCTGCCGCTCAGCAGCCCCACCCCTGAGCAGGTCAGCCTGGTATACTTGTAACACTGCCATGGTGTGCAAACATGTGCCAGCCTGACCTACCGCCATATAAGCTTTCCTAACCAGACTCGATGTAAGCCTAACGGTTCTGGTGGGAAGCTTCGGGGCCTTCAGTTACGATGCTGAGGATGGGGAGAGATAGATCGCAAGCGTCTGCTCCACCACTGGCAATCGCCCCATATCCCTTCTCATTCAGCCCCAAGATGTTGGAATAATTTGAGACTGTGGGGCTGTAATACAGGATGAGTACAGTTTCTCCCACGATCTTGCCACCTCAGCATGGAGATCGGGGAAAACGGAAGGCCCCCATCATGAAGGCTGTGATCTGGATTCAGAAAAAGCTCGTCTAATTACGTTTAGGACGAGCGTCCTGTTTCTCGGCTGGCCAAACGATATTTTATTCTGGCGAATGCACGAAACACACCCCATAATCACAAATCACACCTCATACGTGAGGGACTGTGGTGGGAGTCCACAGTCTCCTCTGTCTCGACACTCATCACGTCCACCTCCTCGGAGGAAGATAAATGAAGCGTCTGGCTCTCTCTCTCTCTCTGGGGGGGGAAGAAACCGCAGCGCGGGCTTCCAAACCGTGAGAGAGAGAGCCGCGGATCTAGCGCGGGAGGACCGAGAAAAGGACGAGCCCGTCTCGGATCCCTCTGCTAAATCCACCCACGATTCCCACGACAACAGTCTATGCCGTGCCTCAGCAACAGCGGGACCGCTGCCAGAGGGATCGCGAGCCTGGCCGCTCTCATCAAAAGCAGCCAGGCGAGAGCGGAGCGTGCGCAGCGAGAGCTCGCAGTGATGACAATCAGCTGCTCGAAAGCTGACCGTGCACGCTTCGCTCCTAAACAAATGACACACAAATCGTGTGTATCCCCTGCCGCCAGATATCGTGGGCAGGGAGAAAAACAGCGTTTGTAATGCCGTTCACTCGCCATACACGTTCTCATTGTTTTTTATATATGAGTGCTTCTGCGGACAAACAACAGTAAATAGACAGACACATACACAGAGCGCTACTGAAGAGCAGAAGCTGGGTGGCGCCCGGCCGGATGCGCTTTTATACTTTCTGGTGCTTACGTCACCCTGCTCGTGACGTCTCGCTGCTCCATTGGACGGATTTGACACGTGCTTCAGAACGCGGTCACGCAAGGGCGTTCCCAAAGCGAATCTCGACGCAGCTCGAGTTCCTGAAGGGGAAATGACTTTGTTAATAGATGCACATTGTAAGAGTACTAAAGAGAAGTTTAACAAGCCTGAAAAAACAAGGGCAACAAGAGGCATAATAAAGCCTAAAAACTGTTGAAAAAGGAAAAGGAAAAAGAAGGAATTTTATAAAATGAAGAGATTAAAATGAAGAGAAAGCATTATAAATAGAAATAGTTTTCCTCAGAGTGGTGGATCTTACAATGATTTGAAGGAGATTGTCAGAGGTCTCTCTAACGCAGCACTAAAAGCTGAAGGTAATGGTGAAATGAGCAGGCTGCATGCTGCCCCAATAAATAAAAGGAGCTGTTGGAATTAATTTAGTGTAAAGCCATACTGGTTCAGCGGGTGCTCTCAATCTGGGCAGTGACAGATTGAAGATCAGCGAACTGAGGCAACAGCTTCTATGCATCCCTCGTCTCCAAATCTCAGCCTCTAGTGTCTTCCTCAAGCTGTTCTTTGAGACCTTGTGCTTCTGTTGTTGAATTTATAGTTTCTTTGGCTCCCACACCTTCTTTTCATTCCTTAAAAAATACATTAATAAAACATTTTTTTTAATTCAAACACTTTGAGCAGGAGGATCGATTAGTTCCCAATCAGAGGTGAAAGACCAAGACTTCAAGAAGGAAGATCTAATTTTTTATTTTAGATTTTTTATAATTTTTTTAGTGAAAAGATGCTTGTAGTTGATTTACAGTAATGTAGCCTGAGCACTCTTTAGATCTCCGGTAATGATTGAATAACTTTATTTTTGTGCCTCTGCTCACAGCCTCTGGAGTTGATTTAATGGCAGGGCTATGAAAGTGCAGGACTGTGTAAATCCACACCTCTCTCTCTCTTCTTACTCTTACTCTGAGCTCAAAGGAAAGGATAATCTTGATTTAATAAAATTATGTAGATAAATACACACTTGCACATTATCCTGGAGAGCAAATTCACTTTGACTGCACAGACAAACATGACTCTTTGTTAAAAGTCTGAACTATGCACCTTTTCCCTGTTTCCCAGGACATTCTTGTAATTTGAGGAAGTTTTAATGAGGGAGGGAAAATCAGCACAGATGAAATGACCAACCCTCACTGTTACATTGTATTGGACCATGTGTCCATATGTCCCTTATTGCCTCAGATGAAAACTAATGGAAAATTAAAAGTAGTGCTACATGCTGTATTTGAAAAGAGACAGTGTACTTGTGAAAGATCAATATTCTGTCTGACAGATCAGTGATCACTTTTGTGTCTTCTGTTCTCAGTTGGAGGGGACATTGCAATGGATGTACGCCTGGGTGGGGGACAGCTGGTCTCCGAGGAGCTGATGACCTTGGGTGAAAGCCTATCCCAGACCAGCGACCCCTCCCTCAAACTCTTCCAGTGCGCTGTGTGCAACCGCTTCACTACCGACAACCTGGAAGTGCTTGGCCTGCACATGAGCGCCGAGCGCTCGCTCCCAGAGGAGGAGTGGAGAGCGGTGGTGGGCGACTCGCACCAGTGCAAGCTGTGCCACTACACCACACAGCTCAAGGCCAACTTTCAGCTGCATTGCAAGACTGACAAACATGTGCAGAAGTATCAGCTGGTGGCACACATCAAGGAGGGCGGCAAGGGCAATGAGTGGCGCCTCAAGTGCGTGGCCATTGGCAACCCTGTGCACCTCAAATGCAATGCCTGTGACTACTATACCAACAGCCTGGAAAAATTGAGGATGCACACGGTCAACTCCCGCCATGAGGCCAGTCTCAAGCTGTACAAGGTGAGTGACTCTTACCCTAACCAAGTGCCATGTGACAAGTAATCCAGCCTCAAGTAATTTTTCTGTCTACATTTAAAGCAAAAATTCTGTACAGCAATCTCAAAATTTTAAAAAAAATAAATTAAGGAAAAGGGAAGTTTTGAACAGAAACAGAAACAGAAACAGAAACTCCGATCAACTTGGAAGAGACAGGGTAGCATCTTTCTGGTTAGGACACAGTGTTAGACTTTCTATGAGTTTTAAACACACATCCAGCCTACTGTACGACTGAATCGACCAGCACTTTCCATCTATACGGCCAACTATGAGTGATGGCCCGGTGCAGTATGTTAAGGTCTAATGCGCGTGCAATGGAGAGGGGAGAACAGGGACACTTAGAGGGAGGGAGGAACATGGCAGGTCAGCAGGGTGGGGAGAAGGGCAGCTGATGAATTTGCTGAAAGAGAGAATGAAGAAGTGTGAAGAGACAGAGGTTTGGTGCTAATACCATTCGGAGTGGGAAGGGCAGAATCGCTCTCGACAGCCGTATTGATTTTCACCGGACTTGGAGCTTCACCTTCTACTCTAATCATTCCATAATAGCCAATGGATGAACACTCTCTGAACAAATGGCCATAAATCTAACAGGCCTGATTCCATTTAGGCACCTATCCTGTGTTTCTGCGAGCCTAGCTCAGGCTGTGTTTAACTTAGACTGGCACGACTGCACACAGGGACTTCTCTCCTTAATTCTCCCTTTCTTTCTCTCTGTCGCTTGTTCTCACATGCTCAATGAGTTACTGACTCACATACCACCCATTTCAGCTGTAAATCACTACCCATGCTTACTTGACCTTTATTTACACTCTTTTCTCAAGTGTTAAACCTTTGAGAGTGAACAAAAATATACAATACATTTTATTGCATTATATTCAGGGATCTTTGAAGACAACATGCATTTGCAACCTACTCTAACATACTTCAGAGTGAAACTGAATATTTAAAGAGAAAAAAAAAACTGGTAGGGTCAGATATCATTGGCTATTAACCTTACCAAATGTAACCTAAAACAATGGCTTAATAGCTATTTGGCTTTTGGTTGACATTGCTTTCCCTGCCAGCACCACCTAAGTGAGGGCAGCTGAAAAGGAGGCAGAGCTATGTTGTTACATTTTGATATAAATTTACCAAGACTTAAGTCCAGTTCACCATTGACTTCATTGCCGGTTTCCTGTTTATGAACCCTTTACAATCAGAGATATTCTAGCATTGTCAAGGTTTGTCATTACCCTTGGTCTGTGCTGAGAGGCTCTTGGTCAGCTGTTCCCCTGATGAACTAGTTTGTAATGGTGATTAGGGGAAGGCCATAAACCAGCTTCCACTGCATCTGGTGATAAAAGCAGACAAGCTTGAGCCGAAATTGTCTGCCATACTCAAGCTGGAACATGCAATGGGCGTATTTACAAATACCACAATGATTCAAATATGTAACACAAGACTCTTAACGAGCATGGCTGACCCATGGAGGAATTGATGTAGTCATGGGCCTTATGTAGCTCCAAGCAGGGTTTAAAACCCAAGAAACCAGGAATTTTAGCATCAATGGCAAGAAATAGCAGAAAATATCTTATCTAGCCACCAACTGCAATTAATCTTGCTGTATAGATCCATTTTTTGTTTGTTTGTTTGTTTCTGGGAAATTCCAGCATCCACCTCATACTTACATTAATGATGTCTATACTGTTAGCACCAACATGTTTTAGAAGCACTATAATATTCCTTCAACTGCCGACGTTCCCTGAAAAGAAAGAGAGCTTGCAGAGAAGAGACTAGTCTGCCTAACTGCGAATGTTCAGTACTCTGTGGCAGATTAGAAATGTTCGACACATCCAAGCATGATAATTTGTAAACTTTAAGCTGCTTAAAATGGTTCCTCAGCCCGAAAAGCCCCACAGATCAGAACAGAGGAAGAGAGAAGAGTTGACTGACAACAGCATCACCCTTGTAAGCAAGCAACTTCCATCAGTGGCGACAGGCCTACCCGCAAAACTAAGACATTCACAGTTTGAGTTATAGCTGTATTTCATGACATACAAATGTGATTAGAGGACGATAAGCACATGCTGCTGAGGTCTTGCTGTAGCATGGGTTTCTAACCCCACAATAACACAGGCTTCATTTTACAGTGAATTTATAGCCCTGATAGACATACTGACTGGCTGACACCAACAGTATGATTTGCTAGCTCAGCTAAGCTGACTGTACAAGTGGTAAAACAGGAAAGGAAAATGAAAAACACACTATTTATTCCCTCCAAATGAAATCTGATACAAAATGCAAAATTTTTCGACCTCCTGCTGGGAGAAAATAAATCATCAAGTCAGCATAAACAAGCTCTAAGATGTGGTAGATCCTTGGGACACTTTGCCCAAATCAAACTGGTTTGCATTAAACAGGCCCTTTGTGTGCACAGCTCCGTAAATTGGAGCCTGTAATTACTGGAATTAAAAAGAAAGGTTTAAACTGAAGGCTAAGCTGGATGGGATAATTTGAGAGTCTGTGGTATGCGGCACATATTAGGGCTTTCTAAAAATACACCTTCCCCCACAACCCCACAGATTGGAATGTTCCGAAAGCCTTTGGAGAGCTTGGGAGAATTGTTCTAACCGCATAGACCACTGCACAGCAGGGGTGATGCTTTCCGACTTTGGTATCTGGGGTACAGGACCGAGTTCCTCTCTGGTTTCAGACACACCCATCAGTCAGTCTTGCACTCATCTCAGAAGAACTTTTACCTTCTACTGCTCCCTCCAAGTTCCCGCTTGCTGGCTGCTTTGTGGCGAGAATGATGTCATGATAGTCACCCATAAGCACTTGCAGATGGGCTGTACAACGATACCCAGGTCAAGACAAAGCTTAGGCTTCTCAAGTTCTGAATTGTTGGTGGAACCTTAAATTTTCAGAGTCAGAGAAAGTGCACAAGAAATCAAGAACAACTCTAATCGCTTTCATTTTTCGTGATCTGTGCACATTATTCCAATTAAAAAATATATCTTTGTAATCTTTCATGAAAATCTTTCCTTTTTTGGCTAACATTAACAAAACCTCTTAATTTGCAACCCCACTCCCCCAACCACCTGTCATAAAGAGACTTTTTACAATCCTGTCAGATAGGATTGAGTCCTGCCCTACATTTTTAGCTAATTTTACTTCCATGAGTTGCAAATGCCTTTCCATGATGATTTTAAGTATCCATATGCTGCATGATTACTCTTCCTTCAATTTTCTCTTGCACCACTTTTATATACACAAGTATACACCACCACTCTGTAGGGGACACATTCACTTGATATTTGAGTTCTTGTTCATGCTGAGTAAGCATCTCTCAGGTGCTGGGCTGCACTCAAGTCAGCCTTGAGTCTGAGACTTGGTTCTCTGCGCCAGACAGGATGGAGAGAGGCAGGTCTTCCAGGCAGGCCTTTCAAGCTAAGAGGAGGAGCTTCGGGCTAGCTACCATCCTTTTCTCAGGGGCCGGTACAATCTGGGGTAATTGAGATTGATTGGATGTTATTTTTCCTCTTGCAAATGTAGTCCATTAGCTTGGCACATGCATAATCAGTTTAGAGAACAGTTAACTGAATGTAATCATGTTCTTCGGTGTCTGCTCGCACAAAATCCACTCCAGATGCCGCTTGGCCGTGGAAAGAGAGGAAGAAAGTGCCGTCACTATCACATAGGGAATCTTTACCCAAGAAAGGCCTCATAACATTCACCCCCGCACCACCAGCACCAGTGTGCTGGTCTCGCTCCATTAAACACACAAACTATACAGACTGTGTGCTGCACACATTTACACGCTCCCCGTACATGTACAAATACACACACACATGCTCACACATTCTGTCATCTGTTCACTACTGCCCAAAATTTCCTGCAAACAGAACCCCGTAGCATATGTTGATGTGTCTCAGCTATGCTAACAGCGCTTTGACTGCACTCCAAGCGCGGCACAGGATCCAGCGCAAAGCGTCTGGATTTTGGACTCTCTACTTATTTTTCCCTCCAGTGCAATCCAACCAGATCAGCTGGGGTGTGAGGAAGGAAAATGTCTACACTCTGGAGAAAACAAAGAAAAAACACAGTAAAGCAAAACAGACAGTAATGTGTAGAAGGGGATTAGCCGTAGCAGCTATACTGAAAGGTATTAATGTGCCTCTCAGGTATCGTTCTACCTTTTACATCAGAATCTAATCAATGATGCAGACCCCCTCCATTAATAATTATGATTTTTATCATTACTTGTCCTCATCAGGGTAACAGACTCCAATCATCAAAAACAAATAGACTGAGAATGCCCTGGCTCCAGCAAGATTGTGTTTGTTTTTTATTATCAAATAAAAGTGCAGAGTAATTTCGAGTTAAAGTCGCAAGGGAGCATTTTACCACTATTGGTACGGCTCGTGGTTATATCTTTCATCTGTGGACAGTGAAGCTCAACCTCTATTCCAGAGAGAGCGCCACACCCAAACTCCAGAAGTCCCTCCAGACATCAGTTAGAGAAGAGACAGAGAGAAATATGATGGGAGGGAGGGGGAAAAGTAGGTCTGAGAGCACTAGAGAGAGAGGCGCTCGTTTAGATGGAGATACTCTGCTAATTATCATGGCTAGCCTGTGATTGTTCAGTAATAGTGCTCAGTGGGGAAAAAAGGTTTGCTGCTGTTCCAGGAAGGGCTGAGCTTTGATTTACCGGTAGTACCATGCTAATAAAGCGCCCATTCCATATCCACAGAGCTGCTACTGAGACATCCTGCCTCTCTCCAGTCAAAGATAAAGTCCATATAACATATATGAGCCCAGGTTTATAATTATAAGACTCTTTTGGATTTGTATACATATGTATATGTTTATATCATAAGATCTCAATGATGTAGATCCATGTCAGCACCAGGTTGTCCATAGGGTGTTGAACTCTGCCTCACAGAAGCCAAACAGAGGCTCTGCTCCCTTTAAGACAAGGGGCGGAGGGCTTTTCCCCAGAAGAGGAGTCGAGTTTTGCTGAGAGAGCTGTCCGTTAGCGTGGGAGGGGTGTTGTGCAGCGTGACATTGGTTTGTAGAGTAGTGGGCGGGCTTAAAGCTGTATCTGGAAGTCTGCAGGAATTTCACAACTCCTTCAGCCCCCACCTCAGTAAGGCCAGGCGCTGACCCATTGCACAGCTGCAGCTGATGATTACGCATACATATGCCCCTCTAAGTGTCTGTGTGTGCATTCATTGGAGGGACCAGCAGCCAACCAGATACACATGGTAGGCCATGCAGTTCTTAAATATTGTCCTATATTACAAAAGTTGAGAGAGAGGCACATGGATATGGAAATGGACTGCAAGAGAGCACATCTCTTTGTGCAGAGGCTGAGGAGCAGATATTATTGTGTTGTAATAGCTGTTTGTTTTGATTTCTCCCCCCTCTCTTTCTTTTTTGGGCAGCTAGACAAGAGCAACTAAGCAATGCTCTTGCCACTGCTGAAGGAAGCTGTTGATCCTATTATCTGCTGCCTGATCAGCACAAACAGGGGATTGGAGACTGATGAGGGACTGGGGTGTACACAGGGATCAGAGAGTATGCTACACTACTGTAGGAAGGCACAAGAGTGTGGTAGTTTGTAAGGAATGTGTAGTCATAGGCAGAAATATAAACAAACCCTAAGTATTAGAAACTTTGGAGGGTAACGTTGCTCCCGCAACGTTTCAGCTATGGACATAACTGATACCACAAATTGTGTGGTGTGTTAAGTAGGTATGCTATTACTTTTCTAGGTAATCAGACTTAAAGTTTTTGCCTGGAAGATGATAATATAAAAAAAAAAACATTAAACAAGATACTTAAGTTACATCTAAAGGACCAGAATAATAAAGCAACTGATTCAAGAGTGGACTATTTTGACTTGAGCCTTTAAGAAACCCGCCAAAACACACCTAAAATCACTTACACCATGCTAGCACGTTTCTCTCAGTCTTTGAAGTTCCCAATTTGATTTGAAACCATAATCCTACCGTCACCTTATATTTAGGACTCGATCCATCTTCGTTTCTATCTGTGTCTCACTCGTCCCTTTTGCACATCTTTCTCCACACTTTGTCTCCTTAAAATTAATAAACAAAGCAAATACCCATCATGCACAAAACAAACCAGCATGGGTCACAAGCTGGTGGGTGGTCCTTCTCCGCTGCTCTCTTCTTAAGGTTAAATAGCTTTAATCCAACCAGCCTGGAAAACTAAACAGTTCTCCAGCCAAATCTTCTTTCTTCTCCCTTGTTTTCTCTTGATGTTTGCAACCTTCCCTTCTATAATTCTCTTTTTAGTACGTTGAATATCTGTGTCTTATAAAACACCTTATAAAGGGTAATGAGTGGAAGTTATAAAGATATTTCAGACAGGACCACTTTGGAAAGTTACTTGAGTTTATTGAAACACAATTTATCTTTGGCGGTATGGTTCCTTATGGGGGGGTTCTTTGCTCCAGAATAAATTGAACATACAAGAGCTTTAACATTAACCCCCCGGAACCATCAGCTTGGAAATACATAACAATTAAGACACTTAGTAATGTCTTTAAAAGCGAACAGTGGTAATCGTGTAGATGTGCAGTGGGACGTCTGTACTGTAGTTTGGTTATGAGGATGAGTGTCTCTCAGCAGTGAGGTCCATGCCAGTCGGCACTTGGAAGCCTTAGTGATCTGAAACAAAAGAAGACGACAACCAGAAGGTGCACAGTAATATGCTTATGCTCATAATGGCGAGGGAGGGTTGCGAGCAGTTTGAGCATACTTACCGAGCAGTAATGCCACGTATATATGTCCCGTGTCTAATAGGAGAATGGTAGTGATTGGAGCGATTTGACAGCTGACCGCGTCAGCTGGTCGCAGCCTATGCCTATGTGGCCTGACTGAACTAACGCTGCACTCGATTAAAAAAAAGTTCTTCAAAGGTAGACATCATCACACTGACTAGCTGATCTTTTTTTTTGTTTTTAAGTTGATGAGTTATCTTGAGTGCAATTACACTGCCATGCATTTTACGTGCAAGACTGACCTGACTCCTTGTTATGTAGTTATTTGACATTTAGTAGATGCTTTGAAGCAATTTAAAAGTTCACTTACTGCAGGCACAATCCCCCTTGGAGTTAAGTGGCTTGCTCAAGGGCACAATGTTGGTACGTCTCAGCATTTCTTGCGTTCATGGATTACACCCGGGTTTGAACCTCTTGACTTTTACGTTCCCGGCCCAGATTTTTAGCAACTTCGTCTTTTTATAACATGCCTTAATCAATGTTTTATCTTAGTAGTGCCAGCCGCAGTCTTGTAAAAGATGTTATAGTTGTATAATTTATATTGCAATCTCAACCCACACCCCTCCAATCAGAAGCTCCTCAACTTCTTCCTCCACCTCCAACTTCTCTCTGGCATAGTGAGAAGACATTTGCTCAGTCCTCAAAAATACCCCTTAATAGCCTAATTTGATCACTTGACTTGATGTGTTTATAGACGACTTACTACTTTTTATCATACCAGTATATATCATTTTGTACATTTACATGTGTTTGTTAGTCAAATTTGAGTCAAATTAGTTCAAACAAAGCCTTGAATCATGGCGAAGCCCTATATGGGTAAAGCCGGGCCTTCTCACAGAACGTGACAACGGTACCAAGGCAGGTACATTTTCTTTGAGGCAGACACTGGTTGAGCCTTAAGAAGAAAGAAAGAGTGTTTGGGAGAAAGACAGTGGGTGGTAAAGAGAGCAATAGACAGGCTTACTGGTTCACCAGCATCAATACATCAGTGACTTAGCAACCAGATTAATGGTCTGTGAGTGTCCCAGGCCACAAGGCTGCTCTCGGCGCTTAGTGGAAGGCAGAGCGCTGGAAAACACACTGTTTAGCTTTGGGCTGCTGAAGAGAGCCTTGGGACAAATAAATACACGCATGAAATGAGGCTTTGGCCCTCACTGTTTTTCACTCACCCCTCATCACAGATAATATCTCTCTTCTGAATATTCACAATGAAGTTCTGCTGAAATTAGGAAATCCTCATCCTTTTTGTGCTGGACAACCAGGAGTGATTACATGTGTGTGTGATCAAGGTCGACTCCACAGCAAGCTAATTAAGTCCTGGACTAGACCTTTCGTTGTGGAATGGCTGAATGCTGGGATACTTATTTAGACCCTGCTGACCCAGACTGGTTTATGATCTGTTGATACTGGTCAAAGTTGGCTTTGGTCCAGGTGGTGGTGGTGCTGTTCAACTGGTTGTGGAATAGGTTGACCAAGATAATCTTGCTAGTTGAGCTAGAGAATCCTCAACATGGACAATTCTTAGACCTTAGCTGAGATCAGGCTTTGAGTAGGACTAAAACTGCAGCCCGGGGTTTTAAAAAAAAGTCAAGGCTGACTTCTCCCAACAGAGATGGACATCCATTGAGCATCTTATGCATGGCCTAATTGCCATGCACTGGAGTCCAAGGTTAGGACTGGGAGCCGTAAATCTATCAGTGTTATAGGGGCAATGTTCTCACCAGATGCAGACTACAGATTTTCATCCCTTTGTAATTAAGCAGTTCAGCCTGTGGTGTCATATGGTTTTTATTGAGGCCCCTCTGGAAAAAAAATCATTTCACACCTTGTTTTCTCATCATGTGCTTTTATGCATGTAAAGAGGGGGAAAACCAAGAGAAACACATTTTTTTAAAGTGGGAAATGAGGGATAAAGGCTCTACAATAATAAATGAAAATTATGATTTGTTGCATTAAAAAGCAGAGATGTGAAAGTCATCAGGAAGTGACTCAATTAGTTTAGTATGTTATCCCCAAATGTTTTCTTTCTTTCTTTCTTTCCTTCTTTTTTTTCTTTCTCATCCTGTGTTCCAATAAAAAATATGTTAGTTGGGTGACAGAGCAGAGAATGAGAGGGCCAGAAAGGTGGTGAAGGAGTAGCACTAAATTCTTCAAGGTCAAACATTCACTGCAAGTTTACAGCCCTTGCATTCTCTGCTTTCAAACTCTAGTTGCCCATACAGGACACCTAGTGTTTAAGACACAAACATTTACAGATATTTATCCCAGCATTCTCTTTGAGGCTTTCTCTTTATGAAACCCCTCCCACTGATGAGGTGAATTCTGAGGTCAGCCTCTCAGAGGTGCCTTATTTTACTAGCTGCAGCTGCTGACAGTAGGGAAAACATTTTTGTTCTGTTGTTAAGTGGTTTCACACATTTGTGTATCATGAAGCATTTTTCAAACAGCACTGCTGATTTATGAAGTGGAGATCTTGGCGTTGTGGGCGCAGAGATGGAACACAGAGACAGCGGAGGAAGTCTTTAACACAGCCACCACATTCCTCCACCCTCTCTCCACAGGATCAACCAAACTCTCTTTCTTTCTTCATCCCCACAGCATCACCACATTCAATCAACACAGGGCCTAAAATTAGTCTGCCGCAGACTTGATCATTCATTTGAACGGGTTATCTCTGTCACTGCGAAGGAATTTACTTAATTTATACTCGTTAGGTTGGAATGGTCTTGTTCAGCTAATTTGAAACAGAAAGCCTGTCTTTGCTTCTGAATAAACAAGGTCTCAGGGAGACGTTATATTTTTGCCACTAGAGAAGATTACAAGATCTTGGTATGCAAATGATTATTCAAATTATTGTTATATTAAATTAAGCACTGAGAGGAGAGAGGGAGTGCCATGTTAATGAGTTATATGAAGCAGGCTTTATTAAATATTTGTTGATGTTGCAAAGGGAGCGGCATGTGTGTATTAATTCAGTACTGGCTGGTCCCAGTGGGTTCCTGTACACACACATGCACAAACATACACACGCTCACAGAACTACATTTTTGTTCTGTGTTTAGTCGGAGCAGATTTCTAGTTTTTTTTTAAATCACCCTCCATTCACAATTCAGTGTCACATTCAGAGTTATGAGATCCCTAGCTCTTGGGTGACCCCCAACCCTTTTTAATATGGAACTTGTTACCCACATCCCAGTGCATTCTCTATTAGCTGTCGCCTTAGAAATTCTATGAATGGGAGACCCACCTCTCCTCTCCGTTCTTTCAATCAGAAATATAGTTTGTTCTCTATAATTCTAATCTCTCTGATCGGTTCCTTCATTTCGTTTTATGGCTTGGGGAATCTTTCAAAACTGTAAAAACAGCTGCAGTTTATGGGAAATCAGGTGAACAAAAGTATGGTGTATGGGAGTGTTTGCCAACTTATTTCAAATCTCACTATATATTATTTGTCTGGCCCTCATGTTCAGTTCATATTTTTTTTAAATCACAAAAGCTCAAAAATGTGTCTTATCCTTCCATTTCCATCCATTCTATCTGTTTTCACCAGCTGCTCTTTCATATATTTGAATAACTTTGAATTACTGCGTGAGTGTATGAGGATGTTCTGTACTTAGTATTGTTTTCACTTGTGGAATGAAATTTGAAGCAGGTTGCTTTAAATTGTGAAAATTTGAAATCAGTGCTCTCATTGCTCTCTTATTTATTAAGAAGTCTAGTGGTTTGTTCAGATGCTAAAGCTTTACCTCTGTGCATGGGTGGAAAGGAATTCCCAGTATTCAACTTGACTTTTAAATGATTTAACATGATGAAGCCATCCCCAAAAAGTCAGGGCTTTATATACAAAAATCAAATGCAATCTGCCATCTCTGATCACAAGCAACAGCCATCAGAGCGAGGTTACGAAGGCAGAACAGGAAAAGCCATTAACTGCCAATCACAGCATCGATCCACAAGCCAGTCCACCACTACCATCACCACTGCCCCCCTTATACTCAATTGCACTTTCAAACACTCCAGCACACATGCAGTTTTGCATATTTGTGTCCACATTGCATGTTATCATCAAGCTTAACAAGACATAACTCAGAATTGGTCAGAATATTTTTTTTAAATAAATGAGTCAGAGCCCAATAATTTGACAGTTGACTATTTCTTAAAAATGTTTAGCTTTATCCATTCTTCGAAAGCATGATTTTCGTTCTCCTCAAATTTAGCTACTCCATCCAAAACAATTCACAACAAAGCCACACATTTCTCAAGGAACTAGACATGTGATGTATACAGCTTTGCATCAAACCAAGATTGTGCAGACCGCAGCTGCACCCTGTCCTCATCAGCACCGGTCTCTGCGTTTTTTGGATCCCAACCTCAGATAAAATAGGAAAACTAATAGATTTGGTGAAGGACAAAAGAAAAAAAAAAGGCGATTGATTTTTTTCCTCCATTTTCAGTAATGCCGTTAGGACGTATGGTCTTTAGGAGAATATTTACCTACTTCCCAGCTTAATAGAGATGCTGTATATCAGAGGGTGATCAGGAGCAGAGGTCAGGACTGGGGGGAGCAATTAAAGCCTGTGCATCTGCCAGAGCGGGCCATCCCATTGTGTGCAATGCAGGCGGAAACAGATAGGTGTGCAGGGAGCAAGCAAAAAGGCAATAGTTATTGAGCACGGTCTCGTGTTATTTATTGTGCTTTACTGTAGGTGATTCAGACCTCACCTTGCCTAGACCTAACCCACACTGAACTGTAGAGGATTGTAAAAAAACTGACCCACCTGTCAACTTTTTGTGTGAGCTTTTCAGATAAGCTCTTCTTTATCTCCTGGATATCAAGATTCCCCCTACCCTCCCCTGGAGTGCCTTTGACCTGCGCTCCATGACCAGCCAATAAAGCCAGACAGCGTAGGCAATGATAGATGTGGCCTGGGGCCTGTGCTCTCTTACCCCACTGCTGTGGCGTCCTCGTTGACACATGAGCCGGGGGGTAGAAGAGTGGGATGAGGCGGCAAGGAAGAATGGAAGGCCAGGGATATAAACCAGACCAGCCATTTTCTCCCGTCCAGCTCATAAATATTTGCATGGCTGATTTATAAACAGGCCATGCTAAGACAAGATCAAAGTTAACTGTATCGGTTATAGAAAAGCCTGGCTTCTCGCAACGCCGCCCCACACACAATGCTTATACCTATTAGAGCTCAAGGCCATACATCAACAGACGTATTGGCAGGGTTTCAGATCGGCCTGCTCTCGCTGAAAGGCTAATGGTGCCCCTGCTAAGGCTGTATGGGGCTCCGGCCTCAACGCGAGAGACACATAGATTAGTTTAATACCGTGTCTTTCTGCTAATGAAACTGCATAGCCCTGTCGAGCAACCCAGGTTGAGTGGCAGAATGCAGGTGGTGGTCAGGTTTCGAAGTATGCGGTGTGATGTCATGTATAGCCCCATTCGGATGCAGGAGCATGGACACCAGAGACAGTGTGTCCGAGAAGAGGACAGCAGACAGCTGCTCGTGCTTCTCTAGCTAGCCAGCCAGGCGACCTACACAAAGGTCAAGGTGGGGGTAGGCGATTAAGGGTCACTACTAGCATTGGACTGCTAATGCCGAACCACATGGCAAAGCGGTGACATGTAAACATATGTTTGTACAGATGCATGCACGCATGCGCAGCGCAGTCGTGGTGGACGAGGGGTGTCCAGGCCCGGGCCACTCACACATTAATAAGTGCACAAGCTGGCAGATGCGGTCAGCTTGGGGAGGAGGGCTGTTTGTTGACCCATGTGGAAGGGTTAGCGAACTTAGTAATGGTAGAGAAAGAGAACCATTCTCCATGGAGATCTCCTCCTTTTGTCCTAAAAATAGCTGAATAAATAGGGAATCCATCACCAGGACAGGGTGTGCCCTGGGTACGAGCGCAGAGAGAGCCGCTGCTAAACAGGCTGTCTAAAGACATCTGTCTGAGTTGAATTCAAAACCAGGGTGACACACAGACTGTAAGCTGGACATATATCGACACGACCCCCCTTATGCAACATTCAAGTTATCTTAAGTAATTTTAATGTTGCTTTTGTCCAGGACTGAGGGACTGTCTCGTGTTCTGTAACAGTACTGTTCACTGTTTGCTTTTAGCACAACATCATTTTGACAAATTAGCCTCGAAAAGAGTCTCGAAAAACTGGTTTCTAAAAATCTGCTCTCTCAAAAAGCCTAATAGAAATTGCTGAACATCTGTCGGGCGTCATGGTGCACACATTAGAGGATATGCAGCTACATTTTTGCCTGGATTCAGCTCCATTAGTACAAAACTGAATTTTTTTTTTCTGGCCTGGCCAGCAGTTGTGCTCTAATCTACAGGTATAGCCACGCTTTGAGCACTGAGAGTTTGTTATGCACCAACTTCAAAGATCTCCCACTGCATCAGAGAGCTGCCGCTGAGCAGGCAGACGCGGCTTTGGTCTGGGAAGGGTTACTGAATTATTACTGATGCTTTGGAGGGTAACTGTCCGACTGCAGGTCTGGGGAATATTAATCATTTATTTGATTGTCCGTATGTGCTGATTAATCAATTTGAGGGAGATCTTCAGGATTAACTACCCTATTATTCCCTTGTAAGAACAGATAAGAGATAAGACTTTAAAATATCATGTACCATTTATCATGTATTTTTAGTCCTCTGCAGATGAAGGCGGGCGAAATAAAAACTGAGGTGAGATTAGGCAGAACAGCAACAGAGGGAAAGAGGGGGAGGGAGAAAAAGAGAGAGAGAATGAATCTTTAGATCCAACCAGGACAGAGCACAACATATTTAACTGCTGTACTTCACAAGAGGTGCAGGATGAGGAGTGAGAACAGCTCATGTACTAGGCTTACATAACCAGACAGAGCCTTACTTTCAAAAAGCAACATGCGAGGAGAATCAGCAAGTGGAAGAACAGCAGGAAGTAGAAAACAATAGCAATCTGCACCTGTAACCACCTGACTGAGAGCAAGGCAAGGGGTTGAAAGGTGGGGGTTGGTGAACCAGTGAACCAGTGAACTCGGAAACTGTCATAGGTGAGTGAGTTGTACTTGCTTGTGGCTGTGCATGATCAAACAATGGCATAGTTTCTGGGTGCACCACCCATGTTCGAATCCGCCCTATAAATTCTCTATCCGCTGGCTGCTTGATGTGTTATGTCATGTGGTAATGCCTTTGATTTCGACATACCTCCGTTTGTAAATACATGAGCCTCTTAAAGAGCTGTGGTTATTTTTACAAGCATGGCGCTCCCGGCGCTTTGGTGGAGAATGCAGGGGAGGGAGAAGGCGAGAGCGAGGGACACGGAGCCGGGTTAGAAACTCTATACACTCCTCTCGTAGCTCCATTGCCAAGTGCACTTATGCCTCCAGCCGCTCATTGCACATGCAGTGCAAACTGAAGTGACACAGAAACTCGAGCCGGAGGAGGAGTGAGGGCCTTGCTCTTAGCGGCATGCTCAGGCCCAGTTATTCACTTTCTAGCAGTCTCTACCTGTTAACAGTTTGCACACTGCGCTGCTGTCATCCTGCACCTGCAGCAATATTTGCATGCTCAGTGAGTTCAAAATCAAATCATTTGGTGCAAAATCAAAATCATTTGGTGCCAACTAATACCATTTTGCCATATTTTAAGGACCTGTGCTCTTCAGTGAGTAACAGCTTCTTATTTTTGCAAGTACCTAAACTGGCTGCAAATCTCATAAGGAGGGCACTCTTCCACAACATTTAATACATTAAAGGAGTCACGTTAGTGGCTTAGTGCAATCCTATAACTAACGTTTAATTTACATTAAGAGCGATACAAAGCTCTTCTGTGCTGACACAGTAGCAGTGCCCGAAATTAAATGCCTCCAAATGGGCAGCCATCATCGCAACCTCTACAATGACACGGGGACTGATGGCGTGACTCACATGCAAAGCTCCTTCAGTATTTGCACAGCGACACTAAAGCAATGGAACAGCCTCCAGTTAGACCTGCACCTTTTTTGGTTTTAGTGATAATGACCGTATCTCAGCTGTAATTATGCTGGACTTGGAATGATGAGGGCTAAGGTTATCGATCCACTATTGATCACTCTGATCAATGAGCACTTTGTTTATTTTTTATGGAAAGTGACGTTGTATTTCTTCTTTACTTTGCAAGCCAATACGTCGGCGCTGATGACGGGTCCCATAAAGCGTTCTATGTTTTCAGTACCCATGTGTATTCTGCTTAACGAAAGAAGAGTGAGATTATGGAATGGACAGGCGAGATTCTCCCAAAGGGCACACAAGTGCTCAGGCTTCTCTGGCCATTGGCTAGAAGGTCAGGGTTTAAAAAGTACACTGCGTCAGGGGATAGTTTTTTTTTTTTTTATGTTACTCATTCCAATAAAATAGACATATTTTACTTGTGTACTGCGCATAAATAATTTATTATTATATACATATACATAATATTATATTTATTCTGTGCAGTTAGGCTAGAAACTGTGCATTATGGCCTGCGCATCCGACCACAAAATGAAGAAAGACAAAACCCGTTTTCCGATTCTCGCAATATAGAGGCACTGTATGTTTAGGTTAATGACACTAATTAACAAGTTAATTTGCTCAGATAAAGTGACAAGTACAATACAGCTCCCTGTCCTAGGCATTTGGGTCTTTAAAGCTCTTTATGCAGTTAGTAGAAGTTAAAGCAATTGAGTAAAGGCAAACAACATGTATCTTTAGAAACAGAGAGAGAGCCACTAGAAATGGATAGGTGCTCAAAGTTTGTGTTACCACTACATTGCTCTCAGACGCTCAGCGTATGTGCTATGCAAATAAGCTTCCGAATGTAGCCACCCCCAGCCTGCCCCCGCTTATTAATTTGCATGTTAAGAAGGTGAGAACTCTTAGGGCCTGTTGCGCCATTGTAGGCCCAACGCAGCAAATAAAAGCCAGGCTCTTTAAGCCAAGCTTAAATATTTACTCTGGCACAGGGCCACGATCAGGCCCTCTCATTACACCAGTCCTGTGGATGAAGGTGAAGCCGGCACATGAGAGGGGGGCAGAGCCTGGCAACTCAAACATTTCCTCATCGGAGACCAGTTCAAACACACCACGCCGCCGACTCCAGACTGCCCTTTGTGAATTTTAGAAACGAGAACAAGGAAGAGGGGAGCATTCTTACCGCCTCATAACCTAGCCTGAAGCATCAACCAATTATGTGGTAATGAAATATTCAAGCAGACTAACAAGGAACGCTGGAGGTGAAAGCTAGATAATACAAACCAGAGGAGTTAATACTGTGGGCTGTCCTTTTCATCACTTCTATAGCTTTTTTAGTATAAGGGATTGTTTACTTGGGTTGGATTTGGGTTTTGATAACTTGGGGGTTATTGGTAAGGGTTTGCCCATTATTAACCGAGATGTTGATGATCATCATTCAGGATCCTTCTAGTTTTGCCCTGACTCCTGTGAAGCATTAGGTATGTGGACGAAAAGTTTGATGTTTGTTGTTTTGACTAATCTTGTGTTACACCTGCCTCTATAGATAAACAGAAAGGCAGTAATTCAGTTACTTTTTGACTTGTGCACCCATTTTTCACCCATCTATAGACCAGCCGCTTCTAAGAAACTTGTGCCACCACACAGTTTCAGTTAAGGTCAGAGAGTTTTTGTAACAGTGGCTACAATGTTATGTTACACTTACTATGCTCAGGAATACAACATTGTGATTTTTTTTCTTTGTGAAAGAGATGTAGTTCTTTTTTTCAGGTATGTTTTTTCTTCTTCTCACAAATCGTTCTGTTCTTGCTAGATCACCAGAACCAGTTATGTGTTTTAGCTAATATAACAAATAAGACATCATTGAACGGTCTAAGTACCTCTGAATGTCTCTCGATTGATCGTGTCTGTCTCCTGTCTGCATGCCCCGAGACATACACAAATTTTTTTCACTGTCCCGTCCTAATAATTAGCAATACCGTCTCTTACCAAAATGGAGGGTTAGTTATGGGAAGCGTGCTGGAGTTTGTGGGGGTAGGAGGATCCGTACAGGTCCTAAACTGCCCTCCTAAATTTCCAGATGGCACCAGGCGGCCACAGATGTCTAGGGACAGTTGGAACAGCTGTGTGTGTTGCCCCTAGAGCTCCACACAGCTGTCGCCTCCTGCAGGCAGGGTTATTGTACTACAGGGCTGGGCTTGTATTCATTAAAACAATGGAAGGCTAAGCTGTTAATTAGCTCTTCATGGTGGAAGGCGACGTCTAGCGATTAATATAGTTTTGCAACTCTTTTCTTTTACCCAACCCTGGATTAAACTTAATTTCCTGCTTGATCTCTCGGTCACTTACTGTAAAATGTGGCTCAGCTCATTGTACATGTAAAATGTGTTTATTTTGAAATAATACTCCATTATGTATATATTCTTGCACTTATTCATGAAGGCCTTTGAGGGCATTGTCACTGCCGTATTATCACCGATCTGGGTATTGATATCTCCACCGCCTTGATTCCTTCTATAGAGTTCCCTTGCTCTCTTCCTTCCTCATCCAGACCTATTCACCCAATGAATTATGTGGACACATTGATCAGCTGATTGAGAACCATTGTTTGGAAATGCAGGGGCATTACTGGAGGAAGGATTACCCTATGCTTGTTTTGCGCCGGTGTATGCGAGAGGGTATTATTTAACTGCTTGTCACTACACCCTCCCTCTAACCGCTATTGCTTTTTACTCAAAGACACAAAGAAACATACACAAACGAGCGTACGCATAATCAACACAAGCTAAATGACTGCAGGCATTGATTGCCTTCTTTCTACAATTATGTTCCTATTGTTTACTTTCTAGCTGCTTATTTATTCCAAAGGAATTCAATAATTATTGCTTTATTTACTGTTAAAGTGCACTGGGGTGGTATAAGCTGCTGGAGAGGATTGGTTTTAAGGCCCACATTTTTCACCTTTGTTCTTTCTCAATGCACATGTACAGTAATCCATTCACACCAGTCTAATCTATGACAGAGAACTGAATCACAGATTCAGCACGGCTATTTTTTACCGAACTTGTTTAAATCACTGTTTCACATCTGGAACATGACTTGTAATCACTTGGTAAAGTTTAGTAAAGATAAATCACAAACAAGATTGCTTTAATTGTATCTCCTAGACGGATTAAATGGAGATGGACTTTTCTCCTCAGTCAATGTGAGAACAATGTCACAAATTGTGCTCAGACTGGCCAAGATAGCAAAGTCTTTAATTTAAGAGCCAGAGATTTCAATGCAATCTCAATTAAAATCATCAAAGATCTCAATTTCTAATCAAATTCTTCCAAATTATCTGAAGTTTGCTATCTACATTACTTCATTTTAATCTGTTATAAAGCTATGCTTTCACATTGTCAAGAGTTCTCTCATTTGTGTCTGTGTCTATTTCTCCTTTTTAGGAGAAACATCAGAAACAAAGTTGATTCTTGAATAAAACATTGCACAGAACTCCATTAACTCCTGAGCTATGAAAGAGCAACATCTGAGCAATAAAATGTTCCTCTGGGAAGTGATAGAATGACTATTCCAGGAGAACTGAGCAAAGCAAGCCTGAAAACATAGCAGAGAGTGAGAGAGGTGAAGTAAGAGGTAGGTATGCAGTTAAGGGGTGGATATGTGCCATCTCTACAGCCACAGCACAGCGTCTGGGCATGTCGCCGCTCGCAGTGGCTAATTTGAACCAGCCGCTGAACTTGGCATCCAGCACAGCTTCTGTGGTTTCGGATCTGTTACTCCTTCCACTACTGTTGCAAAGTGAGAAACGAGATAAAGAAATAGAGAATTAGAGAAGTGAAGGAGGTAAATCAGAGGACAAACTCATTAACTGTTGCAGCGTACTGTTAAAACACTAAATCTGCTTTTACTACTAACTTTTTTGAAAAATCATAATAGAAATAAGAAATGCTAACTTTTCGGGGCAGTTTTGCGACCACAGTACTGCTAAGTTAACCCACTCAAACATACACGTACACACACACACATACAAAGAATGAGATATGAGAAAGGGTGCAGCTTCCCATCTCATCTCTGCTTGGGTTTTTCTGCCCATTAGGCAAATTCTTTTGTCTCTTCTCAGGATGCAGAGCAGTGATCTCATTGGCTATTATTTAACCAGTGCGATCATTGGGCCGGTTACAAAGGTGTCAACACACTTGACTGTATCCATCATGATGACATATGGCTGAATCCAGTTTAGTTAGCTGCCCTTAAGGCACTGGTGTGACCCCATAGCGTCATGATATCTATGGATATATAACCTGACATAAAATGTGTGGCCAGTAGTTTGTCAAGCATTTTGGCTTAGATTGTGCTTTAGTCCTGTTTCTGTAATTTTTCTGTCTCTGGTATCAGTATCAGACAGTATGCGTCTGCGTGTCAGGTTTTACCTACAATGTGAAGACTAAATGTTTCCACAAGGACAGTAAATTCTAAAATCACCAATATTGTGGGGACCAACCCCCACATTTTCCTATGAGGAAAATGGCTTATACGTATTTCTTACTGAAAATGCAGAATGGTTTGTGTTAAGGGTTGAGGTAGGTCTAAAAAATAAATTTGCTTAGTATTAAAACAATGCAACTGAATGGAAAGTCCCCACCATGATACACCATGAAAAGCAGATGTATGTGTGTGTCTGAGCGAGTATGAATGGAAATCACCAGGCCTCGCCACTAAGTGCCGAGAATCATTGGGATAATTACAAAGCAATACACATTCAGACACTCTCTGGCTCACTCACAGTGGGAATTCGTCAGCTCAGGGAGAAATTGATAGCTATTTAGCCACTGGCTAGTCATCTGTTTTAATGCATTAATTTTGTATTAAGAGCACTGACAAATTTAATAGTAGAAATAGGGGTTGGATCAAAAGGGGGGTCTTGCATGTGTGTGTGGCTGTACACGCACCACATGCACATTTGTGTATGGCTTTAGGCCAGAAAAAAAATACTCTACACAAATGCATACGTGAATGCTTGGCCAGTGCATGTCAAGCTTGCAGTCCAGTTTCACATACATAATGTGTAATGAACCACAGTACTCAAGCGAACAATAAGTCAAGTCAAGTCAAGTCAAGTCACCTTTATTTATATAGCGCTTTTAACAATACAGATTGTGACAAAGCAACTGAACAGCATTAATTAGGAAAATAGTGTCAATAATGCAAAATGACAATAGAGTTACCTTAAAGAGTCCATGCTATTTAACTGGATATGTTGTTATTCAGGTAGCTTGTGACAATTATGCGACATGGTGACAGTTTAACTTCAAATAAATTGCATGCATTCAAATTGAAAAAGAGAACTGATGATGTTCACTTTTGTCATCAGTGACAATATGTAAAACAATTGTATCATGATGATTATTTAAAAAACTGATAAATGTGATGAGATGAAGTAAGAAAAAATATAAGAATATAAAAGTAGAATCAAATAATCCAATCTTAGTGAACAGTGTCAGAAATCGTTAGTATTAATTTTTATGGAAAATTAATATTTAGTGTTTATCTGAAATTTCTTCTCAATAAAATTTTTGTTTTTGTTGACTACTTTTGTTGACAGTAGGTCTGACAAAAAATGATTAAATATAGCATGATGAAATATTGACAAAATTCAAAAGATAAAAACGACTATATCAAATCTGTGTGTAAAAAAAATAGCACTCAAAAGACATGTTTAGCAGCTCATGCAGTAACATTGAGAATCCAACACGGACCTGCGTATGAATAGCTTGCATAGCTAGAAAACGTTTGTGTACTTGTGTAGAGTATGTTGTGGAACTTAGAGCCGCTTTACCACGATTCCTCTGTGGGCCTGGGCATTTGTGGAGGTATGCTGAGTGCCTGCCCTATATTAGGCTCTCTGGCAGTTAAAGTGGCGATAGGTGTGAAAGGTGTGTGTTTTTTCAGCCCACATAAGTGGATGCTTCTGTAGATCCATGCACAGGAGCAGGTAGGTGTTGAAAGTGATAGCTCTGTGTGATGGGAGCGAAGCAGGCAGAGACGCAGTGTTGAGTTGCAGTGGGGTGGAAAAGGTGGGTCACCTTTGCATTTACTCACCTACACGAATACAGGGGACTGATTCATCCTCCACTCGGGTCGTTATGTGCATGTGTAGAGAGAGTAATCAAAACTCCTGTCCGGTAAAGATGGGACGCACTTGCTGTGCACACGTGCACACTCTCTCTCTTTTTTACACACACTCACACACACACACACCCACACACACACACACACACCCCACATACAAAACACACACACACACACACACACACACACTTTCTCCCTCCACCCCCAAGGTTCACATCAACTGCAACTGCACTTCCCCACAGCTCATGTGCTCTCCTGTAAGTCTGCCATTAACTTCCAGCCAATTAAATGAATTTTGAGTAGTAATGTAAGCCATGCTGACTCTGTGGCCTTCTCTGGCTCCGGGGGCCTGTATGTGGCTGTTCTGGGGCCCCTGTGGAGGGGAGACTTCTCAGCACCCTGACCGGCCCCTCCCTGCTCGGTGAACATGACTTTTTCATTAAGCCGCTGAATTCCTGCACTTCAGTTGGAGGTGATTTATCAGCATGGAGCTTCATCTCAGGATCATAGGAAACAGACACGCCACACACCGATGCTCTCTCATGCGTTATTGTGTTTCACGTTCAGACCCAGGGGTGTGTATGTGTGTGTGCTGGGTGGGAGATTAGGTGTAGAGAGCATCTCAGGGGTCCCTCCTGTGGATGTTTCAGATGGAATCATGTGGAAATATCTGTGTGTTTGAAAGAAAAAACGTAGGTCCTTGGACGGGTCTGTTTGGCCCTCTGGTGTCAGACCTGGAGAGCAATATATGTATCTCTGCTACATGGAAATTATGAATATAAATTACTATTATCTCTTACGGTGTGTTGGAGAGCCTTGAGCCTTCTAATCTCCCTTACATAAAGTATCATTGCAATGCCATGTTGGTAAAACCATGTTATTCTTTGAATCACCTTGAAGCACCATGGTGGTTTGGAGTAAATATAGTAATTGTACCAAAATTGTAATGGTGTAGCATATGGCTAACATATTTAGCATCAAGTGTATGTTAGACTAGCTTCAGTTTGGGTAAAGAAGTGATGTATTGCTCTTCTCTGGGCTGAGCCAGCTAAGGGTCACCTGTATAAATCCTGCCCTGTTTATCGGCGCTGTAAAACTCCCCACGTGTTTTTTTTTTTTTTTAGATCTTTCAAGCTTAGTTCAGGTGTTGTCTTTTTCGCTGCACTTATTTTCACGAAGACGGCTGAAGTAAAGACATATTTCATGAAGAAAGAATAAACTGTGCCATCTCGTAGCACACAATGGATTGATTTGGTGTTTTATGCCAACAAATCTGTGACAGATCAGTGTACCTGAGCTCTGATACGCTGCATATGTGTTAGGGAGGGTGAGGTGGAGAGGTGCAGCTCAAGCAAAGCCCAAAACATCCAGCAGCACCTACTCAATGACATCATACCCCTACTTCAAACAGGAAAGGGAGAGAAGGAGAGCAAGGGAGAGCGTGAGGAGAAAGACAGAGCCTTTTACGATCACCTAATAACTCCATTACATGGAGCTGAGGGGCACAAAAAGCAAAAACCCATTCCTGGAAGTCAGTGGCCCTAATGCACATCTTAGGTATACCAGGGTGACATATGATATCAGCACCACAATTGGCGTTAAAAAGAAAAGCCTTATAGCAATGTTACCCGAAAATTAAATATTACCAGAGAAGGAGAACATTTCAGGGAACATAATATTTTGTTCCTCTCTCACTGTTGTCAACACCTGATGTGGCCTTAATTGGGTTAAAAATCTAATGTTACTCTGGCATTGTGCATCCGAAGCCGATGGAAACACATCTCATCTCTGCGCTGCAGGGCAAAGCCAACTCAGTCTTAATGAATCAATTTGTTTTCCCCGACCTTTGTCAGGGTTTGGGGGTAGTCTGTGCAGGAGATTAAGAGCTTCTCCAGAAGAGAGAAAATACATGTTTCGCCAGGCAAAAAAGCAGAGAGATATTTTTACAGTTTTGCATCATCTCCTTCATGGTGCAATTTAGTTGCTTTTTCATGACTCACGTAACAAAAGAAAGATAAACAATGAATACAAGGTAAAGAGACCTAGGAAAGATACTGATATTTAATCACATGCGATGAAGCACTTGTGCTAACTGCTGACCATAGCTCCAACCATCTTCTGTGTTTTGATCATTAAAGTTACCAATGGCCTTCATGCACCTTTGTCATATAATTTCAAAGATGTATTGTGCCATTCTTGAACACAGAACAAGGAAAGGAGTGTGGACAGTAAGTGTGTATTGTCTGACATATATAAATTGCTATAAATCTCTCACTCCACATAAACAAACATAATTCACCAAAGAGATGATGGCCATGAAGAATGAATAAGGGGAAAATTGCCATTGATTAACACTGGCAGTATTCACAAAAGTTGTTTTTATGAAGCTTAAAACAATCATGACTTGAAAGAAGACATGAATCAAGGTTAGTAAAGATGTATTGGTAAGTGCTTTCAACATGCGTGTACAGGTGATAACTAGAGACTAGCAGTCAGATCTATAGACCTGCAATGCCTGCATTGTGTTGGTCTTGTCTCATTGATTAGGTGTGGTGTGCTCAATGAACAGAGACTGAGCTTGGGATTGTTGTGTTACCATTGGGTGTGCGGTGTGGTTGGCTTGTTTTGGGTTTGTGGATCTTAGCCCATATCTCTGGTCCCCACAAGGATCCCTATACCCTCTTCTGGGTATGGTCGTCAGAGCGCTCTACTACCGCCCCGTCTCTCTCACTTTGCCTCACTCTCAAAGAAGCAGGATTTGACTCACTGGTGATCAATATTTATCATCCCATGCGTGAAACAGGCAGATGTTTGGAGTTTCCTTTTCAGAGACGAAAGAGTTCTCTTGAGTGAAAGGGATCAATGCACTTTCCTCTGTGTGTCCCTGCTCAAGCTCTTCCTGTAGATGCTGACATGCTCCTCTCATCTACCTCACCAGCCCCAGGAATGCCAATGTCCCTCCTCTGTCTTGTTAGCACTCCGCTTATGCTAAGGTCCAGAGACCAGTGTACTGCTGATGAATGACGTTGACTTTGTGTTAGACAACAGAGTCTTGATTGGTAATTGATTTATTCATTTGTAAATGGCATTAGGTATCCGTTCATTTAAAACCCCAATGCTAACTCTCGTTCATTCTTTCATTACAGCATTTGCAGCAGCACGAGAACGCTGTGGAGGGCGAGTCGTGCTACTACCACTGTGTTCTGTGTAACTACTCCACCAAGGCCAAGTTGAACCTCATCCAACATGTCCGTTCCATGAAGCACCAGCGCAGCGAAAGCCTGCGGAAGCTGCAGCGCCTACAGAAGGGCCTGTCCGAGGAAGAGGAGGAGTTGAGTGCCATCTTCACCATTCGTAAATGTCCGTCTGCCGACACAGGTAAGAAGCAAAGAATACAAGTTTGTATACTCATCTGATCTTCATGGGGATGGTTCCTTCTTTAGTAGTTGTGACGTTCCCCTCTTTTGAAACTGAGAGTGGAAAATTCCCACTCCATTCATAATTCAGACTTGATAATTGATAGAAATTGCATTGTAAATGGGCTACAATGTTCATTGTAGTACCATTTCAGATCCGGTTTCCCAATAGAGTAGATTCTTATGATGGCACCATAGTCACCTGGTTCTTCAGACCTAGTCATGCAGCATCAGGTGCATGAGAGTTAGTGAAATGTTTCTAAGTGAAAGAGGACAGCACATCTTAGGCCCCTGGGCCGTGCCTATGACATCACTGCCGTGGCTCCATGCTCCATTGATGACTGATAAGGCGAGAGTATCTCCTAAGGACAATGGCGATTTGGCACAGCACGTTCATTAATACGACTACAGACAAACAATCATAGATGCCATTAAGCTCCGAACGGCAAGGGGAGGGGGCGCCAAAAACAAAAGGCTGGGGCCGAGGCCTTACTCGGGCCATACGTTAGTTAGCCAATAAAAATACAGCGCTACAGTCAATTAACACACTGTTTCAGCATGGATTTGGTTTTCTAATCATTTTGACTCTTGTGCCTGAACAAGAATTCCATTTTGCTTGCTCTTAGTGTGTGCCGTTTGGTGTGGGGGGGGGGGGGGTGGGGGGGGGGGGGGGGGGGTGGGGGGGGGGGGGTGGTGGGGGGGTTGGGGGGGGGGGGGGGGGGGGTGGGGGGTGGGGGTGGGGGGGGCTGGGGGGTGGGGGGGGGGGGTGGGGGGGGTGGGGTGGGGTGGGGGGGGGGGGGGGTGGGTGGGGGGGAGAGCGCGCAAGCACTGGCGGGGGGAATTGGCCTCTAAAGACGCTTTGTTCCGAGGAGGCAGGGATAATGAAGCCAGCGGCCGGGAAATTGCGCAAAAGGCAGTCACAGATCTGAGGAGAATCATTAGAGAACATATTTAGCTGAGCAATTAAGGACAATTAAGCTTTCTGCTCGCTGCACTCCAAATATGTTAATGACTATAGTACAGTGGACAAGTGAACATGCAAAGGCAATAGGAAGGCCCACTTAGGTTAAAAGGGTGGGAGTGCAGGAGATTTAGAATGTGTTTCTGGGTAGGTGGAGGTAAAGAGTTCACAAACAAGTCTGGTTTTCTCTCTCTCCCTCGTGCTCTCTCTCTTTTTTGGTTGATGTAGCATTTATTTATATATTTTCTTGGCTAACCTTTGATGTGCGTTAATGGATTCCCTTGTTTGTGAGGCTGGTTGGAGGTTAGGTAATGACTCCTGCAGTAGGGATGTGTGGGCAGAGGAGCATGCAGTCGCTACACACACACACACACACACACACACACACATTTGCAACCTTCTGCCATCTTTTTTTTCTAGTTGCAGCAATCCAGTCGTACCCCCTTGACGTCAAATGAGCCAACAACTCACAAACAACACATTATGTCTGCCATGTGGCACAACTTTTCCAAACTCTTCCAGGATTAGTCAGATGAGATGTTCTTTGTAGTGAGAAATGGCTGCGTTCTTTGATGATGGCTGATTGCGTGGCAATGCAAGCTTTTTGATGTATTTAATTACTGGCTTTTTCTTGACTAGATATTATTGAATTTCTGTACCTTCAGGAGAGAATATGTAGGTGATTAAGGCTGAGGTCTAGCCCAGTGCTGACTGGGAAATACTGATGAAGGACAAGGTGAGTATAAATCGACCAGCAGCTCAAAAGGGAACCAGCCTGCCTCTTATTATCAGCTATTGTTTCCTATGCAGACATAATGAGCGAGAGAGAGGGGTCCCAGCATCTCTGTCCTTCGATAGCTGATACCTGCTAGCTGACGTCAGGATCAGGCCTGTGAGCGCTCTGTTAGGGAGACTGGGTCTTCAGAGAGGAACCGCTGTCCTAATAGCCTTTGACGCTCTGTTTACCAAACGGAGCAGGCTGCAGTCAGAGTGTTGAACAGCTGACTGATTGCCCTACAGATGCAGGATCAAACTCAAGCTCCTGTCGGCCAAGCCGTGGCGCACTGCTCAGCTTGAAAACAAGTCCTATCCCTTTAAATAGTGGGGCAAAAGTTGGATATATAAATAGGTATATATATTTAAAGGTCAGTTAAATTAAATGAGGTGTGTAATAAAGAATGTCGGCCTTCTCCGTCTGCTCCAACTCCCTGCTTCGGCATCTTGTTTGAATTACGCTGATAATGAACATACTTCTTCATCAGCGAGTACGAAACATTGCTAATTCCTCACTGCCGTCCACTGCGCCTATGAACCTACCCTCCCCCAGACTACCTTTACACTTCTTAATGTCCTGCCCCCCTTACCCAACAGAAACCATTCCCTGATGGTATAATATTTAATTTCCTCCCCGCTAGCTCTTCTGAGGCACTGGGCTCTTTCGTGTGGTTGAGCCATGGTTGCTAAAGTGGTAGAAGGCTCCCCTGCTTGTTAAAACAAAGCTGGCCCTGGATTTCTGGGTCAGCTAGGTAGCAATTCCCTTGGCTGCTGCCTTGCGGTGTGCAGCTCTGTTGGGCTACTTCCACAAGCAGAGCTTTCCTACACCCCAATTTTCTCACCCCAGAGTTTCTAAAGACCCTGAGAACAACAATGTGGATTGAGAAGTTTTTCGAAACCCTTAACTAAGTGTTAAACTTCAGCATATAAATCATCGTACACCATTTGTGCTATGGACATGAATTATACCTCAAACCATGTAGCTTGTTGAGGACAGTTGTGATTTAAAACAATTAAAACATGTAGTTTTCAGTTGTTCTAGAGTTCAATGAGATTAAAACATAATGCAGAATGTCACATGAACTGGGATATGCGACTGCAACCTACAACTCAAATGTTTTTGCCTAACACTTAGTGTGGAACTTTATGAATTAAGAGCCCCCAGTAATGCACATAAACCAACAGATACAGCACTTAAATAGTTCCCAAATTAAGGCTGCACAGCCACCCCTGAGGGAGGTCTTTCGCGTCTCTCTCTCTGTAGAACTGTCACATTCCATTTTCTGGTCATTTGTTAACAATATCAGTGAGGATC
This sequence comes from Sinocyclocheilus anophthalmus, assembly GCA_018155175.1. Classification (NCBI taxonomy): domain Eukaryota; kingdom Metazoa; phylum Chordata; class Actinopteri; order Cypriniformes; family Cyprinidae; genus Sinocyclocheilus; species Sinocyclocheilus anophthalmus. Next base: position 721,428 of record JADLZN010010794.1, on the reverse strand, counting down.
ATTTAAAAAAAAGATCCATACCACTAATTCAGAGAAAGTGTGCCATAGCAGATGCTGTTGATGAAAACAATTGATTGTGGAAATATTGATTAGCGTTGTTTTCAGTTCTGATCCATATGGTGTTATGATATTGTTTTCTCTCAGAACTAACCAAGTTCAGGCTTGATTAAAATAACCAATCACCCGTGAATACATGCCAGCTAAGCATTATTAGACCCATAACGAACACAATACAAGGCATTCAGATATGACATTATATACACACATGCACAAATACATTAAATATGTGTGGTAGTTGTGGTGGTGGTGTCTGGACACGAGTGCAGTTGGTGTAGTCTGGGTTTCTGTGCCATATTTTGTATTATTATTTTTTTTTTTTGCCCTCTGATTTGCCCACAGAGTGCCAAGGCAGCAGAGTTTCCCATCCAATTAGAACAGTGTGTGGATAAAAGGCAGGCATTGTTTTAATTCCTGCCCCCGTGTTGAAAATGTGCTGCTCAAGCATGCCATTCTCTCACTGGATGTCCATTTGTCATTCTTAACCCTTTCGCTTGCCACAACACAAAGGAGCTCTCTGCAAGAAGGGTTTCCCAAAATTATAAAGCTCAGGCGCCCAAGACAACACGCACTAACACATGCTTACACGGACACAGTCAGCTTCCTGAGTATGTGTGTCTGTGTGTGTGTGTGTGTGTCTGAGCTTGATGTGTGGGAAGAGACACTACAGCAGCAGATGACAGGTTTTATGAGTGATGTTCACCAGGGCATATAGCTGGGTGACACATTGGGGTCTCTCATTTCAGAAGACTTAATGGACTGAAGTTTTTTGAACATTGCAGACTGACAGATACAGGAGAGAGAGAGTAAGAAAATAGGTAAGTGGAATTGGAAGATGGTTAGTTGGCTTTTTGATGGCGCTACAGGCCTTTGGGTGGCATTGCTTACAGCCAGCCTGGAAGATTTGTGTATGTTTGTAGGAGGGAGGAGAGAAAGCTGTTTTGGAGTGTGGACACATTGCAGTGGCACTGCGGATTAGCTGCTGATGTAAATCTTTTTCAGTCGCAGATGGCAGTGCCATGATCGCTGAACTATGATGTGCTGCAGGAAATCCCTGTCTGTAGACATGGGAATAGCGGCCTGCTTGACTTCTCATGCCAATTGTAGCCCTCCCCTCTCAGTGCCCAAGCGGGGGAGGGAAGTGCACTAGAGACTATGAGCTAAACTTTGGCTGATCCAAGGGTCAATTATATCAATGATAGGTTTTTTGTTGTTTTTGTTATTGTTGTTGTTGTATCTAAATAATGAAATTTGTACTTACAATGACTTGAACACACCTCTTCTCTGATAAGCATGTTTTTAATTTTTGAATTAAAATTCATTTTGATAGCTTTTTGAAGGCATAAAGTCAAAATGTCAAGGTGAAAGAACTGTCCTGATATCAGAATGAAGAAAAAAGTCCTGTTATTATTATTATAATTATTATTATTAATTTTTATAATGTTCATATTCCAAAAATATAATATAATATTTATATATAAAATATATACATATAATTTCATGTATATAATTTTATATAATATGTATATAATATATTATATGAAAATGACAGATTTGGTGTTTTTTTTTTTTTTCCTTTTCAAATTGTTGACACTCTTATATGTCACTGGCCCCTAAAGTAGGTTTGCATTTTCTCTGTCTAGACCATGGGAAAGAGTATAATGTTTTACAAAACAGGGTCCCAGTTTCTCCCTGTTCCACCAAGCATTGCATCTCTCTCCTTTCACTACAATTTGCCACAAGCCTCGTGAATAGTATCAGCTATTATGCAAAAATATATTGCATGCACAGATTGATGCATTATTAAATCAAACGCTGGATGTTTGCTGGGCTCTTTGCTTTACTTGCTAAAGCCCTTGGACAGCGGACATGATATGTCAAGTGAGAGGAGAGTCGAGCAGTGTTCAAAAGTCCTTACTTTATTTTTACTGGACTGGAATGGTACCCTAAGCTCAGAGGTGTGTGTGTGTGTACACATTTGTATGTATCTGTTTCTTATTGACTGGAGCCACATGTCTCTATGAAGCACATAAAGCATGTGCATTCCGCAGAAGAAGAGGCACTCTGAAGGCTGGCTAGGGCTTTCCAGGGCAAGGCTCGTGTCTGGACCCGGGGCCCCGTATAGCCCTGCAGACAGCAACTGGGCCTGGAATGTCCTATCATTTTTACATGCTTGTTAAAATGCAAAGTAAACCTTCCCAGAAACAGGATATTATAGCCGCTAACCATGACCCCCACGTCCCAACCATGCCATGGTACATCTGAGTAAAGACAGGGCAACTCATGCAACAAACATCATTGAGGCTTCTTTTAATAAAGTCTGGTATTGCAGGGATGCTGCTAGAGATAAGAGGAAGCGGTTCGGTTGGCAAGGGCCCCTCCAAGGGCCTGGAGGGCCTGGGGTCAGCTCTTCTTGGACGTCTGTCCCCTAATCCGCATCTGAAGGGCACAGCCCAGCAGAGGAAATTGTTTTTAGTCCACTGAACGTGCCACAAATATCATAAATACCCTACCTTTCATTTTGAAAAAATATTAAAATGAAACTGGCCCTTTTATTAAAACATCTAAGTGATGGCTTTATGGATTTTCCACTCAGCGCAACGTTGGGCAGGGCTCATATGTCCGCGCCAAGCTCACGCAAAGAAGTCTTTTCTTTGCCAGTTGGTTTATAGACAGCCGCTGTATAAATTCCTTCCCTGGCTCATCCTGCTACTGCAAATTGACCGGGAAGCAGCATTTCTGTTCTGGGATTGTCTGCAAATCAAAGCGAATTGCGTGGCGATTTCTTCTGCCATTTTACTGACTGGGCCCGGATAACTCTGACCATTGGCTGCCCTAAAAGGGAGGTGCTTGGGTCAAACGGAGGGCCTCAAAGCAGTACGTGTGTGTGGGAGAGAGTGTGTTTATGTGTCTATGTCGAGTGTGCATGTTTAAAACAGAGCCTGTTTCTTTGCTCCATTTCAATCTGGAGATGATAAGAGGGTGTAAATTGTACAGGTGCAGCAGATTTCTATTGTATACAGGCTCATATGCTCACAGACACCCAATTAACACGCATGTGGGTTTTCACACACCCACAGTGGGGTCCTGCGTGTGGGTGAGAGAGGCTTCCTCTGTCATCAAGCCCACTTCAGGGCCCTCCATTTCAGGCTGTTGCAAGGTGCACTGCCCAGAATGAGCGCAGAGAGCATTATAATATTAGTTTCTCTCCCCCTCTTTCATTCCCTTCACCCGTCATTACGAGACACTCTCCCTGAAAGCTGATCCAAAAGATAGACAGTCCATCAGGAGGCAGTCATCTCATTTGTACTTACCAAACGTGCTAATGAGTTCTATTCCGGGGCTTGGAGGCTGTGGTGGGGAGCGCGTGCGGGGCGCAAGGGTTTCGGGTGGCAGACTGAAGGCTTGATCTCGTCCTGTGTCAGTCAGGGCACTGAGACCGCAGAGGACAGGAACTGTCAGTCATGTGTCCAAGCTGACTGCAGCTAAGCAGAAATGTGCAGCTGGAGGAGAAACAGCAGATGACATGGAGAGAGTTGTGAAGGTCTTTAATAGTGAAATAATGTTCTTTTCTATACAAACTGTTGACCACTTTGAGATTATTAGTATCACCCGCTGACTGTAATTTAAGCATCCAAAATCTACTTTCAAAATCCTCTCAAATTAAATGGTTCTTTGTGTACTTTTTTGTTTATTTATATTAGCTAATTATATTTTTTACTATCATGTATGCCATGTATGCATGTTCACAAACACACACAATACAATTAAAATCTGATAAATGAAGAGTAAAAATGTAAAGATAAATGTAGTCTTAATAAATGTGGAGCTCTTCTCCAAGTATTCTGAAGTGATGTTTTGTATGTCAGACATTAAGAAATCACTGGCTGTACAGTCATATAGATTTTTCTTTTAGTTATGGATGTCAGTTACACTTGAGACTGAAGCCAATGGGTTTCTAGCTGCTCTCAGATTTGGCATTTGATGCCACGCTGCTACTTCAGTGAGACGGGTGATTTTTCCCTCAGAGTTTCATCAGTTTGGTGTGACCACAGGCTGTAAAAAACACAGAGGGATTGAGCGATGGAGTTTTCCCATCGCCGATCAGAGACAGTGAAAGTTTTAGATTTTTGTCTTTTTTTAATAAGCTGATTTGTCCCCTCTAGAGAGGAAGTGAAAGATCAAAAGCCATGATCTTTGGCTGTGGATGAGCTGCCTGTGTCTTCAACATACAGCTCTGACAGCAGAATGCCCTCTTTCTCCGACTGCAGCTTCTCAGGGCAACTGGCACAATCCCTTGCTGATGGGAAGATGCACGTTCATCATCACAGACATGCTGTCTGTTGTTTTGCGGCTAGAGCACAGAAGATCGGGCTCTCACACACACATGAATAACGTTGAGAGCCATCTTGTCCCTCCGACCTGCCAATTAGAGGCAGTCAAGCAGATGGCACTGATGAGAGAAGCAGGAATAATTCAATATTCCACCCTGCTAACCTTTACCTGTGGAGCCGCACGGCAGCCATTGATTCAGCCCTTGCTTGATTATTCACACACAGCCCAGAGGAGCGAAGGAGCGAGCGACACAAGTGGGAATGGAGGGATGTTAGGGAAGGCAAGACGGCTGATCAATGTGACATTAGTATATTCTGACAGGGGTCTTTGAGGGGAGCGGAGGCAGGATTCCTACACGAAGGTGCCATCATGTTCGCTCCTTGTATGTGCCTGGCAAAACTTTGCAGGGAAGAAACAGCGATTCTCACGCTGTAGGCCATCGCAGGGCTTATCGATTAGCCACACTGTAACATGTGGTTAGCGTTGTTGATGAGTACTTCTGATTAGTCTGCATACTACTGCAGAGGCCTTCTGGGGCAATACGATGCCCTTTCAAGGCCTTATTTGTCCAAAATGGACTCGACCAGATTCCTGACAGAGTGCGAGGTCTGTTTGACCAGATGTGAGGGCTCCTTTGCCCAGCAATGGTCGGAGACAAGCTGCTATTTGTTTTTGACAAACTGGGACATTCCTGGAGTTTGACTGGGCCAGATTTATGACGTCTCAAGCTTTCACACTATCTCTTTGTCTGCTTGGACTCTGTCTCTGTCATTTCTGTTTTATTAGCTGCTAGCAGACACATTCTCACTGCAGCCTGTTCAGATGGGTCTGAGCACACTGATTGATGATCTTTAGACAAAGACAATGTTGTGTATTTATTCTAGCACCTTGTGTCTTGTCAGACCACAACTTGTCACGATATCTGCCACGACACATCAAAGGCCGAGCTCTCGTGAAAAGAATCAAAGCCATTTTTGCAAGTCTTGGTGTCAATTTATGGCCATTTGGCGGCGATCACACCTTTATTTTAGCCGTATTTTACCAGTCCTACATAAAGACAGCAGAACAATAGCACTACTGAGCCCGAATTTCCCTCTTTCTTTGTTTTACACATTGCCTGTTAAACGCTTACTGCATATGCAATCATTGTCTGTTGATTTCCAATCCTTGCTGCAGTTTACAAGCTTTTTTGCCCTTTTTATTGTGCTGAGATTTTTGGCATGGTCATTCGCTGAGGTCTTAGAGTGCTTTTTTTTTTCGGTTAGAAATTAGTTTTAAAGACACACAGAAGGGAAGGGAAGAAGGCAAATATGTCGGAAGGTTCCAGCTCAAGCCACCCTGACCAATTGAAAGCATTAAAGATGAATAATCCACAGTTCAGAAAGCAAGCAAAGGTCAATTTTCATGCTAACTGCTCAGTCACCGTACAGGAGTGCTCTGCGTATCGAGTCAATTCAGCTGTGCCGTACAGTCAAGAGGGAAAGACACGCAATTCCAGCCCCACTTCAGAGCCGTGTGGCACTGCATTAGAGCGAGTGCCGCTATTAAAAGCTGCCCTCTCTTTTCTCTCCTCATTCTCTATGGTCAATAACTCTGTTGTGAAGACTTCCTTAAAGTTCTTCTCATTCTGAAAGACTAACAATCAGCTCATACGGCCTTAAAACTTTGCAGCTCTTTAGAAATTTAGTTTTTTATCGCTACATATTAAGTTTTATAATGTTCATATGTTTCGTAACTCTCATGCAAGCGGTTAGCATGCCAGAAATACTCTTGAGGGCCTTGTTCGGTCTCACTCTCTCCATATTTGCCCTCCTACTGTTGCCCATATGTAGGGGGTGCAGATGGAGATTGTGCAATGTAGAACTTAAATTAGAATAAAGGGATTTAATTTGTGTGTCTCTGTTCCCTGCTTATCTGAATATTCAAACAGGCACTAATAGTGTCTCAGAAGGGTGGTTGAGCAGACAGGGATGGAAATTAGCATGAACTTACCAGAATCACTCCGCTCTGTGTCTTTAATGAACCAATGCTGTGGAGCAGCCATAGAGATGACAAGCCAACCCGTGCCTATTAAAGAAAACATACTGTACACACACACACATGCTTGCTTCACATCTACTAGTCCTTCAATTTCAAATTCATTCCCATGGTGTCAGTCATTTAAACCAGCGCAAACCAGACACATCAACAAATGATGAATAATACAGCGAACCTCTGTTTATCGCTGAGCACAGCCTAGAGACTTGTACGGTTATTAGCAGAGTGTAATATATTAATAGTACATAGCATTTCTCAGGCCACAGTCAAAATGAAGTGAGGAGACATATTTTAAAATGTGTCTTTTGCGTGTATTTGCCGAATATCGCACACAGATGTAAAGGAGATGGAGACGCTCACAAAGAGGAAGGGAGGGTTCATGGTTGGGATGGAGCTGCAGAATAGGTGTCTGGAACGGGTAGCTGTCAATCATGCCTTGCCTGGCGCTAATCTGCTCCTGGTTTAGATTCCGAGGTGCCTGTGTCAGTGGCAGGGAGGAATAAGGTAAAAATTGACGCTTTTTTGTAATGTAAAACGGGTGAGAAAATCTAATTGGGAAGGGAGGAAAGAGCGATGTCTCCTTTGTTTAAGGGTCTTCCGCAGTCACTTTGCAGGCCCTATTGTGCACAAACTCACAATAGCATTAATTTGTGCTCCTGGCCCGGGTTCTTCCGTTCTCAGCTTCACTGTGCAGTCAGCTCCTGTCCGTTCCACTCTGTCTCCATGCTTCATCTCCACACCCCAACAGAGCCCCCCAAAAAAGGGTGGCTGAGAAACAGAAGTCCCTCAGAATCCTATATATGCACCCTTTTTTCTTATTCGGACCCATTAAAAAAAAGGCAAATTCTTTCGGGATTTGTCTGTTCACCATTTCCCACCTCCAGGAAAGTTTTTTTCTCAGAGAAATCCATTTCTCGGATGAAGCCGAGTCTCTCCCCAAATGTTATCTGATTTCAGGCGTTCAGGATTTTAATGAGAAATGATTGAGTTTTGATTGCTCAAAGAGTTAAGTGCCGCTCTAGCCATCAATACCGAGCGAGTTCCCGGCCACAAGAGATTTTGCTTCCGAAGTCTAAAACCGCTCAACTCCCATCCAGAGAACGTGAGGGGGAAGGACTATGACTAGTAATAACTGATGAGCAGATAATTAAAAGCACTTCACTGCTGATTTTATTATTCTTTAAGATAAAAAAAGTTCAACCCAAACACTTTCAAGTGGATCCGTCTGTCAGAGGAAACCCTCAGAAGGCATTGGATGCTTTGTTTGTCCTAATGGCCGAGCTCCAAGTCATTTTGAGTCTTAACTGTCCAAGTCATTGTGACATTGTACTTGATCATAAACAGACTTGACTCTGCGAGTGATTCCTCTCAAGTGCGACAGCTGCTCCAGTCGTCTTTTATCTGAAGATAGGAGCCATCTTTAAATTAGCTCTTGAACGTCACTACAAAAGAAGTGCTCTTTAAGCATATGAGATCCTTTTTCAGATGCTACATGTAAATGTGGTGTGACTTAGCACCCTGCTTTTTACTCTGAGTTAGCAGGAATTGAAAAAAATGTGACACTTAAGATCTGAAGCTATTGATATAATATGAAAATCATTGCAATGAGTGGCAGCAAAATAAGATGCTGGGTTTGTCCGCTCGTACTGGGCCACATTGAATAACAGATGGATGACCAAAGAATGACATCCCCTATCTCTCTTGCAGATTTGCCCCTTGGCCTCTTCTTTTGTGCTAATTGAATAATGACTAACCTCGTCATATTTAGTGCACTATTAATGGCCTCGTGCCTTGTGCAGGTGTAATCATGTGTGATAAAAAATGGGCCATAGTTACTCAGCTACATGTAGTCTTGTGCACATTAAAGTGTCCTTTTTTTGTCGGAAAGGTCATTCATAACTTGATTGCGCCGTTGATGTACAGTGAGAGATATTGATTGATTAATGCATAAGTGCTCGGAATCCATTTGGCTCAGTGAAAGGGAATGGACCTCTCTCTCTCTCTCTCTCTCTCTCTCGCTCCCTGTCTCTCACTCACTTTATATTTTCACCTCTCCCCCCATTGTTCGAAGGGCATCATTTTTCGCTGGCTGGGTTTAAGGGACAAAAGGCCTGTTTCTGCCAAGTAATGCATTCAAAGGAGCATTGATTCTCATCAGTGTCAGTTGAATTACTCTCAAACCCCTGACAAGGATTGCTCTTATTTTAACCTCCTGTTTTTTTCTGCCTGAAGAGAATTTCCTGCCCCGAACTCCCCCTCTATGTCCAAACGAAGGGGCCTGTTTCAACCATAGGTGCCTACCATACATGAATAAATAAGGTTGCGTTGGATGCGAGTATAAAACGCAGGTCCTTTGATTGACTTGTGTATGCACCCACACTCATTCAGAGCTTCCTGGACCTGTGTGTTCAATTATGATGCAATCGTTCCTCCTCGGCTGTTACTATAGACTGGCATGGGGCATTAAACCATTCCACTGTTGTGCGTCCATTGTCTGACCACAGATTAATTTTGCAAAGACATGGATATGCTCCCAGACAAATGCTGTGAAGCCCCCCAGTCTGGCCAAGAGGACTTTTTAGGACAGGGTCAAGGGATGCGCAACATGACAAGCCAGGAAAGAGCTTCATTAGCCTGCTCCTGGGCAGGGAGCTCTGTGAACCTAGCTCCTGAAAAGCGGCCCTCCTGCCTGAGAAGCTGAGAGAGACACCAGGCTTGTGAACCCACTCAGCCCTGCAGCTTTCATCTCCTCTGGGGAAGCCTCCATTACATGCCCTGACCCTCTGGACTGATTACTGCTACTGATAATGCCCGTACACACACACACATAGTCGGTGATATCTTGCTGGAGTTTGCCCAACGTGAGTAGCAAAAACGAATGATTTGAAGGCAATAGCTGCAGAATATGTATGCAATTAAAAGGAAGAAATGCAAGTTGTGTTTGATAATGTTGTTTCAGATTAGTTTTCATCAAATGCGATATTTTAGGGAAAGATAGCTACATTACGGCAATACTTGAATACCATAATCACCCTACTGTTGAAAGGTAATTTTTCAGGAATATTACACCGCATGGCCATTTGTGCGTCCGGTTTAACGCAAAGAGAAACAACATATTAATGACAAATCTGAATTAGCCCTCTTACACTCATGGTGAAATTGCATTAATGCCTTTTGCAGCTGTCATTCTCTGAAAAGCCCATCTTTAAGAACTTTGCTTTGGGGGAATGAAAAACAATCATATAATGGTATAGTAATTTATGCAGGCCAATGTTTTTCAAATGTTGTAGTAATTATGAGAAATACTCTTACTTTCTCCTGCACAGGCGTGGAGAGCGAAATCTCATTTCCGAGGGAAAAGCGGGGAAAAGGAACACCCTGAATAATCATTGTGTTTAATGCTCTAGTCATAATCCCAGGTTTTATGATGGTTTTCTAATGATTTTCTAATGATGTTAAATATTAGTAGAGAGTGCAGCTATAATTTGAACGCAGCGGTCGTTTTTGCAATGCTCTATCAGCGCACCCGATTGCAACAGCAATGAATATTGCGACGGGGAATAAGATTTAGGGTCCATTCCTTTTGGTGTTTTATTTTGCCGTCTCCCTGTCCTCCATAAATCCTCATCAGGTCCCTTTCCCTATTCCTCCCGCCAAAGCCGCCGCCTTCACCCACGCTTCCCAGGTGGGAAGGCAATTAGGTGCCGGGGCCATTTCATTCAGTGCCACTGTCTGTCTGCTCGCTCTCTGCAGTCATTTGTACTGAAAAAAATATATTAAAAAATGCCCCTCTCAAATGAGTTGCACCAGCCCTGGTGGAGCAAGCATCTCAGTGGTCCCCTGGGAAATAACAGCATAAAAAAGAAGGAAAGGGAGGAGGTGGGAGAGGTAGAGGGATTGGAGGGGGAGTGGAAATGGAATGGACCGAGAAGGGGAAAAAATGCTCTGAATGGCTAAATCATGAACTCCGTCAAAGCGCGTTCCCGTGGGGGTGACGGTCAACGCACAGGCGAAAAATATTATGTGGAGACAAAGCCTTTGTCGTCCTTCCTGGGCCCCTACATGAATTTACACAACCCCCCCCCCCCCCACCCCCCCCCCCCCCCCCCCACCCAACACCCCCCCCCAGCTTTTAATTAAATGCTTTTGCTGTTCCATCTCTCTATCCGTAGCTCCCCATTACAGAGGCTAGATAAGGGATTGCTATCTGTAGCATGTTAAGAAAGGCTGCTGGGCAGCCAAGCCTCATGAAATTTGTCACAATATCTAATTTTCCTCATTGCCAGACGTGATGCTTATAATTGATGTGAAGGCAGTAGTAATTTATTGGCCATCTGCGAGCTGGGGGTTGTGACTGCAATTTAGATGGTGTGGTGGGGTGAAATGGGGGGCAGCGAGAAACAAGACAGGAGGGGGTGCGTTGTGTGCATCAATGCAGGATCCTTTTGTAATTCCTTCCTTTCAAAGCCATGATCACCTGAGGATCTAAAGTAACATCCTGATGCTTTGAATGAATGAGGCATGAAGAAATAGTGTAAAGTCAGCACATCAGATTGGAGCTTGCAATTTTCTAAAAGCTCTTGCAACTTTTTTGTGCAACATGCATCAGACAGGCTTCCATCGGTACCTTTTCCTTGCGGCCTGTCCTAACACCTCTTCCTGACTCCTTCCCCAATTCCCTCATAACTCCTGGGAGTCTTTCTAATGCAGTCATTTGAATAGTAAAGAGGATCAATGACTTGTACTCTATCAGTGCAAAATGCAATCAAGGATTTATTATTACATTTTAATCAACTCTTGAATGTATTTTCCTTATTAACTTTTACTGGCAGATCCAATTGAAAAAAGAAAAGAAACAACAACCAAGGGCAAGTGGACACTGTATACCATGAAGGAAATGTATCCATTCAATGTGAAATAGCAAGAAATCAATCTCTTTTTTTCTTGTTTAATGTTCACTCGCACTGTTTTGATTTTCATCTGTCTCAAGTTCATTAATTTCCCTTTTCTGCTCATAACATTAAACAATCGATAAATAAATCCTCCAATTGCCAGTATGAGCCGAGAAGCTGCTGCTTTAAAAACAGGCAGTCATTAACACAGAAATATCATTAGTGATTTTAGACTGAAATGAGTGTTTGGGGCACGTGAACTGTCTGGGAAAGGGTTTGTGTGTTCATTAGCAATGCCCGCTGTGTGTGGGTTTGTATGTAGTGTTTATCTTTTGCCTTGTCCTTATTTACACCCGTCAACATTTTAAGGGCGACTCTCTGAAAATCACCTCTATATTGATCCAGACATGCATGTGCATATTTAGTGGTTTTTGAAACCGTGAACATGCAAGACGCGTTTTTGATTCACCTGTTTTATTGTTAAGAGTACAGTTAGCTTCCTGCATTAATCTCTGCTACACTTTGATGTGCATCTCATACGTGGGATATTGTGGAGAGGTTGATCAGAATCAGTGGTTAGCGCAGTTTCTGCCGTCGCAAGCTGTCATGCAGACGGCCTCCAATGGCAGCGGATGATGGGTCTGTCACCACCCCTCTGCACAGAGCATGCTCAGTGCATCACGTGAACTGAGGCGGTTTGTTTTGTACAACCTGTACGCCTGTTGTGTTGCAGCCAAATTAGACTTTCAAATCACCCGAAGCCAGTGGGAGACTGAGAATCTTATCTTTTTCTCCCCCGTTTTTTTTCACATCCTTTAATAATCATATCTGTTTACTCTTCAGGGAGTCCTTTCTATATTTTTCTTAAATGTGCTGTCTGAGTGTAGAGCGTCTGTAATGAAGCCAGCAGGCAGCACGCTCAGGACTCAATGAATGGGGAAAGTGCATCACACAGGACTGCAGGATTGGAGGCGGTCGGGAATTATGGGTAGGGATTGGAAGGGTTGGGGTGGGTCTAGAGCTGGGTGTGGGTGTTGGGGGGGGGGGGGGGGGTGTATCACCTTCCATGTATTATCTTTATGGTATAGAAAACATGCTTCAGGGCAACAATCATGAAATTGTTAATTGCTCAGCCCACTTACGTGTCGCCCAGGGGACGGAGTCTGGGGGAGCTGCCTGAAGGACACGGATCGTGTGAGTGACTGGGTGCCCGCCAAAGCGCCTGTGTGCATATGCTTTTGTAGGCAAACTAGTCTGAATCCATTCTTTCCCTTTGCATCACTCGTTCCTCTGACCTTGATCTTCTCCTCGCAGTCACTGCTTCTGCTAATGTGCACATCTGAGCCACTTTGGCTTCGACAGTGCCCTTGTCTAATGTCAGAATGTCTCTGGAAGCCTGGCAGCGTGTGAGTGCAACTAACCTTTGTGCTAGCCCTTATTCAAGTGTAAAATATGCTTTTCAGGAATGTTGTTTGTAGACTCTGATATGTGTAGTCTGAGTTAAAGGGAAGGCAGCATATTGGGAAGATGCCTCTGGGACAGTGTGCTCCGGGTCGGGCTGTCATGGCTGTGCGGAGAAATGTGCCAGTTGAGTCATTTAGAAGTGAATGAGCCGCTCGGGCAGATGAACTCCAGCAAAATGAGTCTCTCTTTTAATGGGACTCTAGGGGAGTTTGGATTCCCCATCTTCTCAGGACAACCTCATTTGATGTGCAACATTTGACCAGTGTTCCACATATACTTCAAGTGGCTTTGAGAAGAAAATGGAAGGAACTTACAAAACAATTACAAGAAATTGCAACATATAATATAATATAATATAATAAAATATAATGTATTTTACATTTGAATATTTTAATTATAATATTTTACAAAATACTTTGTAATTGTTTTGGATAAATGTACAGTGTGTTCATAAATATATAATTTTGGAGGGCTCTACAAGTGTTAAATGAAATTACTATTATGGACATATATTAATGATATTTTTCCCAGCTCAGAATAGTCGTTGGTGAACAGTTAAGCATTCTTAGAGTTTTATTAAGCAGTCAACGTTGTCCTGACTTTTAGAAACATGGCATTAACTGCTTAGGTGACTGGCTTATAACCTGGCTTTTCCTAATAACAATTTTCAAATCGTCTACTTCCGAGGTGTCATGCGCCAGCCAAGCAACTCCTATTGCAGTGCCAGCAAGGTTTTGACCTGAAAAAAAGGTCCTTTGCAGGTGATATAATGCACTGAGTTCTTGCCATCCAGATGATTTGTTATTAGGCAAATGAAGTGCTGCACACCTGTCATTAAATCCCTCCATTTTGTCGTGATGCATGTCTGCCTATCGTGGGCTGTTTTTCCTTTGTCCTCTACCCTTGTTTTTCTGCAAGAACATTGTGTTTTAGTTCAACATGCTGCTGTAATATTTAACATCTGCATTCCCTGTAGAACCCTCGGTGATAGAGAGAGGATTTTAAGTGCTAATCAATGTGTCTTAAAAAGCAGCATTGATCTCAATTAGAAAAAGAAAGAGGGAAGTTTGGAAAGGAGCGGCTCTAGGACTGAATGTAGCACATGTTAAACAGCGGTGAGGATGATCTTTCTCAGATGTGCCTCTTGACATTGTAAAGGTTATAGGTAATCCTGCTGAACATTCCAACAAGTCTTGAAATAGTGGTTCGGATTTCCCATTTCTATTTCCGTTTTTAGTGCCGTCTGTCTGCCCAGATGTCGCTGTGTCTGCCTGTCTTTTCTAGAAGCACTACACTGGTGGCAGAAAATTTATAATCAGAATTTCAATGTTATTGCTGCATGTATTAAATAATCAATAATAAGATAATAGGATAATTATTAATAAGAATACAGCTTAAACCAGCAAAAAAAGAAGAAACTGCAAAAAAAAAAAGTTGTTTTAGGTTTTTGGCACTGAATTTTAATTAGACTGACTTATGGAATAACATTAGTCTGGGATGGCCAACTTGCTTTTTTTATTTGACATATTATATAATAATATATATACCTATGGTCCATCTGCTGCTGTGGGTCCACTCCTCTACTTCTGCTTCCTGTCAAAACCATGCCAGCCAGCACTTCCTCTTAAGCAGAAATGAAGGAATCTCTTGGTTAATTCCTGGATGACATCAGGCTGTTGTCTGGCCAGTCGGAAGGAATGATGGGGATGAGAGGGAGCGAGCGAGTGCTGGGCCCAGGGAAGGAGGAATGGCAGCTGCTCGGCAGGAATTGATTGCATTAATTGATATGCCAATATGTAAGCTTGTTACATCCACCATTGCTTAGGATGATGGCTAACAAGTCCTGCTGATCAATGGAACCAATAAAGGCTTCATCCATTAATGAGCAATGTGGTAATTAATGTTAGCCCTAAACCAATTAGAGCAGCTACTGCATTTGCTGGTAAGAACCGAAAGAGGTCCTGTCCATTTTATCTCTTTTCCTATTGCTCGCTGCCCTGTTCTCAGCCGACTCGCAGATCACCCTTATAAAAAGTTCTGTGGCGGTATCATTATGGAAGCAATGGTGTCAGATGGCTTACATTCTTACTTTAATGTAAGCCATAGTACTGTATGACTACCATATTTATTAACAATGGCAGTCCAAGCAGTGTTTATCCACCCCAACCGCACCGTCAGGGAAAAACAAGTGCAAAAAATGTGCAACACCCTGTCAAGATCTTAAAAGAAGATATTCATTTACTTTAGAGTTCTAATATATACTTTTAACATACTACTATGAATCTTTTAGGGCTAATTAAGGTACAAAGATGTCACTTTTTACACATTTTTCTTTTCTAAACAAAATAATATTATTCTTTTAATTATCTGATGTTAAATCAGTTCATTCAGCTGGCTCATGAGTCATTTGTTTGTGAAATATTTTCACTTTTTTGACATGCAACCAGTAAAAAAACGGCAATAGAAGTCTTATCCATTTATTGTATTTGTATTATTTTGCCGTTCACAAGCCAATTAATCACATCGCATTCAATTCAAACTGAAAACTTATATTTACGTTTTAATA
The DNA here is from genome assembly GCA_018155175.1 of Sinocyclocheilus anophthalmus. NCBI lineage: Eukaryota > Metazoa > Chordata > Actinopteri > Cypriniformes > Cyprinidae > Sinocyclocheilus > Sinocyclocheilus anophthalmus. The sequence goes on along the minus strand of JADLZN010010794.1, from coordinate 706,077 downwards.
CTTTTTTTTTTTACCATATTTTTACCGTGTTACTGTAGATTCAGCAGCAGAGCAGGAAACACTTTTAGATCCATGGTGCCTAAAAAAATAACCACGACATCACCATCATGGTAGTGTCCAGACCATGTGCATCTAAAAATATGACCATATAAATATGAAACATTAACTGTGGTAAAAGAAGAAATTTGATCATATCAAAATTGTGAAGATGCATACTCACTTCCACACAATTAGCAAGTTTAAAACAAGTCCTACGACTGCACGCATGATCAATGTCATGTGATGACACATAGCTGAAGTCTGAAATCAGCCCTAGTAAATGTTCACGTTGCAGTGTTCTGCTTTAAAAGGGACGTGTGTTTCTTACACACAGCTATCGGGTTACAGAGCTAAACGCGAATCTCGTTCCACTCCGATGACATCATCGCTCACCTGCTTATTGTGGAGGTATTTTGCCAGCAACCTCTCTTTCCCCCTCTCTTTTTTTTTCTCACCGCAGCTGTGTAGACAGAGTGACAATCCCGAGCACTCAATCAAAGGGCCTCTGATAGACACCTGGTCTGTACAGGAAACACAACACGCTTATAAATCAATACTATTGTTTTCACATTGAAGGGCAGGACCAGTCCTGCCTGGAATCCATTACCTCACTTATCAGGCTACACCATTTTAACAAAGGACATTTTTCCCTACCCTCCCCCCTGCCCTTCTTGACTGATGTAGCAAAAGTAAGTTTTTTTTTCTTCTACTTTTTCTTTTAATCCAAGAAAAGTTTATTACCACTGGAATAGATATTGTAGATAAGGTGGAACATTGTAAATCTCACAGAGAAAAAAGGGACAGGAAAGGAGACTGAATTTGGAAGGAGAGGACAGCTCACAGAAATGATGGTAATCTTGGTTTATTTGCCATTATGGTTCTGCCTCCCAAGGGCTTGTAATGAATTTATGCACTTTAAGTGAATGTGAGAGCTGGCACGGCGACGAGTTGTGTGTATGTCTCATTGTGTTTCATAAATTATGGAGGTCATCCTTAATTATGTATTTGTTTTTGCATGCGAGGGGTGTAAACCGTGTTATGTTTTGCATGTTTTGTGTAGTGTCAGGGGACTGGAAGTGGGGACTCTTGCCAGGCTGCAGGCAGATCACAAAGACACAGTATGAAACAGTACATTCACAAATACATCTGAAAGCATACGCAGGGAATTAGGATGTGTAAACATCCCAGAGGACAGTTTTATTGCTCAGAGGTTGCTCTTTCATGACTCGAGACCAGATGGAGTGTTCTTAGTGTTCTTTATTTTGTTTCACGTTGTTTATATATATATCTATATCTATATATTATATATAGATATATGTGTGTGTGTGTGGGTGTGTGTGGTGTGGTGTGTGTGTGTGGTGTGTGTGTGTGATAATTTTGGATAGTCATATTAAATTTCACTTGACATAGTGTTATAAGTGCCACTCTTTGTTGAGTCTCTATGCAAACTCAGTTTGTTTTCACAGAGATTCTAAGAAATTCCAAGGGCGCAAGAACGACTTATTATTATGATAAAATAATCTAACTTTAATCAAAATAAATGCGACAAAAAGAAACGCATATAATTCAGTGGTTCTCAACCAGGGGATCACGGCCCTCTAGACCCAAACAAAAAATATTGTTTTTATTAAAGAACACAATTTGAATAGAAACCTATGTCTGGAATACAACGGAAGATGATGAATAATTTATATATTATATTAATTATTTGAAGTAACCAATGGTTAATTCAATATGTCAAAAAAGTTGGATTTTTTTGGAGGAACTTGAATATTGTGTTGGACAACGGGGGGCCTTCAAATCAAAAAGGTTGAGAACCACTGCTTTAAAGCAGACATGTGCAGTAAACTCAAGCAAACATCTCCATTTGCTCTGTATGTATTCTCATTAGTGTCTAGGAGATCTTATTTAGATATTAAAGAGATCTTATTTTCCTATGGGATTGACTGAAAAAAAGTCAAAAGGAGCATTCGAAAGGTAGCAGGAGAGATAGGAACAAGAGAGGCTGGTGCTCCATCCATCTCTTGGACTGAAACCTATACTCCTAATTGGTGCTTACATGGGGGCAGACCAAATAAACAGTAAGTAAGGTGTCTCCGTGGTGGAGGAATGTCAATTCTTGCAACTTGCTCAAGCCTGCACTCTGAATGGTTGTGTATTGACCCTAGCAGACCCCCGGAGGATACTCTAATTGAAAATTAATATTGAATCAATGCCGCAGGCCATTTGCATATTGATTATAAACATCCAGGAAGGCACCAAGTATGCGCAGGATCAATAGGGCCCTTCTGCAGCTGGGTGAGCACACTACATCACATGGCAGCTGCCTGCTCCGGAGGTTAATGACGGGCGCTTGTAGAGCCGCTCTTGTCAGGTGGAATCCAACCATTCAGCTTCCAAACCTAGAACAGGCTGCTACAGACAGATGGAGAGAAAAAAGGAGGTATGAGAGACGTGTCAGCCATTATTGAGGCCAAACATTTAATACCATTGCCAGAGTACTTTTTTCTGTAGATTTCAGTATGATTTAGTACCAGTCTTTGTTATTTTCCTAATTCTGTGGAAGAGTGGAAGACATTTTTAAAGGTCCAAACTAAACTTGGTCAGCTGAAATGACCAGTAATATATTCTTTTTTGACCACTTTTCAAAAACTTAAAACTTTCAAAGGAAAAGACTGTCTTTTGTGCGTTTCCATTACCCTTCAAATTGCGCAGATTGAAATTGCGAATTGAAAATACTCCTAATGAAAAATCGTCAATTTCGCAAAAAGGCCCGTATAACGCAAAAAGTTTTTACACTCGCATGAGTTGGTTTTTCAGGCAATTCGAAAAATTTATATTTCGCTAAACTGCAATGGAAAGTTTTTTTTTCCCCGCATTAACAGGTCACATGGCATACGTAAAAAGTCATATGATCATTCCACAATGTACTATAACCTCCAAGAAACACTTCATATGTGGCTACTCTCAAGTATAAGTTGCTTTCCCTGCCATTAATGCTTAGACTATTTACACTGCACACGTCTGCGGTGCAATGTGGCTCTGATACGGCCACTGAAGCTGACTGCGGCCACTCTAGTCAACGCTTGTGTTACCAGTCGCGCCACGGCCCGTCCCAGAAGCTGCTCTCCGCGCTGCTTCTGTCAAGATACACGCATACGCCTCCTTCGATTAAATATATAACAGCTAGTGTAGCCAAAATCCCATCAAAATCCATTGCCATGACTTATCGCGAGAGGAAAAAATTACGTTTTAGTCGCATAACATCAGTTAATGGAAATAACGCCGTCATTTCACAATACTTTTTTATCGACATTTATAAAATATCGCCAAATTTTGCACAAATCTGTAATGCAAACGCACCTTTTGTTGCTTTATTTGAAATATTACCCTTGTTATGGCCCCCCAAAACCAGACTGACAACAGCACTGAGTGTGGTTTTAGGAGGAAGCATTGACCTTGTTTTCTGCCCTGCAGTTGAACCGTGAACCATCAGAAAGCAAATTATGAGTACATCTGTGATAGCTTGGTAACCTTGACTTCCTCTCCGTTTTGAGGAGTAGAGTTTGATATGAGACGGATCAAATGGGCCTCGTTTTAATTTTGGTAGAACATTCACAGCATTACGAGACAAAGGAAAACAGAATCCAGCACTTTAAGGTCCAGATTATAATTCAACACATGCATTCTTCTCCCCGACTCCCTGTAATGCTTTCCACATGTTGGATGGGGACAGAGCAGAAGAGGTTGAGAGGGGAGAGGGCAAATAAATGAGAAAGGGAGAGTGTGAGAGTTAGCTGTGAGGAGAAGAAAGAGAAAGTTTGGCTGGATATAGTTTCTTCTCTAAACCTCTCTAACACAACACACTGCCACAGGTGATGGCCCTGCTATCAATTCATTGCGCAGTTTAGCCGCTAAGACACTTATCACCATTACTGTTGCTCATACACAGAGTGTGTAACTCATGCCATTACTTTTGTAAATGATAATGATTTTTGCCTAGTGGAGTTTAAAATGAAAATGATTTATATTAAAGGAGGGACCCGAGCCATAGCTAGAAACCAGAATACATACAGATGCTCAAGAGTGGGCTCTTTTGAATAGTCAGACCTTTTGACGAGACTTTATCTTTAGGACACTCACAATCTTTACCACCTGAGAGTGGCCAGAACTGAGATCAGACTGATCTCCCATTTTTATAAGCAAGATCTTGCTCTCATGGTGGTTATAAAGCTGTAGATGGTCTGCGCGAGCACCAACTCCCCCCGCTGGATGGCCTGGTCTGCTTGAGATGCCTGGAGCCGAGACTGGGGCCCTGGGAGCCAGGCTGCATCTGATTGCTCCATTACAAGCCCTTTCATTGACTTGGCTGCACTGAACTGATGAACTGAAGCAGTGGACAAGAGCACATAATTGGGAGAAATGAATTCTTATCACAGCTTTCTCATGAGGCCGCCAGTCCTGGCTGGAGCCATGCGAGGCTGTTTTTACTGGAGCTCAGACAGAGAGGGAAAAGAATAAAGCACAAAAAATAGGATCTGGGATGAGGCTTCCACTTGGATCTGGTTCTGGATAAAGGAAAGCAGAATGAATGTGCAATTTGGGCTAAATTTGAAAGCGGAGGCAGCCTAAGTCGGCCCGCCATGAAACTCGCACTTAGGCAACTGTCCCGTTCTAATACCTCATTGCTCCTAGTGGTATTAGAAGCAGCGTTGTTTTGTTTCAATTAAAAAAGTGCAAGGGATTCTTCAGCGCTAAAAGCACTCTGTTTATTTTCCTCCCAGCATCCCCCGGGGGGAGAGGCCTGTATTAGTTAGTGGCTTCATCCAGCTCATCTTTTCAGTCCACTCATCAGGCATGGCCGCCCCAATGTTTACCTGTGGGATGAATAATTAATGTGAGCTACCTGCTCCCTCATTTCAATGAGACAGACCTCTGGCTAATTAGAGAGAGAAGTCTCCCACTCCAAGCCTCCACAGCGGGGATGACATCAACAGCAACAATAAAAAACAGCAATAACAGGAGCTCTGTAAGTAAAAGCAGGAAGTTGCAGCGCTGGTCCGTGATTGCAGAATTTGGTGGAGGGATTGGTGGAAAACCTTGGAACCAATTTAGGTGCAATGGTGGTCTCAAAGGAGCAGAATAATAGTTAATCCCATGCTTGCCCAAGAGAGACCAGCGACAAGCAGGCTCTCTCTCTCTCTCTCTCTCTCTCTCTCTCTCTTTCTCTCTTGCTCTGCAAAGTCAGCACAAAAAAGACACAGACACACACACACACACACACACACACACACAGGCTAAACTTTCATTCCACAAAATGCTGCTGAGTTGATCCTGAGACCATTAGCCTTACTGTTTCCTCTGAGAGTTGGAAAGTAATACTATTGACGTGCCAAGCCATCGCTCACATTGATAATTAATAAGCTATGTAGCTATCTGGCTGATGAGCCCATCAGCCACGGTTTTTTTATTGGTTCTCCTTATAGTCACGTAAACCCCACATACTTGAACTTTACTCACCAGATATCAGATTTTTTTTTTATATATATATATATATATTAATATATATATATATATATATAGATATTATATAAATATTTGTGAATAATTCACAATTGGCCCTAAAAAAAAAATGTAATTTTAATATTTACTATTTTTGTATTATTATATTATTTATTTATTCGTTTTGATTGTTTTTATTTACCTTCCATTTGTTAAGATGTCTGGAAAAAAGTTATTGCAGTCCTGTCAAGGACAAAAACTGAGGGTTGATTAAAATAATGATGGTTTAAGAGAAAAAAAAAAGTCATCTCCTGCTGCTTGTGTCATCTAAAACCAAATTATTAAATTCAAATAAAAAAAAAAACCCTTAATATGTCAATTTTCGTATTGTAGCATTTGACAAGCATAAAGCAGCAAAATTGTCATATTAGAAAGTCCTTTTTCATGAATATGCGTCAGTTCGTATTTGAATATAGCTTTTAGATATGCATAAATACTGACATATTCAAATAAAATTAAGTTCTAATATGAAAAATGCACTTTATTATGATATAACTTAATATAGGTATTATAGAAATCATAAACTCATTTCTATAATGCATTATATAAATACAAACGGATATTATATAAACATTCATATTACGGATCAATATTAATAAATATATTATATTTGTAGAAATTAATTTGGTTTGGCGGACACGTGAACAGCAGGTAGCTGTTGATTTTGAATATACTAAGTAAATAAAACACAGTTAAGTGGGTGTTTTTACTCCCTGTTATTTTAATGCAGCTAATGCATGTTCGAGCAAGGTTGGTGGGATCATTCATATCTCTAGTCTTTTCCTTCTCTTTCCCTGTGCCAAAGATAACACTGGGTAACACGAGTGACTGTAATCATTTCTGTTTAAATGCGCTCAAACTTTACACCGCACCGCGTGCCCTTGTCTGTTCAGACTGGCTCGTGACACGTGTCAGATGAAGCCGAAATCTCATGGCTAACTAAAATCTTGTTCTGAATGAAGCCGAGAAGTATGCATGTTCAGGAGTGAAGGCCTGCACTTTCAGCTGTGAGAGGAAGTGGCCTTGGAGAGCCGGAAGGCAAAACAGAGACACTCTGGGAGAATATTACAGCTGTGAATATCTGTAAAAGCACGGACGGTCTCACGACCCGGCTTAAAATGAAGTCCTGGGTGCTGTGTGGCTGTAGTTAAAAAGCATAAACGGTGTGCGAGAGAAAATCGAAAAGAAATTAAGTGTGCTCACTTGACATATGTGACCCACGCTAGTGGAGCTGAATACAACCAAACTGACCGTGGAACTGTTGTCTCTGCCCATCATTAGGGCTGAAGTAAAGATAGAAATAGCGAGGGGAGAGTGGAAAGGAAAGGAAATGATGGAAAATTTTGGCTTTGTTGGTGCCAAATCTTTTTCAAAAAGTGTGTTTGAGTCTTTTCTTTCCAGTGAGCCAGTCGCCATACAGCAAATTGGTAAACTGATTAGACTGAGATTAGAGGCTGCTGATAAGAGATTGGATGGATATACTCTCGAGATTAAATGGATAACTAGATCGACTGATAGCTGAGATGGTGCGTCGCCTCTCTTCCTCGACCTCCCCAGTTTCCATTGTAATTAAGGCTTTAAGGTGTGCACAGAATCAAATAAATAAATAATGCCCGAATTATGCGATAATGAATTAATACATTACAGGAGGAGAATAAATAAGCCCCTGCTAATTGCATAAGATGAGTCTTTTTTCATTAGCTTTTTGAGGGGAAATCTCATTATATGCATCACAAACTATAATCCTCCTTTAGAAATATGTAAATTTGCAATCACAGAAATAATAAATAAATAAACTGACAAGAGGAAGGAGAGATACTTTTGAGCAGCGTTATGTCATGTTCGCATTCCGCTTCCTTGGGCACCTCATTTGTCTCGATGTGACAAAAATTATCTTCGCCCACCAGTACATTTGATGAATTTTGACTGCTGTGTGTATTGAAATCAAAACAATCGTCTGGCTAACGAGCCTCCAGTGAATGGTCCCTTTAAGGACCCCAGGCTGACCTAAGATTTCCCATAAAGCTCGCTATTTTTAACATCCACATTGTTTCTGTTACAGAAAGAGTCCTAGATTCTCTTAAGCACTGTAAATTTTAATTTACACTTTTCACCACATCATTTCCTAGATGAAAATGTGCTCTGCAACCCTGTAATGAGAATGTAGTGCGACTTTAATTATGAAAAAATTAGCGTTTCCTTTCATTTGGCATGAGCTCTGAAGTACAACGTTTTAGTTGGGCTGTCAGAATGCATACATATACTAGGGCATATACTCATGCAAAGAACACACACGCAGATATTAATTGTCAGCCGGATAAACATATCTATAGTAATTACATCAGAAAATGGGATGGGGCCGATCATGTTGTGTATAATTACTGCAGAAAAACAATGCATGTCTATTAAGCGTCATTATGGAGCTTTCACGGATAGCAATCCAATTACCACTAGTTTGTTTCTCACTGTAAATAGGCACATTCGAGTGCAGCCCTGCAGTGTCTGGGCGTCTCGCGGCACGGTGCAGAGGTTCACCGCTGATCTGAGATCTGCTGGGTTTGTTAAAGGTGCCCTATTAGATATGTGACCATCAGCTGATCTGAGATCAGAGGCCAGGCTGGTGGTTGCATCTGATGGCTGCTGAATTATTTATCCCGGCTGTAGGATGCTAGGCGCAGAGATCCAGACCCCAGAATGGCGACAACGGTCCTTGCTAGTGGCCATTAGATGCCGTCTTGTACTACAGAAGGAGATGCAGTGGAGGGCGAATAACGGGGGTTTGGGATGACCCCCCTGCTCAATTATTTCACGCTGGGTCGACCCGAACGCCTCTTTGTCACTAAAGAGAGTGAGCAAGGCGAGATTCTCCAGATCAACGTGCAGAACTTTTTAATTAAGAAAGAGAAAAGGCTTTATTTGTAAGGAAAAAAGAAAGATAGAAACTACCAGACATTTTCCTATTAAGGAGAAATGTCAAGCGCAGTGGTGAAGCGATAGTCTGCACGCTTTCTTTTGTTGTCCCTCCTGACATTGCGGGCTAATTTTTCATGGTTATTTGAACTGGAAAATGAAAGAGAGGTTTGCGATTATTTCCTATAAATGACAACACAATCGCATTACGCTTCAGTACAAACACAGAGAGGATATTGCCTTTTCATATTTCATGTGAACGTAATGGATGGGTTATGCAAAGAGGCCCAGAAAGAAAGACAAATGGAGGAAGGGAGCAGCAAGTGTTTGATTTGTATTAGAAAATGGCCTGAAAGTGGGACGGATGAACCGTATTTCCTTTTTTTTCAATAACTGGTGGCGGTACTGAGCTTGTTTTAAGTGCCTGCACGACGTAACGATTGGATTTCTGTAGCGGATTGCTATTAGCTGCCACCGGGGGTGGAACTGCAGCGATCCGGTGTGTGTGTGCAGGGGGAAGCTTTTCTGTGTGTCCACACTGCTGCCTCTGCCTGCATGTGTTCTGAATGGAATGCTGGTGTACTGTTTACCGCATGCTGCACAGTATTCTGCCTACTATTTTTCAAAAATAGTATGTGGGAAAAGTAGAATGTTGCAGTGTTATCACATGACCTTTTTTTATTAATTTCTGTGTAAAAATCTGGTTATCTGAAATACTTAGTTAAGAACGACTAAGGCGGAAATTACTTCCAGTCGATTGGTCTAACTGGAAAGGAATGGTTTAATATAAGGAGACAGTACTGTATTCTGCTCAGTTTGAACTCTTTCATATTTTGGCAGATAATGACCATGGTATTTGATGGTCAAAATATTAGCATACCTGCACCTACATCTCTGCATCTGCCTGGCTGTGTTCCGTATACTGCACAGTACTGCTTACTATTTTTCAAAAATAGTATTTAAAATGGTATAATGCTACATTACTGTGCATTCATACTATTTTAATTTGTTTCTGTGTAAAAATTAGTGTACAAAAAAACAACAACAACAACTTGCCCATCTGATTAAGTAATTAGTCAAGAATGAGTGAAAAAATGAATGGTCAAGTATAGTAGGGATATAGTATTCTGTTGAGTATGAATTGTTGCATATTTTATGAAATAACAACCATAGTATTCCATGACTAAAAACTTAGCATACCATCCACCATACACATAATGCATACTGCAGAAAGAGTCAAAGTAACATGCTAGTATGCTATTCCAAACACAACCCGACTTTGCTTATGAACGCTACACACAGGAAACTCTTTTCCCTGAAATAAGAATGCTCAGCAACTCACTGCACTTCAGAACGTGCGTATGCATGCGTACTAAGTGATTCACCATCGTGGTTCGCGAAGGCAAAAAAACAGTATTGAAATCACACCTCTCACAGCTGCGAGGGTGCAGTGGATTCCCAGGGCTCAAACACATCAATATGAACCCTGCACTTATATTTCTTAAATAAAATTTATAAAGTCATCTGGTATTCATAAACCTTAAAAATGCTGTTTTATCTCCTGGTCCACTGACATAAACAAGCGGGTGGTGCTACATGGGGTCTTCAGTTGCAGGACACACGTTTCCTACAGAACGCCTGGATGCCTACAGAGCCCACCTATGGCGGGATGCCGCCCTGTTCGAGTTTGTGTTTTCTTAATGTCTGTTTTTTTTAAAGAACACAGACTCGTGTTGCATTATCCGCATAGGAGCCGTGAGCAGCAACATGCGTATGCTGTAACGACCGCGCGCCAAGGTGGGCGCTACATACATACGTGCGTACGTTCAGACTGCATTGATTTTATGAGCTAATACCTCTACAGAGTGATCCACAGGCAGATGGATGCACTACAAAGATATGCAAATGCTACGCTCAATATATCGACAGGCGGAGATCTTTCTCAGACGTCCCACTGTACCAGGCAGAGCAGTCTAAAGAGAGACGTAAACAGATAAGTAGCTGTTAATGGACTGGCTCTGGCTTACACAAACATCGGACAAACCTTCCTGGACCTCCTGGTCAAACTTTTCCTGGTAGGAAGCCGAGCATGTTGGTTGATGCGTAGCATCCACCTTAATAGGGAGCATTTGCATGGAATATGAAAAGCAACCAGTGTATTGTGTTTTCACAATAGGGAAATTTGATATAATGACATCTGAAAAACTGCTGTTTATTCACCATTTGTAAATTAGCAGCGTGTTCACATATGACCGATCAAGTCGAATATCACATTTAATGCCGCTCCAAATGGTGCATCTGTGTGTTTCACTGTGTGCAAACACTCCACCTGGTAATTAAATGGAGTTTGTGGCCAGTGCCGTGCATGAAGAGAGATGAGCTATGAACAGAAGAGCTGTGACAGTTTCAGGTTATATGATTTTTATGTCCCTTTTTACCAAATGAAAAATCAATAAATTTTTTTTTCTGGGTTATACATATTCAGAGCGCCGTCGAGCCCCTGCTCTTAATGGGAGGGGGGCATCTGCTTGGCTGTCACAACTGTACTGTCACATTTTCCCGAGCCACTGGTGAATATATCAGACTGTATGTGATTGCCCTTCTTGACTTTTTTTTTGTTCTTTCTCCTTTTCCTTGTCTCAATATAACAGAAAGCAGTGTAGTATGAGATAAAGATGAAGAAGGAAAATGTAGGTTATGTTAGAACGAGAGCAGTAGGCCAGTAGTGTGCGCTGTGGCCGTTTAGGGACGCTCTGCCAGCCCGTCCTCTCCGTTGTGCAGGAAAATGTCTCCAGGCACAAGAGAGCACCGTCCACGCGGCCCTTTCAACCTCACAGAGTGCAGGGCAGAAAAAATCCCAGTGCACTACTCTGCTATTAATGTGTTTTGTGTTTGAGAGACCACTGTCAAACACTGCCTAATAGCTGCTGCATGTTGTTGTGGTGGCACGCATTCTCACCACAATACTAGTCCACCTGAAATAGACGTTTTTTTTTTTTTTTTTTGTAAAAATTTAATTTTTGTAAATGATTTTTTTTTTAAATAATTTAATGTTTTGATTGTATTTTATCATTCTAAATATTTATAATTGATTCAAATTAGATATATATATATTTTTCCTCTTTAAAAATCAGGGTTCTAATGGTCATGAAAAACCTGGAAATAAATTTGGAATTTTACAATTAATAAAAATCTCAAAAGTCATAAAAATTTCTATAGTTAATATGGTAACACATTACAATAAGGTCCGATTAGTTAATGCATTTGTTAACAGTACATTTGTTACGGTAATTATTATTTATCTTTGTTAACATTAGTTAATACAAATGTTCATTGTTAGGCCATGTTAGCTCAGGTCCATTAAATACTGTAATATTAACATATACAACTTTTTATTTTAATAATGTATTATTAAATGTTGAAATTTAACATTAAATAAGATTAATACATGCTTTAGAAGTTTTTGTCATTGTTAGTTACCTAATATAGTTAACTATTGTTAATGAATGGAACCTGTGTTACCATTCTATTCTATTCTATTATTCATTATTATTATAAAGCAATGGGTAGGTTTGATTATAAATGAAATGTTCTTTTAAGTTAGTTATTTTCAATGAATTGGTCAAACCTGCACAACAAAATTGTCTGAATGATTAGCGATTCAGTCTGAATCAAAATGGTTTTTAAAAGTTATTTTCCATTAATAAACATGACTGGACAGGTCATGGAAATGTATTGGGCAAAAAAAAAAATGAAACCTACAAAAATTTGCATTGGATTGACTCAATGACCAAAGGCGTTCAACATGACACTTGTACATAGCAATAAAAAAATAGCTTGGACAAAATGCAGACGCGTGTCTTGTGCGAACAGCCCCTAACACAGTAAACCTGCCTTCTGTTTATTTACACATTTCAGTGTAATTTTGTGCGAGCGGTGTGATGTGTGTCACTTTCAAGTCACCTCCTCATGATGACAGGCGCAGATCAGAAGCTATTGGAAATGTCATGCTTGTGATGTGATGTCACATCAGGTATTGAAACGAAATGATGTCTGTTTAGAAGAGGAGGATTTGACAGTGCCGGCGTAAATTCGATTTCCCCTGATTAGCCGTCTCCTTCCGCCGCAGACCGCATCAGTAGGTGAGCCGTCCACTGAAATGGCCAGCGATTTTGAAAGGCTTGGGGGGATGAAATTAAGTGTTGCGCAGAGGGCGTGTGGGGTCGACTCGCAGGGTGTATGGAGAGCATAGAGAAAGACGGGGGAGGGGTGACGTGAAGCTCTTGTTCTAAAGCAGTGTGAGCTTTCCCTTCTGTTTGTGATCAACTTGCTGTTTTAAGTTTGCTAGCTGTTAGCTAGCCCACCCTCCTCCTCCTGCGCCTCCCCCCTCTGGCGCACAGCCCCATGGAGACACAAAGTATTCATTCACATTTAGATTTGGGGGTCACGACAGGGCCAGTGCTGAGCGAACGCCATGGCTTCTGGAAGACAGGTCAGGAATCTAGCACATAACTCAACCTCGCTCCGATACAGAGCCACGGCCCTTTAAACCAAAGAGGTACTTAGCTTTCCTTTTTTCATGCTGGAGGTGAGTGTGTGTTTGTTTGAGAGTGTGAGAGTGATATAGACTGGTGTGCATGAGAGGGAGGGTGTTGCTGTTGTTTGGGAGTGTGGTCACCATGCGCACTATGTCGGTCTCGCTGACGTTTGCCTGACTCACGCTCTGTGTTTATGGTGACGGAGGGGTTTACCCAGCGTGCATTGTTTTGAGTGGGTGAACTTTTTTGCTTCAAAAGCAGTTTTGGAGAATATCTTAAATATTTTGTTAGGAGATTGTTTTATGATTATATGGTTGCATAGAGTAATGAAGTGGTTGCGACTGGAATATATTTTGTTAGTGTTTACTTTAGAGTTTATTCTTGATTCTGATTGGTTGACAGACATTCCATGGCGTTGATTAGTTTTCTAAAACTTAATGACATTAAATAGTTTTTAGTCTTGACCGCATTACAGTTTCACACGTCCTTTCTGAACTAAACTCTTAAAAATAAAGAATCGTTATTGGCATTTATGGTTCCATGAAGAACTTTTAACATCCATGGACCCTTTCTATGGGACAAAAGTTCCCTTTATAGTGGAAAAAGATTGTTCAGATTATTAAATGTTCTTCACACTAAGAGAAAAAAAGAATTGAAGGGTTCTTTGGGGAACCAAAGGTGGTTCTTTTATGGCATTGCTTTTTTGGAATCATTATTTTTCAGAGTGTAATAAAGGCGTATTAAGAGGTTTTAAACATAATTCTTCAGAAATTCTCAGTTCAAGAGCATTTCAGGATAAAAATCTGAACACCTATGTAGACATACATGTGGTAACTGTGGTTAAAGCAGATTTGATTCTGGACCGCCACGTTGATGTGCTTTTAATTTTAAAAAATTCAGCGGTCAATCATCAATTATTTCTTACACATTATCGTGCATTTGATGGACCATGGCAGGAGGGTTTTCGCCCATCCAGTGATGGTGTCTACAGATTACGGCTGGTCTGGGATGGAGGCAGTGTTTTGGTTTAGAGGGGGGTCCTGTTTGGGGTGGGAGGGGCGCGGACGGAGCCGGAGAAATGCTGATATGAGGAGTGGACAAAGCGTGAAAGCCCTCAGCATGGAGCCTATGTCCCATTGTCCTGCCGAACTCTTCTGTCACTTTCATTTTACACCGCACGCTCCGAAGTCAGGACAGCTTTGATATAGGGAACGGGTCCGAGAGCGGATGGCGGGGGGCCAGAGGGGGATCGCGTAGAGGGAAAAGAAGAAGAAAAAACACCGGACAAGCAAGGGAGAGAGAGATAGAGTCCGTGAGGTGTGAAATAAGATTGCTTTTTTTATCCAACAGTGCAGCGTTAAAGACAAGGAAGCTGTCTGTTGTGGGGCAAAAACAGGGGGAGAAAGAGGTAGATGGGGGGGAGGGAATGTGGCCCCACAGATTTACAGTGATGTGTGCTTTGACACCTGGTTAAAATGATAACCAGTGCTTCGGTAATCCTAATGAGAGTAATGAGAAAGAGCAGCCGCTCACAGAGAGACCGACTCACACCGCGCCTCTGTACTCTGGCTGGAAGAAGGGTGAGGCGAGGCAGGCCAAAGACTCGCCTCATGAGTCAACGCTAAACCTACAGAGGACCCCAAGAGCTTCTAAGGTATGGTTCCTCAACGTGAATGTGTTTTCGAGAGCACCAGGCTGATTTCTGTTGAGTTAGATGCTGGGTTTGTGGTATGAACGTGTACGCCGGCCTTTCGGTCTGGGTAGGAGAGGCTGAATGGGGCAGTGGTTACCATGTATTATTTATTTGGCGGTTTGTGCCTGTCAGTATGATTAGTATGTGTGTAATCACCATTCTTCTGGGGAAACGGGGGAAGGCAGCTCGGCCTCATCTGAAGGTAATCGCGCTGTCTTCTGAGTCTCATCGCTTGACGCGGACTTCCTGTCTAGCATCTGCTTTTGTCATCTCCACATATTTCTCTGTCCGTGTTCTGTATATATTTGTCTGTGCCTTTCTAACCTCTCTGCCTTCATCTGCTCTGTGTGTGTGTGTGTGTGTGTGTCTTGCCAATTTCTCTTCCTTGCTTGTATAGGGTGACACCTATAGGTCAGTCTGAGATACTGCACCCTGTGCGTGCCGGAACGTTTCATCTGCAGTTCTCTTACACATTATCATGTGGCCTCCTTACCAAATTTTCTGTATCCACGTCTGGCTTTGTTGAAATGTTGTGGGATTGTGTTTCCTCCGAGAACAGACGTGCTTTGTAATTTCAGGCGCTGCGGTGGGTTTATTCGGTTGGCGTGATTAGATTAAGGCAAAAGTTTAATATCACTGTACGAGGGCGGGTTAATGAGGACGATTAATTAGAAAGCCTAACCTTCAGGGTATTGTCCTTTACATTTTTAGGATTTGGGTTAGCAAATGGCCTCTCGCCATAGCTGCGAGTGCTTCCTCTTAATCTATTTCCAGGCCAGATCTATGACTACATTTGGGTGGGTCCTTTCATTTGCAGCCTACTCTAAGGCCACTTGTGACCTTTCATTAATTATGGCTGGCCCGGGTTTAATCATTGTGTACTGCAGTGGTGGCAGAGATGAGGAATAGGCACATTCATTTGCCTCTTAGACACATGGCCATGGGTGGAATTAAATGTCTACCTATCTGCGTACTACTGGGGGGAGGGTGGTCGGCGTACAGTCGAGGAGCGAGATGTTGATGAGAAAGGGGTGAGAGATGATTTTAGGGTGGCAGCTGTTGCGTGAAGCGACTCTCCATTAAGAGAAGGAAGCGTGCTAGAGCAGGAATTAGACACACTTGCGGCTCTTCCAGAGGTGTAAAATCTACCTGGGGATTATTTTGTAATCTGGCTGCTTCTGACTCTACATCATATAGTAATTCCCAGCCTGGTGAAGGTGGATTTATCTAGACTGCAGTGCATGTTGCTTTCTTTTTTTTTTTGACTTTCCAGCCTATTTCTCAGCCCAATGTTGGGTTATGGAGAACGGAAATTGCTCGTTGCCTGGGGAACATAACAGAAACAGGCACGTATGTGAAAAAATGAAATTTTGTATATGTATATATAGCCGGTTATTCCATTTATGCACCGTCATTTAAACACAGAATCAGTGTGGGCTCTGGATAATATGGCCTAACTGCATAATCCATACTGCGATCAAGCACTAGGTGCTTCATCGACACCGAACACAGGTGCAAATGCAAAAAGCACATAAAAAAAAATGATGATGAAATTAACAACAGTTCTGTTTATCTACCTCCTCTTTCAAATCTGCACTCCTTTTATTATTTAATAATTTGCCTGTTTCTGCATTTGTTCATCTGACGTGTTATTGCCGTTATGCTGAAAAACAACTCTTGTGAATTAGCACATGTAGTTTATAACCCTGCAGTGTACGGACGACTCTGTATACTAGTGTTTTCTTGTGTAATTACTTTCTCCCCGAATGCCACAGCGGAAACCACAGAGAACGATTGTAGGCTTTGGCAAACGGTCTGCCCCAGTCGTGTTTCCTCTCGGTGCATCAATATTAAAACAGTGCAACAAAATCAGAATTACACATAGCAATCCCAAAGACCTCCAGATTGTAAATGGCTTTAACTGCTCTAGATACACACACACACACACACACACTCACACACACAATGGGTTCTTGTAGCACATTAAGTCTAAGGAGAGGGAATGTTTAGAGATGTGATGTAGTACTCGCAGTGAGAGAGTTATGGCGGAGGCGTTTATTAAATATGCCGCTCCATGTTCATACAGAGACCAAAAAAGCGTTTTTGAAGAATGATGGATTGAGGTTGTGCTTTAACAGTTCTAGAAACCGAACACTGATGAGAATACACTTTAATGGATCGTGGGGCTTGCTTTTGGAAGCTGTGGCTGTCCAGATTCCAGTCGCGGCCCAAGGCAAAAAGAGCGTTGCAAATAAGTGGAACGGTAAGGGGAAACGTGTCAGAACACTTGCTACATCACGGACAACTCGTGGAAAAGGAACATGGTGCTTTCTAGTTAAGGCCGTGTGTGGGAAATTCTGCCTGAAACCCAAGGCAACTCTACAAGCTTTCAGTGGTTAAGTGAACATCTCGACTTGCCAGGGAACTAGCATCTATCAAGAGTCGTCCACAGGAGTGAGGAGATGATATTCCGGAATCAGGATACAAATATCAGTGGCTCCATTGTTGCGCTCTGATCTGTAATGCTCGACGAATCTCCCGCCGGACACAGAGCTGTCAGTATGACATGGGGGGCTCAAGGCATATTTCAAAATATAACATGAGACATATCACCATTTGCGCTGCACAACACGCATGACGTTTGTGTAAGAAGACGGTGGATAAGGGTCTTTCTACCTGACCAGCTAGACAGGTTAATAAAATCAATGGAAAAGTTAAACAAGAGGTCCACTGTACTTTCGGTGTGTGCTATCCGCAGCGGTACTGGGTAAAGTACACACAGACAATCGCAGATAGCGCTCCAAAAAGACAGCCAAAGCGCGGACGAGCAGGATACGGGGGGGCTCAATTGGGTAACACACAAAACAGATGTGATCGCCCGTGGGTGCGAGGACAATCTGTGTGTTACTTATACAGCACCTCATCATCTTCGGTGTTCCCTTCTCTCTCACACAATGCTCATTATTGGTAGCATCCATTGTTGGAATCAGGTGTCGCGGCGTCTATTAAATAAACGCCTGAACCAGCCTAACTGAGCTCCAGGTGCAGGCTTTGCGAGTACAAGTATCTGTTACAGGCATCTCTAAACAAGTTTTCCCTGCATTTGACTTGGCAAAATAAAATGAATTGCAGGCTGAGTTTTAAATATTTATGTTTTTTTTTTTTTTTTGCTTTGCATTACATTGGGTTTTAAAAATGAACTTAGCTAGATATTGGTGAGCGGCCCAGCAGCAAACTGCAGCAAGGGACTGTAATTATGAACGTTGGGAGAGGTACTAGAGAGAGCGACGTGCAGAAACTCTCCTCTCTCTTGAAACTCGCACAATTATTTTTCCTGTCTGCATGCTCAGAGCCGCTGTGGAAAATGTGTGTATGTCTCTACCACATGTGTGCGGTTTGCTGCAATTTTATGTTCATATTAAACAGAGGAAGCCATAAAGATATTTGTGTCATGGTCCTGCATAAATGAAGAATTATAACTGTGGAGTCGAGGCTTGTTTTAAAAGAAATCTCTATAAAATGATGCCATCAAAAATATAAGACATTATTAAAATAATCATGTGCTTAAAAGGATAAAAAGTGTAATTTGCAAATGCATTTTGAGGTACAAATATTTACAAAAATTGCAGTGTGTGTAATATTAATATAATAATATATATATAATATATATATATATATAGATTGTGTGTTGTGTGTGTGTGATGTGTAAGGATAGAAGTAGACGAGAAAAAAAATAACAAGAATTTTATAATATAAGCGGAAGTAAACATTTTATATTATCCGCGCATTTTATTTAATGTTTTTTACATATAAAATTTAAATAGCAAAAATGTATAGTATAGTAGTAGTTTTTTATTATTATTTATTTATTTATTGTGCTTTTTATTTTATGTAATTGTATGGTCCAGCATGTGTGGTGGGTGAGAGAATCAGTTGCTTTGTCTCGTAACCTTGTAAATGCTTGTCAGAGAATGTAATTGTTGTGCGCTCCTATAGAAAAAAAACGCTACCGTCCCTTTAAGTGCTTCCACCAATTCTGATGGAGTGCTGATTTACATATCCCATCCTCTCCTCCCCCTTCAGGAGAGCTGAGTGAGGATGTGGAGGCTGCCAGTGAGACCACCACAGATCAGGAGGACCAAACCAAAGACAGAGAGAGTGGGGGGGAGAGGGAGCTCACCAAAGGGACAGGTAAGCCCTATCTTTCCAATTTACTAGACAGGGGGTCCAGTTTAACAGGGGGCTGTTAGATTTTAGGGGTTTCTTTTTCACACTGACAATCTTTTATATTCCACAGCTCCAGTGTTGTGGCTTATTAAATAAGGTGATGTTTTACCACAAATATTTCAGGGCTCTTTAAGAAGCTAATTTTTTTCCAAGAATCAAGCTTATTTTAATATGCTTTATTTCTCACCCCTGAGGATTTAGTTGGAATTCCCAGGAAAAATTATCTCTCATTATGGCGAATCTGGTCAAGTGACAAAAACACAAGTCAGGGCCTGCTTACAGAGTTACAGCGCGGCCATGTGTCTAAGCACATGTGACCGTGTTCTCTGCCTCACACACACCTCTGAAGAATGCTATCAGATAGGAGTATTTTGCAGGCAGGGACGGGGGGCGGTGGTGGCAGGTGCAGGTGTCGGGTTTCATAGAGAGGTGTGGTTTAAGAGGAGGGGGGTTGCTCGGGGTGTTGGAGTGGATTGGAGTGCAGAGGAGAGTGAGGCCTGTGGAGGTGTAAGTGGAGATCAGTGGTGTGTTGCTGTGCCGCTGATGTGTTCGGAAAGCGGCGAGGGCCTGCAGCACGTGCTCCGTTACGAGCTGGTTTGTGCATGCGTGCGCGTGAGGGAGTCACCTGCCCTCTGGTTTGTTACTATAGTCATAATTATGTACCTGTGCATGATATGTACCATTTTAAAATGGCATAACACTTCCCATTAGGTGTCATTAGTTAACGTTAGTTAATGCGCTAAAATATTAACTAACAATAAGCAATACATTCGTTACAGTTTTTATTAATTTTTGTGTATCTTAGTTAATAAAACTACAGCTGTTCAACTCAGGTCCCTTAAAGGGGTTCTATTATGTTCTTTTACAAAGTCTTGATTTTGTTTTGGGGGTGTACTAGAACAGGCTCTCATACTAGGTTGTTCGAAAAACATTATTTTTCACAGGGCCGTCCTTAGGGGGGTGCTACTGGTGCGGTCGCACTGGGCCCCGCGCTTGAGGGTGCCCCGCGGCGAATGGACCGAGGGTGACATAACCCCCACCACCCGGAACGCGATCGCGAACGGACCGAGTTAGCTGGGCCAGTGTGTGCTGTGAATGGTTAGCTGGGCCAGTGTGTGCTGGATTGTTAGCTGGCCAGTGGTGTTGTGATTGGTGATTGGGCCAGTGTGTGCTGTGATTGGTTAGCTGGCCAGTGTGTGTTGTGATCGGTTAACTGGGCCAGTGTGTGCTGTGATCGGTTATCTTGGCCGGTGTGTGCTGTGATTGGTTAGCTTGGCCAGTGTTTGTGATTGGTTAGCTGGGCCAGTGTGTGCTGTGGTTGGTTAGCTGGGCCAGTGGGTGCTGTGTTTGTGAGCTGGGCCAGTGTGTGTTGTGATTGGTTAGCTGGGCCAGTGTGTGTTGTGATTGGTTAGCTGGGCCAGTGTGTGCTGTGATTGGTTAGCTGGGCCAGTGTGTGCTGTGATTGGTTAGCTGGGCCAGTGTGTGCTGTGATTGGCAGCACTCGGCACTTGGTCGGGAAATGTCATGCGCCTTACCGCCTGCGAGCTTCAGTGTAAATATTGCTCAATATCAAATCAGTTTGAGCGCGATTTAAACCCGGATGATTGTAACCAGTTCATCTGCCTTGGGAAAACTAGCGTGTGTCCCACATAGTGATAACACTCGTTGCCTTCTCTAGTGCAGCTCGACCAGGTCTCGACCCATTCGTCGGTATTTGTGATATCACAAATCCCGGAAAATATGCGTTGTAGTCCAAACGAGTCGTTCGTTGTAGTTTTTGAAAAGTGATTTCTGTTAAATAAAATATCTCCTTTTGACGTGGACTTTGAGGTTTGTAACTTTTCAGATCTTTTTTATGCTCAAACAGCAACATTACCGACTAACTAAAGTTGAAAAAGTGAAAAAACATAATAGGACCCCTTTAAATAATTAACATTAACTATGATTAACACGTTTTAGAATGATTTTTCATTGTTAGTTCACTGCTTCTATTGTAGTTAATTAATGTTAACAAATTGAACCGTATTGTAAAGTGTAACCAAAAAAAGAAATAAAAATGATGAAATATGAATGTGAAAACACATATGTAATGTAATTTAAATGGAACTGTATTCTTTAAAAACTCAATCAAGACTACCTCTAAGGTATCTCGCTGAAATTAAAGTCAATATCTCTTACGAAATAGTTTTTTAAAAAGCTATTAATAATTAAAATCATTGAAATAATTTGAAATAAAAAATTATTAATCATTAAAATGAAATAATGAATGCAGATTCTCATGCTTTTTCAGTTTTTTTTCTAAGGAAATAAAACAAAATAATGTGTCTATCTGTTTGGATGCCAGGCTTAGGATAAGATATGGACTATACTTGTTTATAGTTTTTTCTATTTTATTTTATAGTGACTTTAATAATAATAATAATAATGCTAAATGATATCTAGTATAATATGGTTTAATAGGAAAGCACTCATGGTTTGATCTCAATGAATGTATACTTACTAGTGGTGCTGTATAAAATGGTTGGGAAACACATCAGTACATATGCATGCATGTGTATTTTGGACGTTGAGCATTAGTCATATCCTTGGACAGGTGCGTGCTGGTCTGAATGCGAGGTGTCCATTCTTGCTCACCATCTCTCATTTGAAGTTCCATTCACGTGGAGTTCAATTCGTGCCAGTGTGGAAGCCGTTTGATTGCGAGGAGGAAATAGTCAGGGCATGCACCTGTCTGGAACACTACAGCTGTCCCTCACAGATGACAAAACTTTTGCATGTTCCATGTTTTATTATTATTATTGTCATTATTTTTTTAAATTCCGAAACTACAATAACAACAAAAAAACAAGTTCATTGGAGCATTTGAAGGCAAATCTTTTAAAACGTCTTTTGATTTTTTTTCAACTTTCATTTTAAATGAGGCTGAGTTGTTTGTGCACTTTGAGCGAGTGCCACTTGGCTTTGATGGGGAGAAATAATGATATGCATCGCTTGCCTGAAAATGGCTAAAAGTATCAAAATAAAGCACTTTAAAAAGCATTAAAATGAGCTGCTTGATTAATAATTCAGCCGTTACCTGTGGTGCCGAAGAAGACGACTCGGCGCATAAGGAGCCCTGCTTCTTTTTCTGAAAGGCATGCGATTCCATACAAGAATATTCAATTCCTTTCCTCCCCCTGTCAGTTGCTAATCACCAAATAAGTGTGTTTCTGTGTTTTCACAAAGGAAAGATGTGCTT
This sequence comes from Sinocyclocheilus anophthalmus, assembly GCA_018155175.1. Taxonomy (NCBI): domain Eukaryota; kingdom Metazoa; phylum Chordata; class Actinopteri; order Cypriniformes; family Cyprinidae; genus Sinocyclocheilus; species Sinocyclocheilus anophthalmus. Next base: position 683,870 of record JADLZN010010794.1, on the reverse strand, counting down.
GCATATGAAAAATGTACAGGCTTCCCAGCAGCTTATTAGGAACGCTTAGTTAAAAATAGCGTGCATTAGGAAGCCAGGTCTAGGGTGCCGTTTGATGTCTGAGGAGAGGTGGAGAGGGGAGGAAGGAGTGACGGGGGTGGAAGAGTGAAACCTGGCGGTGTTGTGATCTAAGATGCTGGTGCTGCTTTAATGGAAGCTCTTTTATATTCTTTTTCTAATCGTGTTTCCAACTCGCTTTCATGATTGACGGACAGAGCGGCGTGAGACGGAGCTACGAGAGGCTTTCTGAACTCTGCCTGGGAAGCGCTGGAATGCTTTTAGTAAACAGAGGCTCTCTTGTTTTGGCTGGAGATTGTCTGAGAATGTGTGTGGAGAATGCATCAACGGTGAGCCGCTGGACTCCGTCGCGATGGGGACGTGGCTAACCTGTAATTTAAAGGCACGCATCCGAGCAGATTTGAGTCACCCTGTCTGCGCGGGCTGTTATTAGGGCCTGTTATTAGTGTTGTTGAAGTTTTTCCTCTCGTCCTAGTCATGCGAACACTGAGTGTTGAAACGTGGTTCACAGATGACTCTCTGGTTGAGCGTGTTAGCACCATCTGAGTTAAGCCGTGGCCGATCTGATGGGTCTCTTTTGAACACGTCATTTAGTGCATTTAGAGAGAGTTTGTGCTGGATGAGTATGATGTAGGCAGGTTCAAGGAAAAAGATACAGATACCTTTTTCAAGGTTACCTTGATTAGGTTAGTATAAGCATTCCATAATAGTTAATAATACATATCTGAAATATATAAACATCAGCCTTCATCCATTGGGTGAGCATTGGGTTAGCATTAGTGCAATGGGGTGATTGGGTGTTAGTAAAGAACGAGGGATGGATAGATACGTGGCAGAAAATAAGAATAGAGGGCAAAACGGATGGACAGAGAAAGTGGAAGATACATGCCAATGTGGAGACGAAAGAGATGAGAAGGATTGTTAATTCACTTAAGGACTGGAGGAGCAACCACAATGTGATTTTAGATGTTTAACATAAATATAGGTGGGGAGGGGGCGGTTTACAGGCAAGGAGGGGGTCTCTGGTCCTCGGCAGGTTTATGAATAATTCCTTTCAATCCCCAACTTTCAAATTACTGGGGTTATTGTGAGGGAGGGTGAATAATCTGATGCAGGTCAGACGTTATCTGACACGGCAGCAGCAGCCCTCCAAATTGGTTCCATCTCTTTTGCCTATATTTACTTAAATATATGAATGTCAGTGATTGGATGCACAAGGGACGGTGTGTGTGTGTGTGTGTGTGTGTGTGTATGACACTGATAGGAGAGACAGAGACAGCATTGAGAAGGACAGCAAAATAATTGTCCTCTGGCTGCAAGGTGAACATTAGCCCCCCCTGGACGCAGAGGAAGTGTATTACATGCCAATCTGTTTCCTTCTCCAGCATTATTTCATGGCCTTGATGTCCCTCAATAGATTTTACAGGAGTTGATGTGAATAGGCAGGAGCTCTAGCCGTGGTGTGTTATAATTGTAGTAAATGCAACCCTAGCTGTCAGGGTTGTCAGCTGACTGCGTGAATAACGCTGAAGAAATGTTACATATGCGGATGAAAACTGTCATGATTTTTATGATGCCATATTTATTGCATCATCTTGAGGGTGTTTTAAGATGAATTTACCGGGTAGTGAAACAATCTGAAAAGCATGTCACGGAAGTTCTTCCTAACACCCTCTCTCTGAAACGAAGCATCAATCAGAGCCGTTTTAAAAGCACAGACGCGTTTGCATATTCATATTGTGTCCTTTAAAAGCTTGTCATCCCTTAAATTAAAATTATTTTTGTCTTGCGGACTAATAGACTATAAATTGTCCTTGTTTGTGAGCCAGCACTCACAGAGACCTTCTGTTTATGAGTTTTACTCCCTGTATTCTAATTGGCATGCCGTCCTGAGAGAGAGAGAGAGAGAGAGTTGCATATATGTGTGTCAGTGCGTGTATGTCCTCTAAAGGTGATTGCGTTAGCTCCCACCTAGCTATCGGAAGATTAATAACACGTCCACTAATTGATATCTCCTTTTAATTTCTTCATTTTAAATTTGTCTTTGTAGCAGTCACGCCTGTGGGGTTACATGGGCACTTCCTTTGCAGAGCCGTGGAGGTGGTCCTTTCATTTAATAGTGGGTTATACACCAAGGGAACTGTTATATGATAAGCCGCAATATGGAGTAGTGTTGGCGTTAGGCTTTGGTTGTAATTTTCTTTATTTGAAATTAATTGATGCAGAGTAATTACCTGAGAAATATGAGGTGAAATGGAATATAGCCCTTTGTTGCTCAGGGCACCGAGCACTGGGGAGTTGGACCGCTCCTTCATATTAATTGTTAAATAGCAGAGGGACTGGGAGGAGAACTGTCATGAGGAGCAGGGAGAGAAGGTCTGGGGACAAAAGCAGGACAGAAAGGAGAATGACGGAGGTTTGACCTCCTGAAAAGAGAAGCATGGGATGCTGTTGTCCTAGTTTTGGCTTCTTAACTAGCATAACCAGCTAGATACATGGTCAACCAGCTTACCTTGAAGGACCTTGCTGGTTGATCACCTTTGGTCCATCAGACTTTGTACGCACTAAACCACCATAGAACATGTTGATGACTTGCCTTTTTTAGATTCAAAAGCTGGACTGGATAAGGTGAAGAAAAATTGACAACTTCACATTTCCATTGCCTTCTTGGGAGCACATCTCCAGAACTCCGTTGAATTTTTTGCAAATGCACATGCTGCACTCAATATGCCACGAGAAATCATCTTTCTGCTCTTTCCCTGTCCGCCCACTTTCAGTGTCCAGTTAGTCTCGTAGGAAATTGACTTCCCAAAGGACACCTGGGTAATGATATGATGGCAGCTGTGGTTACATTTGTGGACATTTTCAGTGGCACGGTACTTGTTGCGTTACTGCTGCCATGCTTGTGTCAGTCAAACACTTCTGCAGTGCTTCCCTTCCATGAAAGTGCTTCACGTCTCTGATTTAGAGGCTTAGCACTCAGCACTGACAGCCTCCTCTGGCTGGCTGAGAAATGCTTCTCAGCTCCAGGGGTTGAGAGAAGGTGCCAAAGTCCAATTCACTTATGGGACACTCCAGAACAAAGACCTCCTGCTTACGGAAAAGACCCATGAATTAATAATCGCCTAATTGACTTTTAAGACTTTTTTCACTTTCTTCTCCTTTGGCTTTTGTGATGTCAGATGAAAATTGGGGCGTTGTCGCTGTCTCTGTGGGTTTTGCTGCAAGTGTGGTCTACTGCTGAATGGTAGAATTGAGGTCAGATGTACAGATACTACATTAGGATGGTTTTTAAAAAAGGCACGGGGGCAAGAACTGCACACAGGCGGGCTGATGTAGTTCCCACTACCTCCTGTTAAAAACAGTGTGGCTTTAAAAACAAGAAAATACCTCCAGAAAATATTAGTAGTTTTTGTGTAATGCTGTGTTTCTGGGAAGGAATGTCAATTTTAGACATGTACTGAATATCAGTTATGTTATAAATACTCATTAGGTTGATGTTTTGCAATTTTGAGACTATTTGTCTATAGTGGCTATTTAGAGGCTATTTTTGACCATTTTGAAATTTGATTCAGCCAAAATTTGTCCATTTTGAGATTAGTAGTGTTAGATGATATTTGGGCATTTTGAAATTATTCAGTTCATACAATAATTAGCCATTTTGTGATTATTTATATTGGTTATTAGGTTATTGGCTATTATTTATACTTAATTATTGACTAGTTGATAAAAAATAATCTCATAATATATATATACTGTATATATATATATGTGTGTGTATTTTTGATTGGTTAAGAATTTGTCTCTCTAACTCCTTCTGGTTTCTTAAAGGTGTAAACTATTAAAACCTTGAAAACCAGTAGTACACAGTGAACATACCAGAGCCTGACACACATAGCCAGGTTCATGAGCAAAGACCAGGGAAAGGGAGGGGAGAAAAAGAGAGACCCCCGCCATCAGGTTATGGTCATGGACTCTAATAATGGATCTGACCTGTTCAGATGTTGAGGCATGTTCCTGCGGCCACCCAACCGTGCCGAAGACACACACATTGCACATGCCAACAGTCCCCTTTCTTTGCCTGTTTATTGGTCTCCATTTTGTTCCAGCGTGCTCTGTGATTATGTTTTTCCCCCGCTTTCTCCCTCCGTCCCTTGACAACAGAAAACAGGATACGGTAGCTGGGCTTTAGTCACGGGGGTTTGGTGGCAGAAGTGGGTTTTTGGGGCTTTTTAAAAGCAAACAATTGATCAGATTTATGGAGTCCTAACAGGGCGTGACGAGGTGCGTCTGTGCCCAGAGGCAGCGGGCCACCCTCCCCTCCACACGTGCTGCAGGCCTCTGGCAGGCAGCTGCTCCCCTGACCTCAGGTTATTCACTTGCAATTGTCTATTAGACAGAATTTACAATTAAAAAATATTCAATAATAGTGAAATAGTGTACTTAAGCCCTTTTCAATCATACTTAGTCACAGGCAATTGTTTTGTTGATTTGTTTATATGTATTTAGCTTAAAAGCATTTAGCATAAAAGCATTAAGTAGCTTTAGCCACTTTACCTACTTTGCTCTCTATCCCTGAACTCCCTAACAAAAATGTACCATGGTAACCACCAAAATACCACAGCTGCTGCAGTTTTAGTTAAACTTATAGCTTGTCTTTTAAATAGCATTATCAGCTTGTTTTTGATGACAGTGGTGGCTAATACCATGTTTCCACAGTGTTATTGTAGTAAAAATAACTACAGCTGTTTTTGGTGGAAAATTTTGGTTACCAAGGATGTTGATCCAGGAACCATCAAGGCACCTGAAAAGGGGTTTCCTGAAAGAAATTGGATAGACCGATGATATAGATGGGCTAGGGAAGAGTCAAGGGGCTTACACAGAGACGGCCATAGAGGAGCAGTGCAGAAAGGAGGAAGTAGCCGGGACAGTGCCAGGACCGAAAGTAGAAGTTAATGGCAACAAATAAGAGGTTCCTTTGTTTAACATTTCCTTTGTTTATTGGTACATGTGTCTAATGGGATTGGCCATGACTGGACCTAATAGGGCAGCACTGGCTGATTGGGGGAGTCTCTGGGAGCTGCAGCAGGCAGTGTTCCCCAAAGTAGGGCCCCCCACTGAAGCCAGCGCTCAGCTACCCTGCCCTGATTGGACCTGACACTTTAATGTCTGCCCAAGGAACATGGTCAGCTCGTCTTAAACTGACCCCCACACCCCTCCCCACAATCCCCTGCTCTCAATTTGCCCTTTCAGGACTGGACAAATCATGCCAAATTTAACTCTTTATAGCCTTGTTATGGGCCTGGGAGAGAGAGGGGCGTCTTAAGTTTCACTGCGAATTCTTTCCCTTAGCAGCATGAACAACATGTTCTCTCGACCCCTCTCCGGCTTAGAGTGGATTTACTTTTTATACGAGCTGCAATAGATTCAATATTAGCACCCAACTTACATAACTGGCTAGTTTGTGTAGAGTCTTTTCTCAAACAAGCAACAAGAATTGCATGCAAAACTATAAGATTAGCTGAAAGCTGAAATAACTAGAGAATGTAATTTCGTATTCCAATGAGAAGTGCAAATAAGCAACGAAAAAGAATCGAAATAGGAACCAGAACAGAACTCTTTCTTCTTGATACTTTTTGAAGCCGCCTGTGGTATATTTGACTCTTTTCAAGTTGGGCGAATCCCTTCGCTGAAGCCACACTTCAAATGGCTTCATCTGAGAGAGCATGCATCCTAAAGCTGCTCACCGTGGCAAACTAATGTTTTGATTAGATGTCTGTGCCAGTGTCTGATGTCCTAAACATCCAACATAGGGAAAGACAAGCTGTCAAAGCATTGCGCACTGCCTCTTCTAAGTGCCATGGGAGGAGCGGTTAAGAGACTACATTGGTTTGGAGGGGAAGCAACCTGCCTTAGCAATCCGCCGGCCTGACTGTTACCTGTTCAATGCCTATATATCACAGTTTAGAAAGGCATGCTACTCACTTCCTTACAAAAAATGACTGCAATTTCTTAATTGTACCGTGAGTGTGGTAACATCAGTACTAAAAACTGCTGTAATGCTGCATCCATATTTTCCATGATATCAACATAGTAAGTGAAGATATGACAGCATATGGCATGGTGATATGACACCAGTCAGATTTGAACCACATGAACGCTAATGCTCAGCATTTGTTTACCTCGCTTTTACTGAAATAGAGAAACCTGCAGAAATATATTTAATTCACATTACTACACGTGCACTATTGCACTGCATACTCCAATTCCTGTATTCCCACACTGTTGTAGCTATCCAGAACATAAAAATGTGTATGAACACAAATATCTTGGGGGGAAAAAAAGTCAGACTTTCACATGTTCCTTGAGTATCATTAAACCAAAGTTAAAGAAATATGCTTTGTTTCAAAATTCAGTGGACTTTTACTGTAGGTTAAGCTAGCATTATCAAGTTAATTTGTTACCACATCTTCATTTTAGTCTGCTTTTACTAGTAAGCTCAGAATAGCAGGCCTCATAAAAGCCATTTTAGCTGTGGTACATTTTTTCCATTGTACAGTACAGCATCATTATACGACACAAAACTGCAGTTTTACTGCGTTTCATTTTTATAAAGGCTGGCTTATTGATTGATTGCATGCCCTGACTGCCAAATCGGCACTGTGTTTTGACAAGTATGCTTCTTTTTGTGTGTCTATGACAGCATCCAACCAACCGGAGCGGGATCAGGCGGATTCCCCGGTCCCCTCCAAGCGGCCTTCTTCGAGGTCCGAGACAGCAGAAAGCCCCCTCTCGTCGAAACGACCCAGGACCGCTGAGAAGGGCAGTGAAGAGCAGGTATGGAGGAAAATCTACAGCCTCTGCGAAACATATTTAGAATTCTCTCTGTCTGTTTTTCTGAAGTAGATTCAGATAGACCTAATCTAATCCCCAGGCATGTAGGTCTCATTAACTGTACCCATTAATTAACAAAATATCTAAGGATGTTGTTTTGAGCCCTTTTTAATATAGAGTAGTAGAATGTAGCTGGCCTTTTTAAATTATGCATGCATTTTTTTTTCTAAAAATATATTTATCCATCTTTTCTGCTGCTCTTGCAGTGCTAATTGTGCAAAAGGTGAAAAATCAATATGATATTTGACAGATGAGAGCTCTTTGAAGTGACTACCTCTCAGAGTAGCCCACTGCTCACTGCATGGGAGATAGATTTGCCTTCCTTTGCCCTTGATAGTACCACTCTTCTCTAGAAAATAATATTCTTTTTCTTCCATCTTGTCATTATATAGATGTACCAGTGCCCCTACTGCAAGTTCAGCAACACAGATCTGAACCGGCTCAGAATGCACGTGATGACGCAGCACTCAGTGCAGCCCATGTTCCGCTGCCCGCTGTGCCAGGACATGCTCAACAACAAGGTCCACCTGCAGTTCCATCTCACTCACCTCCACAGCGTGGCACCAGACTGCGTCGACAAGCTAATTGCCACAGTAAGTTACCGCAGAAGAGTATTTAGGGGGTGATCACAGCAGACTTTGCCTTCCATTTCATATCCATGCATTTGTTTCCTCTAATCAATGTCCAAGACAAGTTTATTTTACTTCCACAGTCAGAAGAACTTTTCTAAATATTTCCCATTCAGTCTCTATAGTGGATGGATTTTCATTAAGCCCAGTTAATTTCTCTCTGGGAACTTTTGTTTTCATGCAAGGCCTGACTGCCCTTTTGTGTGGTGTGAAGGCCATATGCTTTTTACACAAAGCAGCGTAGCCTTACTGCAATATTTAGTAGTAATCATGTCATCAACCTCACAAATGACTCACAGTTTCTTACTCACTCTGCCTTTGTGGACCGAAGGTTGTTTCTTTCATTCTAATTGATGAAATTTTAAGAAAATTTTCATTTTAATTTAAAATCGCCAAAGGAAACTGATCATTGTGATATGGCCCTTGGGAATCCTGTATATTCAAAATGAGATGTGTAAGGCAAAAGCTTGAACATGGCTGGGTGTAACACTGGTTATGTATTACTATGGTCAATATCATTTCCCTGTTTTATTACAAGTTTACATTCCCAAAAGTTTTTTTGCTCATTTTTACCTCAGGGTACTTCATTGAGATCTCAGTTAAAAATCTCACTTTTGATCGCAGACATCATCTTGGCAGATCAGAACACATTTTGTGACACTGTTGAGATCTCTGAAACTCTAGAAGACATATAAGATTACTATGGCCTTCTCAGGCAAAAAATCTGCAAACCAGTAGACTTGCGTAAGCCTTGATTTGCTCTCTACTTAATTTCAGTGTTGATTAGAAGAAACAGTTGGTTTGTAGAAAATTTATGAATATTGTAATTCTTAACTTTAGAAGAAATGTTCTCGGTTTAGTGGAAAAATTATAAAAGCCTCTTGTGATTACCAAGGTCATTTGTATTCCAGGCACTCACTAGAAGCAGTAATACTTACATCATCCTTTTACGTTATTTCCACCTCTCTAGTCCCGGAGCGCTCAGGCCTCCAGCAGCCTAGTCTGCCCGGTCCCTCAGAGAATACTCACCTTATTCCATTTCAGCTTCTACTGAGACTACCCTGCTTTCATGGGGGTTTTTTTCACAGAATTTTAGCAGTGAAATAATAATGTGTAAGTTTGCCTGTGGTGTTTTAATTGCTTGCTTGGCCAATCACTCTGTGATCTCCGCTCCCCCATCTCCTCTCCCCTAGCCCGAAAGCAAATGGTGAACACATTAGTAGAGGCCAGACGACAATATTTTTTCTTTTATAGAGGTAATAACGCACAGAGCGCTGTACAAGTGCAGTGCATGATAGAAACTGAGCTAATACAATGCACATTAAAACCAGCACCTTTTTTACAAGTAACGAGAGATGGAGAGGTACTCTATCCTGTCCCTCGTGTCAGGCAGACAAGCTTAATGAATTCTGAATCGGGTGACTTTTATTTCTTGCAAACATTGCATAAACACGCACTCTCTTCCACTCACTCTACCTCCTCCTTCTTCCTCTTCTCTCGCTCTCCCTCCCTCTATGTCTAATGTTCTGTCTGTCTAAGATAGGGGTAATGAAAATAATTGTGCTTCATTAATTCTGAGTCTGGCTAGATGATAGCCATTTGGAACTATGTTTGCCAATTAGACGGTCCAAATTAAAAGTGACCTTGGGATACTCTCAGCACTCGGCGCTCTTTGCCTAATGATGCAGTTGTCTAGAAACAGTCTACTTTGTAATGTTAATCACAGGCATGTTTTGTTTCTTGAATTCTCCATACTGGTCACAATCACTTAACACTTTTAGTTAGGAGGAGAGTGGGTGAGGGAGGAAACTAAAAAGCAGAAAAAAGGGCTACATTTTGCCCAGTGTGATTTTGATTGCAGTAACCAGATATTTATGAACGGCTCTGGTTCACTGACTATTTCTCAGTGTTTCACGCTCAAAGACGTGGAGTTGCGTGGCACTCTGTATTTGATGACACTGAGTTAAAGCTGCTGGCTGTGATTAGGTTTTAAATCCACTATAAAACAGCTCCATCTCTCAGATCTCAGAAGACCAGTCAAACAACCATGTAATGATACTATGTTTGCTTGGGTCTCTCACAGGTAATTAGTCGTTTTTGGTTAACATTACCTTAATAACTTGACAACGTTCACAAGGTATGTTCAGTTTGAAGGAAGTTATTTAATCTACATTTTATTTTTTGTTAGAAAAAAAAATATTTAGTAACACTTTATAATAACTTTCATTAATAAATCATTAACAAACATTATATAATGCTTAATGGATCATTAGTTAATATATATTCAAAGAGTTAGAAACATGAGATAATGTGCTTGTTAATGTTTGCTAATAAACTTATTAAACATTAGAAAATGTTCAAATAAATCATTAATTCATGATCAGTTCAAATGCTTACAAATGTCATTAAACTTTCAATTCCATATGATCAAGCACTTCTTGAAAATCTACAAATGATTTTAACAGATGTTATTATAAGCGTTGTGTTAATGCACAACACTTTTGCTGCTATTGAGGTGTGATACGGGTAAGGTTAGGGACAGGTTTAGTGGTGTGGGTAGGTTCACGGGTTGGTTAAAGGGTCAACAGTGTACAGGGGTCAAATTGATTACTATAAGGGAACACGGTTCAAGCTGTTTAGATTAATTGTGTTATAAATGAACGTTTCTTTCAAACAGATTTCTTCTGTTTATTTATGATTCAAGAATATCCTGTTTAATACTGATGAATAGGGTACATAAGGTAAGGTGTGAGGCAATAAAAAAAAATGTGGGTACAAAATTTACAATGTTAGTCTTTAGCAAGCATTTAGCTAAACTTAACCAGCCACCCTTTACACAAACCTTGTTACATTAGCTAAAAGTCAAATGCCCATAAAGATACTAAATGATTAGTAATCGTTTATAAACATTTATAAATGATGAATAGTTTCAACTTTAGAATGGCTACTGCATGAACAACTTACTAATAAATGATTATTAGTAAAGATGTGTGAATAGGGTAGATTCAGGTCTTTCAGGACGATTTTTGCCATCAAGATGACTGTTCATAAAGGTATTAATGATTAGTAAACATTTGTAAATGATGCATAGTTTCCACTTTAGATTGGGTACTGCAAAAACATGAACAAATAATTAATAGATGATTTGTTAAGATGTGTAAATAGAGGTCTACACAACAGACAAAGACCAATAAATGAAGATCCTAATTATGAACTGAAAGTTTACTGACATTTGAAAGCATTTCAATTTACATTAAATAATAATATGCAAATCATTAGGTAATGATTAGTAAGTTCATTAGTAAACATTAACAAGAACATTATCTCATATTTCTAGCTATGTGAATATACACACACATATATATTAACTAATGATCTGTTAAGCATTATATAATGTTTGTTAATGATTTATAAATAAAAGTTATTATAAAGTGTTACCAAATATTTTCAATGCAGTAATAAAATTCTAACTCCTACAGACGTGAAGCTGATGTCTAATGTGAGAAAAATAGAATTGGTTGTGTCATGGGGTGTTAAAAAGAGGCACAGAGTTTGCAAGGGCACAAACAAGGGATGAAAAAAATTATATATGCAGAGAGAGAGAGAGCGAGAGAGAGAAGGGGGATATATTTGTGAGATTGGGGTATTGAAATGCATGATGAGTGAGGCTGATTGTTCAGTTTGGGGAGTTAAATGAAGGAAGGTGAAGCACACAGTGGCTCATTTCCCAACCTTTTCCAATCTCAATCACTGATTAATGTTAAATAGGATCCTGTTAATGAATCTGTTTTTTATTATTATTCTGAGAAAGAGAGAGATGGCGAGAGAGTAAGAGCCACGCATGGAGAATCATGTGCACTTAAAAGATAGAGGGGAGGTTGCTGTCATTCACACTTGATTTACTTCAACCTTTGTGCCAAGCAAACCTTTGTGCACCTTTATCACAACAATATTCATTGCTACTTTCATTTTTCTTATTAAATTGACTGAAAAAACATGCTACTTGCCGTCTACCTACATTTAAATGTATCTACATTTTTTATTAATTACTTTGTTTCAAGTAATAATTTGCATAATTGTTTAGATTAAAATATTCTGGTTTGCTGGAAAGCATATTAATGAGCGCTGTATGACAATTGTTGCATTACCCAGAATTCCAGGCTGAATGACGGCATTTCACCATTGCACCATGCTTTTCTATTGGAATGAAAATCACATTTTATGAGGTGGAAGACTTATTTAATTAGGTTCTCTAATAAGCTTTTCAACTGGCCAAGGAAGACCACTCAGCCCATCACACTAATTGGCTGCAGCAGCAGAACTATCGCAGAGCATGACAAAACACCATCAATGATCAAAGTGCAAATTCCATGGATGGCAAATTAAGTCGTCTGTGTGAAAGAGGGGGACAGTAAATGTGTTTGTGTCCAGTTCAAATGATATGATTATCTTATCAAAGTATTTATTTTTATGTTTATAGCACACCTCTCACCTGTTCCAACTTATATTAATCTTTTTCTTTTACAAACTTTTTTTTCAATGAAGGATTATTGTATATGATGCAGACATTTTGTCTGTTTTATGAATGTGTAATTTATTTATCCTTTACATTAATTTGAGATGTTCTACACTTCTTATCAAGAGGCTATTTTTAAAGCCTATAATTATCATAACAAATACTATGTTTTTATTTTTCCAGGTGGCAGCATCAGAAGTATTGCCAGCAAGCATTTTCATACCAGTCCCTGGACCAGAGAAGGATACTCAAACCGCACCTCAGTCCATGGTCAACTCAAACTCTGATGACATTAAGAAACAAACAGGTTAGAATGTTGTGCAATTGAGGAAACACATTTTAAACACATATGTATATGTTATCAGAATTTTAATGTGTGTTATTTTTCTGATTGCAGAGGTGGCAGATGTTGAGCCTGAAAAAGGAGTTTGTCTGGCCTCAGACACTGCTGAAGCTCGCAAGTCTCCTCTTGAGGAACAACAGCCTGCAAGAGATGATTCCACTGGTTTCCTCTGCTGGAAAAAGGGCTGTAACAAAGTATTTAAATCCTCCAATGCCCTTCAGATGCACTTCAATGAGGTCCACAATAAAAGGCCCCAACTGCCTGTCTCTGATCGTCATGTCTACAAATATCGCTGCAACCAGTGTAGTTTGGCATTCAAGACAATAGAGAAACTTCAGCTGCATTCCCAATACCATGTAATCAGAGCAGCCACAATGTGTTGTTTATGCCAGCGTAGCTTCAGGACCCTACAGGCACTTAAGAAGCATCTGGAGACCAATCACCTGGAGTTGAGTGAAGCTGACATCCAGCAGCTCTATGGAGGTTTACTGATGAATGGAGACCTAATGATTATGGGTGATCCCTCACTTGGAGATGACCAGGGAGCTCTTCTTGATGATGAGAAAGAGGGAGATGAAAGTGACCCAGAGGAAAAGCAAAGCCCAACTGGCAGTGACTCTGGATCTTTGCAAGAAGATTCTGGATCTGAACCCAAACGAGCCCTGCCATTTAGGAAAGGCCCCAACTTTACTATGGAGAAGTTTCTAGATCCATCCCGTCCTTTCAAGTGTACAGTCTGCAAAGAGTCATTTACCCAAAAGAATATTCTTCTTGTACACTACAACTCTGTGTCTCACTTACACAAAGTCAAAAGAGCCCTACAGGAATCCACCACCGGTCAGCCAGAGCCTACAAGCAGCCCTGATAATAAACCCTTCAAGTGCAGCACTTGCAATGTAGCATACAGCCAGAGCTCTACACTGGAGATTCACATGCGCTCTGTTCTTCATCAAACCAAGGCCAGGGCAGCAAAGCTTGAAGCAGCTGGCGGCACATCTAGTGCTGTTAGCAGCAGTGGCCCAAGCGGAAGCACTTCCAATAGCACTTCAACCCCAAGCCCTATTCCAGCCACTAACTCAACAACCAGCTCCAGCAACAGAAGCAGCTCTCCAGCTGGAGCTCAGACATCACAGAGCATCATGGGAGGTAATCATCTGTCAAGTCATTCTCACAATGTTGAGAATTTGGGTAACTCAGCCTGTCATCCCTCTCCTTCTGAGAATCATGAAGTGAAAAAGAAGAAATTCGCAGATATGCTATCTTCGAGGGGTCATCAGCAACAACTCCAGCAACAGCAGCAGCAGTTGGCCCAGGCTCAAGCACAGGCACAGGCTCAGCTCCAACAAGAGCTCCAGCAGGCTGCTCTCTTTCAGTCCCAGCTTTTTAACCCTCTTTTCCAGCACTTCCCTATGGCAACAGAAGCTCTTCTCTCTCTTCAGCAACAGCAGCTGCTCTTTCCGTTTTACATTCCTGGGGCAGAATTTCAACTGAATCCAGAAATGAACCAGAGTAGCTCTTCATTGAACTTGAGCGGATCTACTGCTTCACTATTGGAAGAACAGAAAAACGCTGCCCAGCAGGCCCAGCAGAGCTGCTTACAACAACAGCTTATGCACCACCACCTTCAGCAACAGCACCAAGCTCATTCCCACTCCCAAGTATCAAGCCAAATGGCTTTACTTCAGCAGAGTGCCCTTTCTCACCCTGTAGACAAAAAGCCAAAGCGATCTCCTCACACTGAGAAAGAAAGGGAGCTGCCAAAGGATAAAGAAATGAGTGATAAAGCTGAGGATCATGTTCCAAAAGATATGTCAGACAAGTCCAAAGAAAAGAAAGATGCTCCTCAAGCTGTTGTAAATGTGAACCATGACTCTGGATTTCCTCCTCCAAGGATTGCCTCAGATGCCCGAGGGAATGCCACCAAAGCCCTACTGGAGAATTTTGGCTTCGAGTTAGTAATTCAGTACAATGAGAACAAGCAAAAAGCACAAAGAAAGCCAACGGGATCTCTGTCAGGATGCAGTGGGTCAGCTGGTATCACCAGAATAGTTAATCCCATTGAAGGATTAGAGAAACTGGAGTGTGAGACTTGTGGTAAGCTCTTTTCCAACATATTGATTCTCAAGAGTCATCAGGAACATATCCACCAGGCTTTCTTTCCATTCAGATTCCTAGAGAGATTTGCCAAAGAGTACAGAGAACAATATGACAAGCTGTACCCATTGAGACCTCAGACACCCGAAGCTGCTCCACCTCCTCCACCACCTCCACCCCCACCTCCGCCTCCCCAAAGGGTACCAACACCAAATATACCCGTTTCTGCTCCTACCCTGAACCCACCAACTGCTCCAACCCCTCAGCCTCCAGTTCCACTGACCCAAATTCCAATGCCAATGGATCTCCCTCTCTTCTCTCCCCTTATGATGCAGCCCATGTCACTCCAGTCATTACCTTCTCAGATTCCTGCCCAACTGCCTGCTGTGGAGCCCAGTCTGGCCACTGATCTGGCCCAGCTCTACCAACAGCAGCTTACCCCTGCCATGTTGCAGCAACAGAATAAGAGACCCCGCACCCGTATCACAGATGACCAGCTAAGGGTGCTCCGCCAATATTTCGATATCAACAACTCTCCCAACGAGGACCAAATTAAGGAAATGGCAGATAAATCAGGACTCCCCCAGAAAGTCATCAAGCACTGGTTCCGCAATACACTCTTTAAAGAGCGACAACGCAACAAAGACTCACCTTATAATTTTAACAACCCGCCAATTACAACCCTAGAAGATACCAAAATTGATTCAAAGCCACCCTCCCCTGAGCCTCAAAAGCCAGAATCATTTGGAAATAAGAGGTCCTCAAGGACAAGGTTCACAGACTACCAGCTGAGGGTACTGCAGGATTTCTTTGATGCTAATGCCTATCCTAAAGATGATGAATTTGAGCAGTTATCCAATCTTCTGAGCCTTCCAACTCGAGTCATTGTTGTGTGGTTCCAAAATGCCAGACAGAAAGCCCGTAAAAATTATGAGAACCAGGGAGATGGAGGAAAAGAAGGTGACCGACGCGAGTTATCCAATGACCGATACATTCGTACTACCAACTTAAACTATCAGTGTAAGAAGTGCAGCCTGGTTTTCCAGCGCATATTTGACCTTATTAAACACCAAAAGAAGCTCTGTTACAAAGATGAGGAGGAAGACTGGCAGTATGACAGTCTAAATGAGGACTCTTTGGATCTCTCTCATGAATACTATACTCTATCTGGGTCATCAGGTCAAACACCGATGCCCTCATCTTCAAGCCTCTGCCCTCTTCCCCCTTCATCCACTGCATTCTCTCACATCACATCATCTGAAAAGGAGGAGCCTACACCGAGTAACACATCAAACTCTTTTGATGAAAAATCAAAACACTCTTCAGAAGCATCATTTGCCCAAAGAGAGCAGACATCTTTGAAACAGGAAACCATTCATCCATCTGAGACTCCACAGCAGAGACCACCAAGAGAGGAAAAGACACATACAGTCCCAAAGAATTCAAAGCTTGCTTCACCTTCCCTGTCCCAACAGCATAGTGGTCCCTCCATTTCACATACCAGTCAGACCTCCCAGAGTTCCCACATGGCCCTTAATCCTCATTTAGCCTCTGCCTCACAGCAGCAGTTGGCCCAGCAAATGATCCAGTACCAGTGTGAGCAGTGCAAACTTGCCTTCCCTTCATTTGAACACTGGCAGGAACACCAGCAACTGCATTTCCTGAGTGTCCAAAATCAGTTCATTCATCCTCAGTTTTTGGATCGCCCAATGG
The DNA here is from genome assembly GCA_018155175.1 of Sinocyclocheilus anophthalmus. Classification (NCBI taxonomy): domain Eukaryota; kingdom Metazoa; phylum Chordata; class Actinopteri; order Cypriniformes; family Cyprinidae; genus Sinocyclocheilus; species Sinocyclocheilus anophthalmus. Next base: position 667,624 of record JADLZN010010794.1, on the reverse strand, counting down.
ACATGTCCTTCATGTTGTTTGATCCTAGCAATCCTCTGCTTGCTAGCCAGCTCCTTGCAGGAGCAATACCTCAAATGTCCAGCAACTCTGCCACCTCCCCATCAACACCTACATCCACTATGAACTCCCTGAAGAGGAAATTGGAGGAGAAGGCAGGAACTAGTCCAGGCGAAAGTGACAGCATGAATAGTGGAGAGGAGCCACAACGAGACAAGCGCCTCCGAACCACTATTACACCAGAGCAACTAGAGATTCTGTACCAGAAATATTTGCTTGACTCCAATCCTACTCGTAAAATGCTTGACCACATTGCTCATGAAGTGGGGCTTAAAAAGCGAGTGGTACAGGTATGGTTCCAAAACACAAGAGCCAGAGAAAGAAAAGGTCAGTTTCGGGCTGTTGGGCCAGCTCAAGCCCACCGGCGCTGCCCGTTTTGTCGAGCCCTATTCAAAGCTAAAACTGCCCTCGAGGCCCATATTCGTTCACGCCACTGGCACGAGGCTAAACGTGCTGGTTACAACCTAGCGCTTTCCGGTATGCTACCTGAACAGGAGGCCATGCAGTTGAAGATGGATCCTCTGGATATCTCGAGCTATGCTCATCTTGCCCAGTCTAACAATGATGTGCAAAGTTCATCACTGTCACCTGTGAGCAAAATCATGGACTTGTCTCCCAGGGCTCTTCTGAGCCCAACATCTATCAAGGTTGAGGGAGCAGAGGAGTTTGAAAGTCCAACCATTTCCTCAGTAAACACAAACTTTGATCAAAATAAACTTGATAATGATGATTGTTCTTCTGTGAATACAGCCATCACTGACACTACCACAGGTGATGAGGCAAATGTTGACAATGATAGTGCTGATGCAAAGCACAGCCATAACAGTGGAGATTTTCTCTCCAAGTCTGGGGGCGCAGTCCCCTCCATTGAGAACGATGAACAGATGTCCTCAGGACTAGTGAGCCCTGCAACAAGCTTCTACACAAAAGACTTTGAAAATGAAAATATTATAGACTACAGTGAAACATCTAGCCTGGCTGACCCTTGTTCACCAAGTCCAGGAGCCTCTGGAAGCAGAAGCATTGATAGTGGAGACAGGCCTGGTCAAAAGCGCTACCGAACACAGATGACTAATCTTCAGCTTAAGTTGCTCAAGTCCTGCTTCAATGATTATAGGACTCCAACCATGCTGGAGTGTGAGGTACTTGGCAATGACATTGGACTTCCAAAGAGAGTTGTTCAGGTCTGGTTTCAAAATGCTCGTGCTAAGGACAAGAAAGCTAAGCTCAGCATGGCTAAGCACTTTGGTATCAACCAGACTTCTTACGAGGGACCTAAGACAGAATGCTCTCTGTGTGGTGTTAAATACAGTGCTCGTCTTTCAGTGCGAGACCACATCTTTTCCCAGCAACACATCTACAAAGTAAAGGATACCATTGGAAGCCAGCTTGATAAAGAGAAAGAGTACTTTGATCCAGCGACGGTTCGTCAGCTGATGGCACAGCAGGAGATGGATCGTATCAAGAAAGCAAATGAGGTCCTGGGACTAGCACAACAACAAGCCATGCAGCAACAAGGGTTGTTTGACACACCTGCCTTGCAAGCATTGAACCTTCAGTCAGGTTACCCAAATCTACAGGGAATCCCCCCTGTTCTCCTGCCAGGTGTTGGTGGTCCCTCCATACCAGGCTTTAACTCATCCAACTCAGGTATGTCATCACATTACGTCTCTAGTATAAGTAAGACTTTTGAAATATGAAACGTATAACTATCTGCTAATTCTCAGATGTATATAGCAACAATCTTAATCATTTTGTGTTTCTCTGTGTCAATTTCCGCAGCTTTAACCCCTCCAAAACCTCCAAACCTCCTGAACATGCCTGGTGCCAGTGTACCCTCACCTAGTCTCCCCACATCTGGTTTACCCAACAAGACCCCTTCCTCCTCTTCAATGGCCTCACCAAGCCCAGCTCAGGCCAGCACATCTGTTGCCCACTCTAGCCCTACCCCCACATCTACATCAAACTCTTTGATGACCCAGCCAGGCCCTCGTCAAGAAGCTCCCAAAGATCGTTATCCTGAGAGGGCCAGGGTGAAAGAGAAACCCAAGGAGAAGGCTGAGAAGCCCCCCACACCATCCTCAGCTGGGGGTACTCCTGCTCCCTCCACTTCTGCTGCCAGTGCCAAGAAAGAAAAACCAGACACTGCTGTTCCGGCCACCTCGATGCCAACACCTGGCATGGAGTATGTGGTCGATACTGCCCAACTTCAAGCTCTACAAGCAGCTTTAGCTTCAGATCCAACAGCTCTGCTAACAAGTCAGTTCCTGCCCTACTTTATGCCTGGTTTCTCTCCGTATTATGCCCCTCAGATACCAGGTGCTCTTCAAGGTGGATATCTTCAGCCCATGTATGGCATGGAAAGTCTTTTCCCCTACAACCCAGCATTATCACAGGCCCTGATGGGGCTGTCACCAGGATCTCTGCTTCAACATTACCAGCAATATCAACTGAGCCTGCAGGAGGCACTTCAGCAGCAGCAGCAGCTTCAGCAGGTCCAACAACCCAAAGCAAGCCAAACTTTACAAAACTCGGTGGACTGTAAGGACTCTGCCAAAGATCCAGTAAAAACAGAGGAGCAAAAGAGCACTCCCTCAGTTGAAGCCTCTTCCTCTTCCACTCACAACAACCTAGTCACTGAGCAGCATGAAGTGGATGGCAAACGGGCAGACCTCCATCTTGACCAATATATCATCCCCAAAGTTCAGTATCGGCTGGCGTGCCGCAAGTGTCAAGCTGTCTTCAGCAAGGAGGAAGCGGCTATCAGCCACCTCAAGTCAATTTGTTTTTTTGGTCAGTCTGTGGCAAACCTGCAAGAGATGTTGCTTCGGGTCCCCAACAGTGGGAATACAGCAGAGGGCGGCCTCTATGACTGCCTCGCCTGTAACACCACACTAGAAGGGGACAAAGCGCTCAGTCAACACCTGGATTCAGCCTTGCACAAACACAGAACAATCAAGAGATCCAGAAATGCCAAAGAGCACGCTACTAATTTATTACCTCACTCTTCAGCCTTCTTCCCCAATCCTAACACCGCATCTACCTCGCAGTCTGCCACTCACTCAAACAACACCCCATCCCCTCCGCCAACAATGTCAGCCACCACACCGTCCTCATCAGCATCTGCATCTTCGTGCACCTCCTCCTCCTTCACAGTCACTCCACTCAACACAACAGCTACAGGCAAATCATGGTCCCAGACCCCTTTATCCAGAGCTTTAGCTGGGAAGCCCAATCCCCCTTCGTCTGCATTATCTTCTTTTCCTCCAGTTTCCTCTCCTTCAACGGTTACCTCAAGTTCATTGAGCACCTCAGGGGTCCAGACCTCGATACCAACAGACGACTTTTCCGACGAGTCTGACTCTGACACCAGTCAGAAGTCAGCAGACAGGCTGGGCAGGCCAGCAGAGGAGCCACAACAGCCTGGCTGTCTCAAAGACAGCAGTAGTTGTAGTAGTAATCTCGCTAGTATAGGATCGGACTCCATCAGATTGTAAAAGCTTTCAGTGATGAACAATATTTAAAAAAAGAAAAAAGAAAAGAAAAAAAAGCAGCAATGTTTAAAATATGTCTAATGTATACAAACCAATTTCAGAAAAAGATCTGTAAAGACTAACTGCAATTCCAAAGCTTGTAACCAAAAATTTAAATGTTACTGGATTGTTTTCCCATATCAACATGCTGTTTAGTTATTTACAAAACTTAGTATATATATATAAAACATATATATATATATATATATTAATTAAAGATCACAGCAGTTTAACAGTCGTTATGGCTATGGAATGGACTGCCTCAAAGTTATTTGAATGATCCCACAATTCTCTCTACAAAGAACGAGTCAACAAGCTGTCCCTTGTTTGCATAAGTATTTCTGCTTAATAGCACAGTCACATAAAGCCAGTATGTACTGTATGGGAGAATAGTCTTACAGTTTTCTTGCTATCTAAGCATTCAGATACCAATGGCTTGCTAAAGAAAAGAAAAATAATGTAATGTCTATTTTATTCTCAGGTCAACAGCTCACAACCTTTTCTTATGTTACAAAAAGTCATTATTTAATTAATTTTGTTCCAAACAAATGATAGACATTTCTGTTTTTGTATGACATTTATTGGCAGAAAGTATTCAGAAATGATACTAATTCAACTAAATATTCTGGGCATTCAATGAGTAGCTGAATTGCTGGTTTTAAACCTTAATTATTATCATTTTATTTTTTATGTGTTTGCTTTGTTTTGTTTTTGTTTTTGTTTTATTGGGAGAGTTACTAATCCCATTTTACCCAGACACAAATAGCATTGCAGACTTGGTGGGGGAAAAAGATTTTTTTTTAGGAAAAAAACTTTCTGTATTTATGATAGATATATACATTTTTGGTGTTCAGTAGATTGTTGCATTGGAAATGAATTTAAACAGTATGGTAGATTGAAAAATCTTTGTGTACATTTAGCTTTTGTATCGTCCAAATTTAAGGCGCTTCATTTGATGTTGTCTTGGTCATTTCAATAGACTAGATTAAGGAGCAGAAAAACGATCTCTACTCTATTTCTGTCCAATTCTCAGCTTCTGGTTTTTGTTCTCCCAGCTAAATCTCTTTGTCACAAGGGGTTTCTCACCTTTGGTTGGTTCAGCATTGACCAAAATCGAAGAGAAATCTGGGGTGTGTTTGAAAATTGTTCAGTTATATTTGTGTTACCTTAGTGCACTTACCACTGTCTGTATTTCTCTCTTTCTATCTATCAACACCCCCCCCCCCCCCCCACCCCCCCCCCCCCCACCCCCCCCCCCCCCCCCCCACCCCCACCCCCCCCCCCCCCCCCCCCCCCCCCCCCCCCCCCCCCCCCCCCCCCCCCCCCCTCCCTCTACCTTTGTAGATTTGGAGATAACTGCCTCTCCTTTAGCACTACAAAGCAGATACTTGTTTCCATGTAGTGTGGCTTCAGTCTGCTATAGGTTTTATGTTCATTTCAAATTTTGTGTTGTCATATATGAAAATGAAAAAATAATAATAATAATAATAATTCTCACGCTTTAAAACAAAAAGAAAATCCAAAGACTTTCACACTTTCACCATTGGTGCATAAAGATGAGAAAAGAGGCTTCTTTATACTTGAGAATTTGTTGCTGTTTTTAAGGAAAGAAAACAAAGTTTTAAAATAAAAGAAGTACGCATCAGAGTTGCCGTTTTTGCTTCTTTGCAAGCAGACAGGTGGCTTTTTTACGTCAAATACTAAGAAAACCAAAAATCAAAAAGGGCCCTTGTCCTTGCATTGTGGAGTAGCACCGTTACAGAGCCATTGCAGTTTGTAAAATAGAGGTTTTGTTGAAGTTTCTGTCACACATGAAATCCATTTTTTCTTTTGTTTTCTTTCTGTAAAAAAAATTATATATATATATAAGGTCTGGTCTTTGAGGACATATGTTTTGCTGCTAATGTAGATTTGGAAAGGAAGAATACCTAGATGCATGCTCCTTTTGCTTTTTGGCTAAGCTTTAAGGAAAAAAAAAAGAAAATGAAACAAACAATAAACCATTTCCTTGCCCCTGCAACATCTTTTTTTCCCTTCTTGTTGCAAAAACAGAACTTTGAAGACTGTGAATATATGTTCCAAAGGACATTATAGATTTTTTTTTTTCATTTTTGAACAGACCAATGTTAAAAGCCAATGATCTATAATGTTTGTAAAAATAACAGTGCATTCCAAATACTACACCTGAGTTTTCATTTCTTAAACAAGGACTGCTTCTTTTTATTCAAATTGAGTATAATTCTATTTTATCCCATTTCTAAGGTGACTGTAAGCTGTTGTGTAACTCTGCCATCATGGATTGCTGAATTTCACCTCACTTCAATTATGACGTGTCGAGAGTGAACAGAATCCCTGCAGCCATTAAATGACTTTACTCACTTGAACTAGATCATCAAGTCAGAGTGATTACCAAAAATGTACATACTGCAACCTTTCTGGTTATCTTATCTTAACCTGATCTGGTGTCATCATGCTTCTTGATTTATAACTAGTCTCAGAACGAAAGGTTGTTTGGCAAAGTCAGCCTCTCCTCCTGAAAAAGCAAATAGGGAATTGGTTGTCTGCAGGGTGTAAAGCCATTTTCATGCAGGAAATGTCTATTGCAGTTCTGTAAGGGGCATTTTCATCCCAAAGCATTATAAGACAGGGGAAAGCAGGATTTGTATTAGGTGTCCTTTGTTTTGCATGGTGACAAGGTAGAAGTGTCCAAAGAGGTCCCTCACTCCAAGTCATTGCAATGGAAACGGTTGCGTTTTACCGAAATGGCCCCCATCCAATCGTAAATGGAATTGCTCTTTATTTTCTTTTCCGAATCAAGTCATTTTTTTAAATGTGTAAAAGATGCTTTAGGGGGGCACAAACGTATTTGGCTTTAGTAACATATTTCCACACTTGTCCGGGTGTGGAAACAAGCATTATGTCTTGCAGAACAATTTGATTTGGTGTGCATGCTATTGAAATTGGGTTCCTTTGATCTGAGAGCTGATCCACTCCTCTCCATCCATGTTATCTATAATATTGTTCATAATTATTTTTGAGAAGTCTGATATTGTATAGTTTATTTTTGAATGCTTTGCATTGTTTTTGGTCTCAGATAACATCTTTATGGTTGTTTTCATATAACTGTATATTTTATTTGATTTAGATTTTGTTGTTATCCATTTATAAATTAATGTTACAATGCCAGCTTTAAATTGAAATCTCATCTATTTGTTTTCTATCATTCTCTGGCCGCTTTATGGTGTTAAAATGTTCCTATATTTGTTTGTCTTGACACCGTTGTATCTCTTGCTTCCAAAGTGTTCTCGTTTTTTAGGCTCTCGTGGGGCAGAATTCCTCACTGTTTCAGCCAGCATGGACTTTGTATGTGCGAGCGTGAGCGTGTGTGTGTGTGTGTGTGTGTGTGTGTGTTTCATAAGAGCCAGCATCAGTCTGAGTTTTTACACTTTGTATTCTATTTTCTACTTCATTTCGCACCAAAACATACTGAACTGCAAAGCTGAATCTTCAGTAAAGGGTTTGAAAAGTCTGATGTTCAACACAATAATTGCGTAACGTGGTGAAAGAGGATACCGAAGCACTGAGCAGTTATTATTTTCATTAATTATATGAATGTGGCCAAAGCTTAATGCAGTTGAAAACACGAAAAACTTTAGTTGGTGCCCCTGATGAGTGTATATTTATTGTGGTTAATCCAACACGTGGCTGAGATACATCAACTCTCATTGGGATACTTGATTTTATTTATTTTTTTTTTGTGTGGACATTTTTGCAAAGAGAGAACGAAAACGACAGGTTTTGCTGTAGAGGTCATCCTTTTGCCCACTGTGAAAATGAACATGTATACAGATATAGATATATTTAAAGAAGACATCAACACTTTTCTTTGAAATGACAAAGAAGGAAATAAAGAGAAACGAACTCTGGGAAACTTGAGAGATGTCATTGAGATGTCTGAGAAGGCTGTTGTTGACACACCAAAACTGGGCATGGGAGCCAAAGGCAGGGCCGACGCGCCCCGATATCAAGTCATTATTTAACTAACACTATATGCCGATGGGAGTGGACTCTGCAACCAGTGGACATATGTGACACGGAGAGGAATTTATCTCCTTTTTCTCTCTCTCTGGTTCTGCATCTACTTGGACATTTTCTGCACTTCTGAACGGGATGGACTCAAACATAGCATACGTTGTCTCCCAGTTCACGATGTTGCTACCTGTTTCATTTCCTCCTGCCCGCTTCAGTGACTGACACGTGGTTCCACTCTGGCGTGGAGTCGACCGGATCCATCCAACCATAAAGAGTGACTTTACTGTTCAAGGGGAGGGGATATTCCTGGGTGTCATTCCTAAGGAAGCAGAAAAACACAAAAAAGCGAATCAACCAAATTTAATAACCAAACTAACAAGCAACCAAACGAAAAAACAAACATTTGCTCCAGTTTCAATGATGAACTGCTGCTGGAGCTTCCTGTTCCTTTAGTGGCTACTGATGCCACAGCATTTTTGATGCTTTTTGTGTTTCCTTTTTTTTTTCTCTCTCTCTCTCTTTCGTTTTGTGTTTCCTTTTTTTTTTCTCTCTCTCTCTCTTTCGTTCTCCTCAAATTATTCCTCCTCCTCCGAGCCTCACAAGCACGGCTCTGTGGCTCCAGGTAGCCCATCCGAGGGTAGAACTTACAGCCTTGCAATGTACAAAAAGAGCAAGTTAAACCAAAAATGTTGTTCTTGATGTCTTTTCTATACTGTAGTCTTGTTAGCTTTTTGTTACTGTAATTATATGATGAAGATTTCCAAACTGTACCAAATTACATGGAGACTAACATACATAAACCACATGGAACTTCAGACTTTTAAAGAGAAACTTTTGTCACAAAAACCTTGTTGTCCTAGTTAAGTTGATTGTAGATGGTAATTGAATATACTCCTTTGAAAATATTTCATCAAGTATGTTTCTTGCTCATTGTGATACATTAAAAAGTATGAGCATAAACGTTTATTGTGTGTCACATTTTTGGCATGATTGAAGTGAGAGAAAGAGAGAGAACACAACCCTATGTCACGTTTGTTTATTACTTTTAATTATAATTCACATTTTTGGCATTAAAACACAAATGGAGCCAATAATAAGCAACTACGTCTCATAGTTCATCTGATCATTGGCGTGAGCTTGATTTTGAAAACGTAATTAACCCTAATTGCAATTAATCTAATGCAACATGCACATGACTTGACAGTTCATTGTCTTGTTGGTATGGTGTTCTCTGCAAGAGCAGTCACATTGAAATTCCTCATAGGGAGCATTCATGAGCAAGATTAATTAGAATATATTAAACAAGATATGTGGACACACAGCTAATTAGAAGTGGCTGTTTATGACAAATTGAACTTGATTAAGACTTACAGTCAAATATAATTCCAAGTGAAGTTTGCTGTTAAAAGCACAGCTCGGAGATTCGATTTGACTCGTGCAAAGGATCAAATGCAGAGTTCCAGGCTAATTCAAAGCCTTGTACAGAACAGGATCGGATGAGAGCTCCCTTGCATATGCCCTTTGTGCGTGTTATCATGTATTTATTTGCTGGTGATTACAATATGCCTGTATTTTGTGTGCATGTGTCTCACTTTGTTTCTCTTGATTATTTGATTTACAGTATTTGGAAGAGAAAGAGAAAAGAACTGATTCCTAGCAGCAGGGATGTTTCACAATGCTGGTTTCTAAACTTAGAAATTGTGTCTCAATTATCCGTGTCAATTAAATTTATTAAAAACAAGTTGGATGATAAATGTTCACACAGACATACGTTAGGTTCCTGACACTTAGACTGTAAAGGTGCCATATGATAAATTTAATAGCAAATGAAAACCTATAATATAATTTTTTATATTATATACTATGATAAAATGCATATTTTAATAAACTTTAAGGGCCCTATTTTAACGATCTAAGCGCATGGTCTAAAGCGCACGGCGCAGGTGCAATTAGGGTGTGTCCAAATCCACTTTTGCCAGTTTAACGATGGGGAAACGGTCTGTGCGCATGTTCTAAAAGGGTTGTTCCTATTCTCTTAATGAGTAATGGGTGTATTTTGGGCAGTCCCTTAAGAGCCAGTGTGGCTTCTGTCATAGCAGATTTGCTATTTACATGGTGGAATTTGCAAGGGCAAAGACTGAACGCTTCTCCAGAGAGGAAACTGATCTGCTCGTGCACGAGCAAATAGGTAGCCGATACATGCAATGACTATCCAGTATGACATAGTAATGCATTTTTATATTTATGTAGCCAACACAATAATAATCTTTTACATTGCAATCCTTTAATTTTTAATATTTGGCATGTTTGTGTGCTGCTGTGCGTCCCTGTGTGTGTAATAAGCAGAGGTACGTGCGCTGTGGACAGATACTAAGCCTGCGTTATATATTTCCGTTGTCAACGAGTCCGGCTTAGGGTCCGCCATGGTTTGCGTAACGTAAAAAGTGTGCGCGGAGGCTCCGCGCGGACATCCACGTGCCTCCCATTTTTTGTGACAGTATGCTTCTGCGCATGCGCAGGCTGGGGAAGAAGCCCGTTGCTATTCGAACTGTACCATCCGCATAAAACATATAAGCCAGCAGATGTGCAATAACTCTGGGCCATTCTTTGTTCACATGTGTGTTTATTGTTCAAGCCGATCTACTATGCATGTATGGAAAAACGGTCGCGGAGCACAGACATTCAGATAGGCTTTTGAAGTATAAATACAAGTAGTCCGCTTCCGGATTGCTCATGCGGAAAGTATAACACAGGCTTAACACGCTCTTTAAATAACAAAAAAAAAAAGAAAAACGACTGCGCCATTGACTTTAGACCAGGTTTTTGTTGGTCAATGGCGCAGACTATTTCAATTGCCTCAAAATAGCAACACACCAACAATGCACCTGAACACACCTCTTTTTCAGACCAGCACACCCATGGGCGCACAAATGGGTGCAAATGCATTTGTTATTTAAACAACGTGGCGCAGGACATGAAAACGACAACTGCGTCAGGCTGAAACTAGCAAAAAACAGTTGCGTCACGCCTGGCGCCGCATTGCACGGGGTGTATGATAGGGCTCTAAATCACCTAAATATACACTTTAAAAATCCTTTAAAATTACTTTATACTTAGATCTGTGTGGTGCATTAATGAAAATGTGTTATTTTGGAATGATGTTACAAAATACCTCAAATACACCCCAGTACCAAATGATTGCATTTTATAGTAAGTGTTGCATCTACCTGCTCTCTAGGAATCAAACCCATGACTTTGTTGTTGCTAGTGCCAGCTTATAGTAAAGCTACTGCTACCTTAATGCCATTGTTCAAATCAAACTAAAATTAATTTTCTTCGTATCTGGTAAACACGTCAATAACTTGAGTGGTGTGGCATAGATTCTAAAGATCAGGAGACTGTCAAACATCAAAAGAATAAAAAGTACCATAAAACCACCATAAGGGTATTAAAAGTATGAGACTGTTTTTAAGTTATTTTATTTTATTTATGTATTTTTTCCCCATAGTGAACTATTGTTATAAGGCAAGAGCTGGGTAACCATTCTTCAAAAATGTAATAGTAAATATTGACAGCATTTTCATATTTGGGTGAACTATTCTTTTACTTAATTAACTACTTTTATTCAAAGTGTCCACATAGAGTGTGCATCAGTGCAGAACACTTTGCAGAAGCTCAACTCTTGTCCTGTGTTGAAACCAATTTTCCCTCATTATGAAGAGAAGCCAGTGGGTCTCTGATCAGGAATGTGACACACTCACACCATATTGGTTTCTAATTCTAATGCAGGAAAACTCCCTATGAAATGAGATGCTTTTTACAAAACTGCTTTAATATGGCAGGAGGGGTTGATGATGGGCCTCTCTCGCAGCTAACCGAAGGCATTGGCTCCACTTTTGAAGTCTTCCTTGATAAAGGACTGTACTATTGTATCTGCCTGTAGGCCGCAGTTGTGCAATATTTTTGAGCCGTTTGAAGCACTCGGTTTTGTTAGAAGGGTTGTAGGGGAGATAGAATGACCTTGAGTGCTGCAAATTGTCTGAATTTTTAAAGAATCATTTAAAGAGGATTTAAACAGAGTCCAAACCTAATGACACAGTTTCAAAGGACTCATGGTTTTAAATTCATATTTCAAACAACCACACTTTCAAGCTACAGTTAACCCCCACTGTCCTCTGTGTTACTTAACTGATTGAAGAGATGCAATTTGTCCTTAGCATAAGAATATGACACTCGACAAAGTGTTGAATGACAAGGCGCACAGTGAGATCAGTGGGCATGGATTTAAATGAGTGTCTGAAAACATGTTTTTCACCATCTCACGGCTCACATTTCCATAGCAGTGGATTAGACCTCCTGTTTCCAATATTTCTCGCCTGTGGGACCGGCTCTCTATTGTTTTAGAGCTTGTTTAGCAGAGGAACCCTATACTATGCATCTCTGCCCCTAAGTGTAGAGTTCCAAGAAACAGGAAGTTGAAGAGGTACCTCTGCAGTTCCTCTTTGCTCTTCCATACCCCCTACTGTCTGGACTCGAGGAGTCCAAGGAGTGTAAGGTATGAGATCCTGGTCAACAAGTGGCTTGAGATCTGGCCATGCTGAGCTAGTTAACACACAACAGCACATTCTTAATGAATTAAAAAATGCCCTAATTGGATCAGTGTGAAAACCCAAGCCGCTTCCTCTCAAACTCCAGACCAGATGGTACGCATACTCAAATGCAATGTTGGCCAAGCTCGGGGCCTGAGTTAGGAGTGTGAAATTGAGTTAGCGCCTGGGTGTAACACTGATATTAAGCGAAGGTGCTTCCTCTTTAAGGTTTGTGACCTGTTGGTGTAGAGTTCACCTCACTGATTCAGGGCCCCAGATTTAATTAGCTTCCCAATTCTAACTTTGAAACACAATGTTCCTGAACATTTGTACACTGAGTTTCAGAGATTTAGCCAACGTTAGACTTACACAAGAATGGTTTGGTATATCAAGACTTGGATAACTTTTGGCCAGCGTGGTCTGGAAATAATCTCAGCCAAACTTGGTAAAGGTGAAACCTAAAGGAGGACTTATAACAGATAAAATTCTAAATTGTGGACCGGCAATATGGCAGAAAAATTGGTACAAAAGCAGTCACTGGGGTGGTACCCTTTCAAAAAGTACTAATATGTGCACTTTTGATACTAATATGTATCTTTAAGGTACCAGTATGAACCCATTAGGGGTAAATAAGGTACAAAAGGTGTACCTTTTGAAAAGATACTTCCTCAGTGACAGCTCTTGTACCATTTTTTTTCTGAGAGTGCATGTTGTGATTGTACTCCAAATAACCCAAAGAATCTAAAGACCTTTCAAGAGCCTCACAAAAATAGGCCAACGTCATCAAAAGTTGTAAGCATTTTCTTTGAGTACCAATGTGAAAAACAGGGATGAATAGAGCTTTATGTGGGCAGTCAGTACAAAAATTTGAATGAAAATTGAGAAAATGTCATTAGAGTATTGTACTTGATTAGTATTTACATGAAAAGTATCTCAGGGCGAAATGGTGGCTCAGTGGTTGCACTGTTGCTTTAAATTGGTTCGAGTTCTGAGTCAGGAGGCCTTTTCTGTTCTCTCAGTGTTTGCGTGTGGTTTGCGTGTGTTTCCTTGCTTCTTACAATTCAAACCCTGTTGAAAAGAAACTACATATGCTGTTTTAAAGCATGGAAACTGGTTTGAGCTGGTTTAAACTGGTCCTTATTTGGTTATTGAGCTGGTTTAAGCTGGTCCGGAGCTGGTTATGAGCTGGTCCTGAGCAGGAGCTAGTTGCTTAGAAGCAGCACATAACCAGCTCATAACCAGCTTAAACCAGCTCATGACCAACTAAGGACAAGTTTAAACCAGCTCAAACCAGCTGTTATGCTTCAAAACATACCTAACCAGCATACCTGCTGTTTTTTTTCAACAGGGAAGACATTCAGCATATGTGAATTGAAGACACTAACCACTTAAACGAGTTTAGGTCAAACCAGCTCCAACACACTTGAAGTTTTTAACTTCACACTTGAAGAGTCTGTAGACTTTGATTAGCTGGTTCAGATGTTTTTAATTAGGATTGGACCTAAACTCTGCAGGATAGTGGCCATACAGGAACAGGTTTGGACACCCCTGCACTAAACTGTCTTTAGGTTTGAGAGTGAACGTGTGTTTATATGTGAGCCCTGTGGTTCAGGATGCTGAGATGGGCTTCAGCATCCCCGACTGAGACCCTATGGAGAACAAGCTTTTTTGGAGAATGGAAGCATCATTAGCTAATCTCCCAGTTCAATGTCCGTTAAAATCTTGAACAAGGGCATTCAAGACTAATCGGTCTCAAAGCTCAAGTTCGTGAGACAGATGAAGGGGTAAGCACTGCAAGGGATCTCCAAACGCTGAGCAGCTCACATAGTATGGTACACTGTGGCAGTGGTGCTATGTGATGTCTCATGCATTGCATATTCCCTCCAAGCTCTGCTTCCATCATTTGTGAAACATCAAGGATACAAATGTTCGACAAGTTAAGACGGAATGACTACAAAAGACACAAGTGTACAGAAGGCTGTATGATCACAGTCATTGTCTTAAATGGAAAACATGAATGGTTTACTGGCTACTGGCACTGATACGTATGACCACATAGGCAGCAAATAAGTAGCAGAGAGCTGGAAGAAAAGCCATGGCAGCACAGATCTCAGAGTGCCTTTGAAGGCTGCATGACACTGCTCTTCCTTTCCTTATTTCTGCTTACACTTCGTTCTGGGTCTGCTCAAGATACCTAGGCCCAGAATAGCCATTTTAGCAGTGCTTGTTAAGTTGTTTGTTCAAACTTGAACAAACACACAACCCTAAATTGTTGTTGTTGTTGTTTTTAGTCCTATTTAATAGGATAGAGGAGGTGTGATAAAGGGTAAACAGAAACAGACCTAGGTAAACCTGATCTAGGTCATACTCAGACCAACGTCAACAGCCCATGTGGGTTCTGAACATGTACACAGTTCACTGTCCCACAGCTTGCACTCTATGACTTGAGTTACAATTATCTTCAAAATGGGTTTTCACTTGGCAGATGATTAAAATGGGCAATAATACCATAGATTTGCTTGGAAACAGAAGCTCATATCCAGGACTGAAAAAAATCCTGCTGTAAATACATTGACCTTTTTTCAGAATTATCCATTTATAACCATATATAATGTGTGTGTGTGTGTGTGTGTGCAGGGCCGTTTCTAGGCATAGGCGAGCTAGGCGGTCGCCTAGGGCGCCACCAGCTGAAGGGGCGCCAATGAGCGCACGTACTGGCACTTTTAGCAGGGTTGTGATAAAAGAGTGGCACGGTCACCCTGAAATATGACTGCCGCCCCCACTGGATCCCCCAACATTATTGGGCTAGAGTACTGCCAATCTGAAGATGCCTGTATGCCACTAGATCAGAGTGCTGTCAATTGCTGCCTGATATTTGCATGCAAAGTTTGCATTTGGAGCGCTCAATAACGCCATTAGATCAGTGGGCTCTGTCAGTGCTTTGGCAAGGTAACACTTTTTTTTGCCATGCAATAAAGCTAAGTTCAAAGGCCAATTTAAAATATTGGTACAGTAAATAAAGTGCACAAAATCAGTATTTTGTTTAGGCAATATTTGTGGCACTTTTGTGGCAGATTTGTCCAAAAGGTGTGCGTTTTTTGCGCCAATGCATTGTTAAAGAATCAGCGTGTCATGAAATATTCCCATAAACTTTAACATCCAATGAAAAAATATTTGTATAGTAAAATTAGCTAATTCACGAAATCAATACATCCTTTATTAAACCGCTCTGTTGAGTTAAATGCATCCTTACGGATGTGTCGAAATGCTGAATCAATTCATTCACTTCAAACAGCGTTTAGTGGGAGCAGCATCATAGAGGGCAGAGCGTCACGTTATTTAAAGGGGATGTTAACGCGTTAACGAGTAGCAAATGATTAAGTAGCTGCATTGGTTACTTTTATGCCACTGATAAAGCTTTTATATGTAGTTTGGGGTAACAAAGGGGTTTTATAGGTTTGACTGAAATAATAATGCAATAACTGACACTTTAAATCAATGTTTCAAGAAACAACAACAAAAAAATGTAACAAAAAACAGATAAAGACAAAAAGTAGCCATTGATAATATCTAAAAACAATATGTAGTAGTATAGTATATAAAGTATCCAAATCAAAATGTAATAAAAATAAATTTATGTGTGATTTATGTGTAAATTAAGTGCAATGTCTTAGCCACTAGGGATTATTACATAGGGCTATACAGACATCTAGTGGCAACACAATGATATTAAAGATACTAAATTGTGCAAAATGTTTATCTTAACAGTCAATTTACAAATAATGCATTCAGATTTGAGGAACTCAATGCACTGAATCTCCACAAATTAGTGTCGTCACTATGACAACCAATTTGAATGTGACAAGCAACTGGTGTCTGAAAAAAATTATATATATATATATACTAGTTATTATATTATATTAATAGTTATTATATAATATATACACAAAGTATAAAAAAATTTTTGGGGGGGGCAATAGGGATTAGTCCCTTAGGGCGAAAATTGGCTAGAAACGGCCCTTGGTGTGTGGTGTGTGTGGTGTTGTGTGTGTGTGTGTGTGTGTGGTGACTTAATACTAGAGTACTCGAGTATGTAAGTAAAAATAGGGCATTATTAAAGTGTGACAGAACTTTTAATTTGCAATGATTACAAAGTATAAGTATAAGCTAGTCCACCCAAAAACGAAACATTCTGCAAAACCTCAAGTTTTTCAAAAAATTACAAGTTCTTTTCTTCTGTCAACCGAAAGAAGAATTCTGAAGGTCATTTTTGTGGTGAATTATCCCTCTAAGTGTGTGTAACTATAGTCATGAAAGTTTTAAAGTACACTGTAAGTGCACATTCAATGCAATTAAGCACACTGCTTTTTCACAAGGTTGTGCACATATAAATGGATAAATGGATGTAAGTCATGTTATAAATATGGGCTAATTTGACCCCTTTTATGCATTCTACAGATACAATTCTTAAAATATATATATTTTATTAATATTTTAAATTATTAAAAGCATTTGTTTACTATTGTGCAAGTTTCTTAGAAACAGTGTTTTTACAGCAGAGGTTTTCTTCTTCTGCAAGGTCTTAGCACATGAAGCGCTTGCTTGATTGGCCAGGATTGATCCCTAACTGACCTGAGATAATGAGATCAAATATCAAGCAATGCATTTTATTTGGTCGAAGCCTTAAAAGCAGGCAGAGTTCCACTTTCATTGCCATGCATCCTGTGATCACTTCCTTCCTCTGTCTTCTCTCTCTCCTCCATCTATTCATGTCAGGCATCTTCCCTGCTATCAATGTCAAAGCCAAATTACACTCGAACTGTGAGGACAGGTCAGACAAATTCAATCTCATCTGTCAGAAGAAATGATGGGTGAAGAGGATCCGAGGAAGAGACGTTCAGCATAGGGGGAAGACTTAAATGGGAATGACGAGTCACTCCTTTGAAATGAGGGAAGCAGCAAAGCCCTTTATTGAAACAGGCCCTCCTCACAGACAGGAATATGAAGGTGTCCCTGACAAGAGCGGGCAAACTGATCAATTGATCACATACACCTTGACTGGAACATCACCAACAATTTCTTTTCTAAATTAATACACAGAGCTTTTTAAAGGAATAGCTCACCCATATATGAAAACCCCTACCCCTTTTTTGAAAACCCCTTTTATTCTGCATACTACAAAATAAAAGTGCATTCTGTCTACTAAATGAATTAGTTCAACCAAAGTGACAAATTCTGCCATCAGACTTTCCCAGTTTTGCGGCCCATTCACACCAAGGATTATATCCATGACAATAGCTATTTAGTTTTTAATAATTATTCTAATTCAGTGAGAATAAGAAATTCCATACCACAGCTATAAGTATAATTACACAGAATAACAATATCTTTGAAAAAATTCCATTCCACCAAAAGAATTTGGTGTGGATGCTAATATAGTTATCGTTCTTGATGTGAACAGGCGTCAAAAATCTCGTTGCCTATAATGTTGTCAGCAAAATTACTGATGAAAATAGCCATAACCAAGGACAGTGATTAAAAAAAAGATGAAAAATGTGCATCATAATGATAATAAAATTATTTTAATGAAACATAACTTACAAAATTTTCATTTTCATTTTCTGTGTTTGTTTGTTTGTTTGTTTACATCAATATACAACATTATTTTATTATGTGGTGTAATTATGGTCAGCTAAAATGTAATATTTGTCAACTTAAATTAGACTCAAATTAAACTGACTAAAAAGAAATATGATGAAATTCTAAATTTAATGCATACTTTTATCAAAGGACAGAAACTAATCACTGAAATAAACAAACATACATACATAAATACACACACAAATACATACATTTTCTTTTTCTGCAAATTCCCCAGACTGAAATAGGGTAAAAACGAGACAATAAAAATGTACACCATACTTTCCCCCAGTTGATTAATCACAGTTTGCTAAGACAATTGTCTTGTATTACAAGTTATGTTTGAGGCATCATCTAATTAAATTCAAAAACTGAAGAGTCGAACTCTAAACATTACATAAAGCCAGGTTCAAATTTTGCTGACATATTGAAGGATTTTACAGAGCGTATTTTGGATATATATATATATCTCTCTTACCATTTAGCAAACCACGGTGTAAAAACCTTCCGAATATAAATAGGAAAATGCAAAACTGTAAAGTTTGGTGTAAGTGCTACTGAAGTGGAGAAAAAACTCACTTTGGTGAACTACCTTTAAGATAAATATTACAACTGAAATCTATATGGATGCAAATAGATCAAATGCAACCAAAACAAAAAAAGCACGTATATTTGTATTTTGGATGTTTTCTTTACACTATTTTCCCAAAATTGACCAGTGGCTGAAAAAAAAAATCTTTTTGTCTGTAGTCTCTTGCCTTAATTAATATTTATAGTACAGTTTATAAATCTTAGGTTATGTACATTAAAGAAATTTAAATCCAAACAGACAATATGCATTTTACTGTTCAATGGCACATTTATAACACTCAGACATTCTGGTGTTCCATACTCATATCAATCAAATCCCTGCACCCTTTCATGATTATCTTTGACCAACACCCCTGACCCGTCCCGCTGCCCATTTGGAGTCCTAGGGAGGACGTCTGCAGAGAGGGTGCACTGGCAGGCACCAGGCCTCATGGTGCACTTCCCGTCTCCTGGACACAGGATCAGGTGTCGCCATTTTCACAGCACCTTCTGTTTCAGATTAACATGAAATGAGCTCCATCAGAAGGAGTCTGAACAAAACTGAGCAAAAATCAGGGCTGACAGGCAGGAATATTAGTCTGTGACGGCAGCCAATAATTGAGCGATCGGCTCTCTGGTAATGAGGAGAATATGTGCAGGGAATGTGGTTGTACTTTTCTCCCTCTCTCTCACTTTTCCTTGCTCTTCCCTCTTGGTTGCCCTCTCCTTCCTTCACTCCTCCAGCCTCCTCTTTTCTTCAATACCCGATATATCATTTCAACAGAAACGGAGAGATACTCTTACTTCACTTCAAAGTTGTGCTCCAGGTGTCATCTCGGACACCTCAAAGTAACTTTCTGCAGAGAGCTCTCTCGGGCCTCTGTAAGAGAGCAAGACTTTTTTTTAACTCCTGAAATGTTTGCTAAGATTTATGGGAGTGAAACTATATGGTGCCTTGAGAGAGTGGACCATTACATTTCATTACTGCTTGTTTTTTCTTTCTCTCCCATGCAAAAATGATAATGGGAAGACCATGTATGCTCTTTTTCCTTCGTCTCTTGGGGTGTCCCAGTCAATGTGCTTCTCAGATATGTCTCAGATGGGTCTGGCAAAGTGCTTTGATGGTTAAACCTTTCACATGTTAAAATAAAATGTATTTTAGATATGCATTTATATTGCCACGAATGGGTAACAAATTATAGTAAAATCTGCTTGGGTTTGAATGACATGTTTGGGGTCAAAGGTCATTTTGAGCTTGTTCCCCAAAATGACCACAACATAAAATGGGCTTCAAGCTTAATTGTGCAAGAGTACACTTTATTGATAAATATAGCACTATTTTGCTTCATTTTTGTCAAAATCAATATATTTCTGATTCAAGTGCCACTTTTTATTTAGCTTTGTTTCACATTTTGAACGATTTTGTTTGATTATTTAAATTAAAAAAATAGAAATATTGCAGATTATTTGTTTTAAAGGGTTGTAATAAAAAGAATAATACTTTTCTAAATTATTCAATGCAAATTTTCTAAATATATACTAAAAATTGTTAAAAGTTTCGCCCAAACCTGGTTCTATTTGAATATAAAGATACAGAAAATTGTCAGCTATTGTCAGCATTGCTAGCTAAACGTGAATTCCACAGAATCGCAGAATGATTTGCACTGTTCGTTCATACGTACATTAATTTATAATTTTATTGTTTTGCTTTCCCCATCTGCATTGCAGTTACTACATACATTTTACATATACAGTATGCATAATATTTACTGTACAAAACCACCACATTTTACCTTATAAATTAATCTTATAGCATAAATTCTGCAATATTTCCTTCAATAAAACATGCAGGAATGTGTGAAAATAATAATCCATTTTAACTGGTGCAAAGTATTTCAGATGCCCCATTTGCTACTTTCCCCTCTAAAGTGCATTAAGAATATTAATGAAATGGAAAGATTCATATTTTAAACTGTATTGCAAAATTAGAGTTAGTTTCTCCCTGAAAGAGTTAATAATGTGGAGACGCGTCAAGGAAAGGGAGGTGAATGAGAGCGAGGCCTTGCAGATCCATATGTCTCCAGCCGTCACACTTAGGGGTATATTTAGGAGGGAAAGCCAGCAAAATAACCAGAATAAATCTACCACTCAGCATATATCAGCCATATGCATGTTTGAAACCAAGGGTGTGGGTGCATGTGTAAATGACCATAATGTACGCCTGCTTCACTACGTTTGATTTTTCTCGTCTGTGTGTATATGTGTTTTAAACAGTTATGTGAAGGCTATATAGAAAGCACACAGCTGTAACAGAGCATCACTTACAAACTGGGTCTGTTTCAGACAGACAGAGATGGGTTTCTCTTCTAGACCCTTTGAGGTATGGCTTCAGGTTTCACATAGTTTTTGGGACAAGGTCCAGCCTCAAGCAGAATTCTCAATACAATAATTGGTAGAAGACTTGCTCTTATTAATACTTTTCAGACTGCAGCCTGTTTCAGATTTCTCTCTTTTTTTCCTCCTCCACCTCCCCTTTTCCCCAACCAAAATCAGTTTTGTGTGTTACCACTCGGAGGGCTGTGGGACAGGGCCCTGACCCCGGGCATGCTGCTCTAATGATGAGAGGATGAAAGCACTGAAGCTGGTTCCCAGGCTGACCCGTGAGGGGGTGCAGGGCTGTGAAATGGGCAGATAATGGACACCAGGTGTGTTAGGGGATCCAAAGAGGAGAGAGATTCTCCTCTCCTTTCCTTTTCCTGAATGGGAGGTGCATTCCTGCTCAGAGTTCATTCCCTGCCTGGCAAATTCCAGATTTGCTATGTAGTATCCCTGATATACTATTATAGTTTGTGTTAATATTTTGAATTAGATTATATTTTTATCTAGATATCTATAATATATATATATATATATTATTTCAAGTAAACAAGATTTTTTTTAAAGGTTTAGTTTTAGTTTTGGTTAAAACAATAATAAACCTAGTACACACTGACAAGGTTGTGGGATGATCGCAAGATTTCAGATTATTTTGCAGGCAAATCATTATAGTTATTATTATTGCCTAACAGAGGTGATATTTAAAAATTTCCATGCATGGAATAATACTGAGATGCTGTTGTCACATTTTTATGAAAAAAGTTTTTGGCAAATTGAAATTTATTCCCAGTGCAAAATTCTTACTTAAACAGTGTGTAATGTTGAGGGCATATGATCATTAAGCACCAAAAGATCCGTTTAATAAACCCCTTTGTGATGGTCCATCATACATTGATGTTCCGGCTGGGAAGGGTTAATATGTTAAAGCTGCCATAGTATATATTAACAAGGTGGAAAGCCAAACCTGGGACATTTACATTGACTTATTCAGGTTTTAATGAAAAACGGTTTTCCTTATAAATAAGGGCGCAAATTCAGAAAGCTTTAATAACATTATGAAAAGATTAGCACAAAAACATTATTTTAATCATGACAACTCTCTGAAGATTTTAACATGGTGATGGATATGACAATGTTAATGTATTTGGTCTTGGCGGAACATATCTGCTACGCTGCTGCTGAATTACTGCTGCAGTTGGTTATTGCTGTAGTTGTAGATTATTGCTGCTGCTGCTGCAAGCAAGTACAGGAACTTGTTACTGCCAATACATAAGCCAATATGGTGCTGTGAGCATTTAAGACAAACTGCTGCTGCACAAATAGCATAAAAAAATAACCCATAGCAGATCTATACAAGTGGAGCTGGGGAAGATGGAGGGTTTTTCCGGAGACACTACTCTGAAAGGATCGCTGCAGGAAATCTCAGTGAATGTAGCAGCCATATAATGTTGAGGCAAGAAGTTAATTGGCTGCATATGCAATCAGCTTGTGCCAAGTCGTTTAACTCTCTGAATATCATCAGTTACGTTTAACACCGCAGAATGGCCATCTCGCGTTCATGGATAAACTAAGATATTATAAAAAAAAATAAAAATAAAAACTTGACATGTTCCCAAGGGAATATTTGGAGAACAATGGCATAACCTACAAAAATCATCAATTATGATTATTTTTTATGATAAAATGTGCACTTTTTCCCTTGCTTTTGCAGTCTCCTGCCCCCTTCTGTTTGGATTCAACACTACAGGTGAGCTTCTGTGTTTCTAGGTGTTCTACAGATGATTAGAATGTTACAAAAAGAACAAAACAAAAGTTCGCTAGAACAATGACCAAGTACAAATAACATCATAAGGACTTCTAAGAATTATGAGATTAATGAGACATTACTTTAAGAACATTTTGTCCTAACATTTATATAACTTTTAAAATATATAAGTGAGAACGTTCTCTGTTAACGGGTATGACAAGTACTTAAACACAGCTGTACAGGAGGACAGTCCTGAGTCTTAATGTGGTTGAGTACTGCATGTATGAATATTACAGCATTGAACCTAAGCTTATTGGTTCTTCTGTGGTTTCCTGCACAAACACCCTTTTATCTGCAAACTTCCAGCGATTAAACCCAGGACCAAGAGCAATGATTCCTTGATATAATGACTCGCTTGATGTGAATAAGTGTTTTTGCGGCATAGAGAAGCCTGTGTTGATCTTTCAGTCCAGAAAACACCTTAATTTGTGAGGTTTAACCTGATGATTGCTGTTTAATCGCGAGTAGCTGACGTTGTAAGGAAGGTCCGGAGGATTCAGGCAGCAAAAAGTGTTTCTAATCAGAGCAGACCGGTCTCACAAAGCTTCCCCCAATTACAATGTCTCATTAGCAGGCAACCAGATATGCAACAGCATGCCATTTTCAAATCATAATTGAATCTTCCAGACGGCCTTTAAGCAAAGGTCGAGGACCACCACCAGGATACGTGCCACCACAGCTGCACCGCCGCCTCTACCAAATCCACCAAAACCCCAGGCAGAACGTCTCACTCTTTCTCCTCACCGCAGATCATAGAGTGTGTCAAACGCAGGCGGTTATAGAGCTGCTTATGAGGGCCTTTACACTAGGGGCCCAATCTAGACCCTCAACATCACAGCACTTCTCAAAACCGCTCATCCTTCAAAGGGAATGTGATATCATTATAAAGCTGGATATTGTTTCACTCAGATTTTCCCATTATGATCTCGGTCATGTTAAGCCGAAATTTAGATGTTGCTGGGGGCAGGGTGCGTATCTGAACGCATGTGATGAGGAGGGACAGGAAGTTGACGGACGCTAAGGCAATCATTTTTGAGGAATATTGTAAAGAGAGAGATTTCCATTTGATTTGCTCGCTCTGGCTATTGAAATGTCTGTCACTTTAAACTGTTTATCTCGTGAGGGGGGGAAAACGCAATACCATTTTTGGCATGTTGGCTTTTCTGGCATATTAATCAAATATTGACACTCTGTTTACTATAGAATTCCAGGAATAGAGGAAATAAAAAAAACAACAACCATGGAAGTGTTGTATAGCACGGATATTAAAACAGAGCTTTGTGGCAAGTAGGTGGCTTCTTGCACTATATGTCCAGCCTCTTTATAATTGCAGACTTTGTCTAGTGTGGAGAATTGCTTTGACATGCAATCGTGTGCAGCTATCTGAAGTTATTCTTGTAAAAAGCTCTTTTGGCAGAAGCAGGCGTGCTGAGTGTCTGAACAGAAGGAAATAGGATTTCAAAGACAGATCTCTATTACTTTGTGAATTAGGCTGTTTGCAGCAGAAATGCGCGCTGTGCTGTTAGTCAATTGCGATGTATTGATCACATTTTTGTGTCCTTTCCTCTCAGACTGTGAAGTCACCTGACAGGCGCTGATAGAATAAGTATTGACTGCACAGGAGGGATCAGTTTACTCGAGTTTGTTACTGACATTGTGTGTGTCTTCATCTTTTTTTTATCATAACAGTTGTCTCATAAAAACCTTTGAGCCATTTTTTTGCAGCAAATTATCCACAAGTTAACCACAAATAAATAGGATGATGTTTGGTGCTTGGTTAGAAAATTTACATTTAAATAAAAAATATGGAAATATCTCTTATGCAAAGAAAATATATCTTCTTATTAACAATCAATATATCATTTTTTATTGTATATTGAAAATATACTGAATATTAACAAATTCGTGTATACTGAATAATACATAAGGAATTGTCACATTTCATATATTGAAAATTGTGACAATATTGGTCATAATATATTGATGTGCATGAAATAAAATATGCCACGTGTGAGTAAATATTTTTGAACATATATGTACCATATGTTCACATTTATATGGCAACATGTATGTACAACAGATGTACTCAATTATGAGGAAAATAATATTATATATGTATTTGTATTTTTATAGTAATTAAAGCACTTGATCAATTAAGTTATAAATGCCAAATATCATTTTTCATCCAACATGTTGCCATGACTTTAACAAGACATCCAGTTGTCCAATTAAATCCAAAACCTTTAATATTTATTTTTTTATATACCATTACACATTATTTTCATAAATCAAATGTGTAACTATGCAAACTTGTGTGTGTGTGTGTGTGTGTCATGCATAAGGTCAACATACATAAAGGCGACATGCATATGCATATCATCACAAGTACCTTATATTACATACAGTATGCTTGAAAACAGTGGGTTAAATTACCAAAGATAATTTCTGAATCCTTTTCCACCTTGTTGTGCCTTCAAGGAATTTCTGAAATCATTATTTTTAAGAATTCTATGGGATTCAGATACACATTTTCCTATTAAACATCAATCAAACTAAATATTATTTTGAAACGAGCAGCAGAAAGAAGGCACATTTGACCTGAGGAAACACATATTAAAAAGTTTTCTCTCCAATGAAAGATAGACGCTACACAAAACTAATCTTGTTCCCTGCTTATCTGATGATAATCACTTAACAAGGAAATTGCCTCATATTAGAATCTGGGAGACTGTAAATATGTAAGTGTCTGGCGAACTTGTTGGATTTGTATGAGATGTTAGAGAGCAGTGATATTGTTTCCTGTCTGAATGATAGGATTACAGTGTGTGTACGTTAGTTTCATTGTGTGGAGATAAAAGCTTTTGATGCTTCACGCTGATGTTTTCCTTTACTTGTGCCACCAGTACAGCCTTGCATTTGCTTTCAATCACTTTATGGGTCGGGATATATCTGAGATGTGTTTGTGTGTGTGTGTGTGGCTGTGTGTGTGTGTGGTGTGTGTGTGTGTGTGCGTGTGGGCGTGTGGTGGGTGTGTGTGTGTGTGTGTGTGTGTGTGAAGTACCACACACATGCTGTGTGATTTACACAAAAAAACTCATGCGGGACATACAAAGCAATCACAGGTAGGTTTTTTAAATGACAAAAATTAAAAGCTTTTCACGCAAAGCTCAATAAACAGCATTTGTGCTATAGTGACGCATAACTGCACATAAAGTAAATTGGGCAAGGCAATAAAATAGGTAATACCAAATACTTAATATGAAATATATTTTGATGTTTAGCCACAAGACTCAAGGGCTCTTCACACCGAGGATGATATCTATAACCACAAATAGGTTAGGGAAAGTTACTTTTAAAAAGTATGCTCTTCAAAATTGCACGGTACTCAACAAACAAAAAGTAGCTAATTGCATACTCCAACTACTTTTTATGGAAAATAACTTATTACGGGGGGGGGGGTTACTTTTGCATTCCTTTTCCCACCTGAGCTGGGTTTGCTTATTTATTTCTAATAACAAAAAAACCCAAAAGTTACATTTTGGCAAATGTAAAGGCCCTTTCAAACCAAAGTGAAATGAATAAGCCTCAGGCTGAAGGAAGTGCATCTGCACCTCACTCAAAATGTCTCTCAACACGGGGACAGGTGCCAGTGAATAAATGAGAAAACAAAGTAACTTGCGTTACTTGAAAAAGTAACTCAGCTATTTTT
This sequence comes from Sinocyclocheilus anophthalmus, assembly GCA_018155175.1. Taxonomy (NCBI): domain Eukaryota; kingdom Metazoa; phylum Chordata; class Actinopteri; order Cypriniformes; family Cyprinidae; genus Sinocyclocheilus; species Sinocyclocheilus anophthalmus. Next base: position 641,311 of record JADLZN010010794.1, on the reverse strand, counting down.
GTTTGTTAACACAAACTATGCACTTCAATGTAAGTTGCAGTTTTCTATAAAAACGGACTCTTTGGTAATAAGTATTATGCCCTAAATGCAATCAATCGAGGTGGTTGATGGTGGTCTTCAATTTATGGTGGTCAAGCTGGTTTTTAGCTGGTTTGTTGCTTGTCTACCAACTGTAGACCAGCTTAAACAAGATGGTCTACAAAATGCTAGGTACTAAAACCCATTATCACCTTAAACTGGTTTCAGCTGGATTTTTTACAGGAACAATCTGAAATAATTTTTTAAAAATGTAAACATGCAGGGTAATCAGTTTTCTGAAACAGATACTGAGCAATCCATCCCATTTTTCCTTCGATTTATACATTTTTGACCAAACGTCCCCGCTTGATTACTGTAACGAGGTCTGATGTATTGAGCCATTGCTGTTGCCATGGAGACCATAGTCCCCTGTTACTTGTCACTAGAACACAAACACGCACCGGCATCTAATGTCATTCCATTCCACATGTGGGAGAGCAGTGAGGAAAAGACGGAGCATCCGTGTGTGTATCTCTCTACACACACACACATCATTCTGTGTGCAAAAATTGTGTTTTATTTTTGTGAGATTTATGAGCGTGTTCTGTTCCCGTGTGCAAGCGGGCAGGGGAGAGAGGGGAGGCCTTCAAAGGAGGGGAGACACCTCGTCTGCTGCCTCCACCCAAGCCTTCAGAGATTGAAGGTGGATCTGTAGATTACAAAATGGAGTCAGCATGTCTCAAAATAATTGCTTTTTCCAGAGAGACCTCTGTCAGCTCTCGCTCATCCTTCAAAGCCGCTAGTCTGCCGTTGTCTTGCAAGAACCGTTGAGGAATCCAGTGAAAAATACAGAGATAAAATATTCATCCTATATAGTTGAGCTTCATGAAGTATACATTTAATTTGCTGCTGGTTTCAAACCGAGAACTTAAATTTCTCACTGACTTTCATTGCACAAATATTAGGGGACAGATTGATAAATAGTCAAATATGTCTACCCTTACAGAAATGTACTATTGTAACTATAGTTTATACCCAAATACTGTAAATGTTATGGTTATTGTTACTGTTGTCATACTAATAATAATCTGAAGATCAATTAGTTCATTACTATGGTTATTGCTACTGTAGTAATAACAATAACAACAACAATAATAATAATAATATTAATCAAGATACTGAATTACATACATTAATTTCCTTTCATTACTCTGGCTATGTACTGTCATCATTTCAGTATAAATACTAAAAAATAATAATATTCCTATATAAAGATGTACAATACGTTTCATTTAGATCTCAAATCGGCCTTCGTTTTAATCAACTTGAATAATAGCCAACATTCAAACGCTATTGCATTTACACACAAACTGGTGACGTTTCAAAAAACCAAACATGAGTTGCTCCTAGGAGCGAAAAGGATGGGACAAATTCTTATTGTGTATAGAAAACTGCCTTGCGCTGGATGTTAATAGCTCTCCAGATGTCTAGATCTATGTGGTTTATGGTAGTAGTAACATCCTATAATGGGGTCACAGGGGAATACAGGTACAGTAATTTTAAATTGCAGGATTTTCTTTTTTTAAATTAATTTTTTGCCACATGTGACGTGAACACCGCTGAAACTAACCTAATTAAACAACAATAGAAATGAGATTCTATTGTTTTGTGACCGCGGAAAAAAAACAACGTCATATTCCACCAAAACTTGATGAGATTGCAAAATGAAGTTCAGTAGTACTATTCAGAAGTGTTTTAGGAGACGTGCTGTATAATTTTCAAGTGCTGGCTGTTCTGTTGAGCTCACTGTGGTGTCTTTACTGCTGAACTTATTGGTCTCATTTTAAAGGACGATATGCCGTGAACAAGCAAACAGATTAACAGCCAGCAGAATACTTCCACACGCCGTTGATCAACCACACGCAGACATGATCTTAAACTGTACGGGACTAGGACAACCATGTGGAGTGAAGAGATTGTGTAACATACCGTTTGTTATCTCCACAGCTAGATCCGCCGTCTGCAGTATCGAACGGGTTAATTAACAGATTCAGGTCTAGCTGTGCTAACTTCAATATAGAGTAAACCAGCTGTGAAAACGAAAACACGTTTCACCAATCATGCGCCGGCAACAAGACAAATTACTAACCTTAAAATTTTATGAGGTAGCTATCGGTATTGTTGAATATCCAAGGAGTCAGGTTTTAGTGGTTTGTCTTAGGTCTAGTTACTCACTGTCCTGTCTAAGTAGATTGTTGTTAATGACCATCCAACATTGGGCCTAAAAGCTACGTTTCCACTGACAAAATGCACTAAAAAACTGTATTTGAAAACATATATTACAATCAAAAGACAACCACTGATCTTTTAATATGTTTAAAAATGTAATTATTCTATGAATAAAAAAACAAAAAAAAAAAATTTTAGGAGATGTTGGATTCTGGAAAAGTATGCATTTACTGTACATGTACTCAATAAGGGAAGGGGGTCCTTTGCTTTAAATTACTGCCTCAATTACGGCGTTGGGCCTGGAGCGGTGATCCATGTGGGCACTGTGAAGGTGGTATGGAAGCCCAGGTTCTTTTGGCAGTGGCCTTCAGTCATCTGTCATTGTTTGGTCTATGGTTGTCATTCTCCTCTTGAAATATACCCCAGGTTCTCTTATGGGGTTCAGGTCGGTGAAGTTTTGCTGGCCAGTCAAGCAACCACACCTGCTCATTAACCCACTCCCCCCCCCCCCTTTTGTGCGTTTGGTGCTTTTGGCAGTGTGAAAAGGTGCAAAATTACCTGATCGGAAAATGAAAAAGCTTCTTCAAAAGCTGGGTCAGCAGGGAAGGAACATGAAGTGCCTTTGAATTTTCTTAGGTAACAGCCGTTGTGCCGTGGTTTTCACCAAAACACAATGGGTTAAACACCAGAGGGGACATGCCACCCAAACTCACTCCAAAGTGTGGACAAAGTCCAACTACCTGGACTTCAAGAAAAACGTAAGATATGAGCGTTCCACCCTTCGCCCAGACTATAGGACATGGTTCGACCAATGAAATACAAAACTGGCTTTATTCTGAAAAAGCACGACCTCTTGGACCAACTGGGCAACAGTACAGTTCTTATCTCCTTAGCCAGGTAAGACGCTCGCGTTGTACTGTGGTTAGGGAGGTGATTAACAAAGAGGGAATAACGACAAAACTGTAGCAAAAATTAACGGGAACCGTCTGTGTGTGGTGGCCTTTGATTTTCTTGACCCCACAAGGGCCTACAAGTCATTATTGGAAAGTTCACTCAAAATTACTTGAATCGAATTTTGCTTGGAACAAATTTCATAAGGCTGCGTTGCTCTCGGTGGGCTGTGCATCATTTTGTATCACACCTTTTTCTTCCACTCAAAAAAAAAAAAACTTTTTCTGTTAAAACCTTTGCTTGGATGACCCAAAGCCCACTTTGAAAAGCCAGCTTCTTTGGCAATGAATGTTTTGTGGCTTACCCTCCTTGTGAAGGGGTTCAATGATTGTCTTCTGGACAACTGTTAGATTTCAAGGGCAGTCCTCCCCAGGATTGTGTTAGCTAGTTGAAAAACCAAAAATGAGAAGGGACCATTTTGAATAGGCTCAGGAAACCCTGTTGCATGGGCTTTGTTTTTGAGTGATGAGGCTGGGATTTGGCAGTTCCCCTATTTTCAATTTGGGTTGAGATAGTGACTTTGTGGGTTTTGTTAAATGTGACGCCCAAAATCACACAATTTAAAAAACGAACAACCCAAAGAACTTAAAAAACCTATTCCAGGTTGTGTGGCATTCAGAACTTGATTTTAATACAAGAGGTCTTTCAACTTGTAATTTGTGTGAATTCGACTGGGACTTTTCCACGACAATTCTAATTTATGAGGCTGCACCTGTCTATTATTTACAGTTACACAAACGTTGTGTTAGTTGTTGCATGACTATATTCAATTATAGCACGGCTCTTCCTTACCTATTGTGGTGTATCAAACATTGTTGAGAAAAAAGGCCCATTATCATACTGAGCGGTTCATGTGCTGGGTTATGGGAGAAAATTAAGTTGAATATGGGTAGTCAGTTGGTGTTGAAAATGGCGTAAAAAACATGTGTGGCGGGGACCCGCGTTGACATCAAGACGAGTGATTTGAATCTCCCAAACGTTAAACAGCAAAAAAACAGAATGTGATTTGACTGCTTCGGACAACCACAGTTCGATCCACATTGTCTGGATTTATGTCTTATTCTGTCATCAATTTTTGTTATGATAAAACTAGTTTTGTTCTCCTTCAGTGTGTAGGGCATTATTAAATTTGTTGATAATATGTTTCAGATGTTTTTTTTTAATCAGTTAATGCAGGCCAAGAAAAAATGTGAAAACACACTACAAGCTTAAAAAAATGACTGGCTATTACTGTAACTGGATACACAATTGGTATATTATTTTAATTATTTATTTGATTTGTGTCTTTTTTTTTTTTTTTTTTTTTCAAATGTACAAACTTAAATTGTTAAAAAAGTGCATTTTAGGGGATGTTTATAATAAGTCTCATGAATTCCAGAGAAAATTGTGGTGTTAAAAAGGTTGAAAAAATAAAAAAAAAAATGCAATTTTAAGAATACAAAGATTTCAAAGATTTAAAAACTAATAAAAAAAAAGGTTTTGCCTGGCTCAAGCTGTTACCCTAAGAACACTTCAGCTTGTAAAAGCCAACCAATCTCTATCTCACCCTGAACTGTTTCATCCAAGTATTTTTGTTACATTTTTCTCTCTTTCCTCTTTCTTCAGCTCTTCAGAGAACAAAGTTTGACTGTTTCTTTCTAAAAACCTGCACAATGCCAAACAAAGGGGGGGGCTATTTCCTCACCGGATTACACCTCCAAAAAAACCACTGTCCCTGCCGGTGAGGCGGAGGGCGGGCTTTTCTCACTGCAAGTAAAAAGGGTTCTACCAAAAGAGAGACGAAATACAAGTGGGACTTAAGGTTAAGGTGAGCCAGAATTTTCGTTTCGAGAAGAAGGGGGGCAGGAAGGGGAATGCAGCGCACCCGAACCAACAACGCCAGCGAAAGCAAACAATAACAAAGAGATCTGCACTGAATGTGGGACAGAAAAATAGCTTGAATCAAATTAAATACGAAATAATTAATTAATAAATGACGGGAAAAAAGACACCAACTAACGGCAGTAATGTGACCCGAGTGGCCCCATGTACTTACAAAAATTGGACCCTCAATTGTAAAAACCTGTGACACTGTAACACAGGCATGTGACCATGCACACATCATAAAACAAAATATCCACCTAGCCAATATAAAAACAGTTCCATAAGGATTCAACACAGACTTAAAAACAAGTTCAGGGTCACCATTCCATCCTTCTCATTGTGCTGGTTCATTAAATTTTATTAAAGCAAAAACTCAAAATCATACATTTTTAACCTATCACATGGCTTTCTCCAAAAGCACGATTTGAACATTTTTTACAAATGCAAACAGAACTACGTCTGCGCACAGGCAGAACCAGAGATTAAACAACTCGGGGCTACCCTTTGCAATAAAACAACATTTCACATTAAAGGTTGGTGAGGGTTGGTAAATTTTCACTTATATGTAAATTTTTTTTGTTTTAATCCAACTTAAAAAAACAACCCTTATACCTTTGGGGGTTTTAGGGTTATTTCAATTATGTTAGTTTTCCATCTCATGCTCCATTGCGTCTGTTGGTGTGGTTTTTCATATGACAGGCAAAAGTTACAATCTATTTTGATGTTCCTGTTAGTCTAATTCAGCCTGATTATTCTCTTCACCAAAGGAATCTAAAATATACATTTTAAACTATCAAAACTTAATGGAATAGTAGTTACCTTTTTTGTTGGTTGCCACAAAAAATTTATTGTGTTGGGGGACCACTTACGGTTGATCTGTTGTGGATTGGGTGGCATTTTAGAATTGCAATTTCTGGGAAGTATTTGTCCAACACATAGGGCAAATTACAAATGACGATTACTTGTGGGCTTTGGCTAATTTAAATGCTCTAAATGCGTGGATTTGTAGGAGAGTCGTTTCAGACACGAAAGGCGCACCCCATGAAAGAACAACAATCCCAGTCAACATTGGGGGACTGCTGTTATATCTATGCAGTGGCTACCATGCTTGAGAGGAATGAGGTGATCCGGGCCACGGGACACCGTTGGTCTGGAACTCAAAAAACCATCCTACCTTTCCCCACCAGGGACTTTCTTGTTTCCTGTTAAGCGTCTGACTTCACAAAACTGAGATCCCCATGTATTCTTTCCTGCACAGAAAAGGTGGACAGGACAACGTGGGACTCAAATTACCCATGGAAAATCCATGGGAAAAGTATTAACGCACTCTAAGTCAAAAGTGAAACAGCTGAGACCGGCCTTATCTCTTTCTGCCTTTTTCCTAACATGTTTTCTCTTCTTATTCTTTGTATACAACCTTCTTTCTTTCAAGCTACTCTTTTGGGTAAAATTTTCTCTATTAGAGGCTTGTCAATTCTTGTCGTGTTCAGGCTGGTGGGTCAACTCAACCTGTTCAAAAGCATGAGGAACCACTGCTGATATGGATGGTGGAACCGAGCCGAAACTGCGTTTGTTTATGTCGTGTGTTGTGTGGTGTGTGTGTGCTGTGTGTCGTGTGTGTCGTGTGTCGTGTGGTCCGTGCTTTTGTCACTCTTGTGTTGTGTTGTGTGTGGTGTGTGTGTGTGTGGTGTGGTGTGTGAACAGATGCCAAAACACTCACTAAAACCAAAATGTCCAAGTAAAAATGTACAAGTTCAATGTTGCACACATTGAATCCAGCACCTGACAGTCTCAACCTCAGAAAATCACACCAGTACAAACCACCCACATACTATCAGATGGATATCGCATACAAAAACTGGTAAGAGTTTTCCCAAAATGTCAAGTGATGTGATTAGCTGGCTTTTCCAGGAGTTAAGGTGCTCTGTCCCAAATCTTGCCCTCAGCCCTTGTGGTCCTCTGCATAAAGTGTCTGGTAGCAGAACACCATGAAGTCCAGGCTCAGCAAAAGGGTGTATTGAGGGCACATATAGAGCAGCTGAAAAAGGATTGTAAGCACCGTTCTAAATCATAAAATGACACAAGAGACACCCTTGTGAGGCCATTTAGCTGATAGTTGCTTCCCTAGACCAGGGGTGTCCAATCCTGTTCCTGGAGGGCAGAGTTTAGCTCCAACCTGTCCCGCCACACTCGCTTGGAAGTTTCAGGCAAACCTAAAGACCTTGATTATCTGGATAAGGCTGAATGATCTTTAATTAGGCTGGAGTGCGCTGCTTCGGTCGAGGATAGGACTTCCTGTCCTAAACCCTAGGTCATCAATTCTGCTCCTTGGGACCCACTGTCCTGCATATTTTATTTCTAACCTCCTTCAGCTTACCTGGCCTTTGATTTTTAAGCAAGCCTGAAGAGTTTGATTAGTTGTTTTAGGTGTGTTAGATTAGGACTGTAGCTAAACTCTGCAGGACAGTGGGGTTGAAAACCTACATAGGTGATTACTGTCTGCAATTTAAGAAATAAAATCCCTTATTCAAAATGTATATGATTCATTCCATCGTTGAGACTTAAAGCAAATAAAAGATATCGTTGTGCACACCATTTATATTCCCCATTATTTTAGGATTAGGCCTATGTTTGATTTTGAGTTTACCTGCCAGTAAAGTCGCCTAAAAAGCAAGCTGTGCGATCTTCAGAGTCTTTATGTTAAAGGCTATCATCGTTGAGAATTTGACACTTCAGTTTTTTACCGGGCTTTTATAATGCACTGGTCAGATAGTCGGGACCCCGTCGGGTGGATTTTGAGATTTGAGCCTGTTGAATTGCATCAGGACGGAAGTCCGGTGAGAGAACGCCACTCTGATGGCAATTAGCTTTTAGCAAACCAGTGCACAAGAAGAAAAACTAATGTGATAGGTAAAGGCACACACAGAATGCTCTTCTAATATTAAATCATCATTTTACCTGAGCATCCAATATGCAAATATTTTCATAACAACATGGCTGTCTAGAATTAAGAAAGAAAAGACCAACTGATCAACATGATTCATATTCAAAATGGCAGGCAAGGGCTGCTTTGCTCCTATTTAGGTTTTCCATTTTGAATAACAAATATAGACTACCGCCACCTGCTGGGATAGACAATTATTTCTGCTCAGATAGGTATTGAACATATGAGCTAGTTGGCCATTGGCTATAGTCTGAGACTTTTTGCAACTCTTTGGCCCAGACAAAGACAACACATTTGGCTTTCATCACCGCTTGTTATTTTTCTTAAAGAACGCAAAGGACCAAAGCAAATCTGTAGCAGTCTTCAGAACGACACTAGAACATGCTCATATGAAATTAAAATAATAAAGTCCATTTATACTTCTCCAAATGATGTTCCTCTAATTGAGTCAGTTCTCCTCCCAAATCCATTTACCTGTACCATGTTTGGCCAATGAGGCCTAGGGAGCTCTTTGATGATGTAATGCCCCATTCAGGTTAAAAGCCTTTCCTCTTCATCCAGACCTCCACTGTCCCTCCAGAGATCAATGGGGGTGGGGCCTGATCAATAACATTGCATAAAAACACACAATCTGTCTTTTTGTGAGTTGTCTTGCTCATGTTATTCTTCTCTGCATAGTCAAATAAACAAATAAGAACCACTAAATGCAGTGAACTGCAGCAGAACAGGAAGAAGCTACAGAAGTTGCGAAAAAAAACACTAAATGAGAAGACATTAGTGCGTTGAATTAGGCAATAAATATACCACACAGTGGTAGAAATATGTGAAACTCATAGAAATGTACTCATTACACTTTATTTTACAAAGAAACTTACAGTAGTGTAAAAATGCAGAGTGGGACATGTCCCAAACTGGTCACTGAAGTTGAGGAAACAGGGGCGTTGTTTGGCATAATGCAAAGATTTATTAAATGGTTTTTCATTTACTTGGAACAATTCTATATTTTGGTTTGCATGATGCATATAGTATATATACTGCTACTGTGAAATATACCATACCACCTACACCTACACTGAAGTTTCTGTTAAGGCCCTTTGCCAGTTTGTGTCTGCTTTCTTTAACAAGAGTCTGCACAGTCTGAAAGGTTAATGAGGTGCGTGTATCACAGCGAGAGAGAGGTTGAGGGTGAGTGGAGGCATGCAGGTTCATGTTTCCCTGAATAAAGTACAAAATAGGGCCTAGCTCTTATCTTAAACTCTTAAAAATGAAATAGTTTGGTCAGTTAAAAGAGGCTTCGCTTTTAGAAAACTGTTCAAATCAAACAAAATATTATAGGAGTTATTTTTTAGATTATTTTTATTTCAGATTTTGCAATCCTCAGTAACATTTTTGGTATATATCTAAATACAATTTTTTTTAATTTGTTGAAAATTTAAAATGTTTTATTATTACAGTGACCTAAATATCATTTCAGTAGCTCATTATATTATTGTACAATTTTATTTGATGGATACTTTACCTCTGAGGTGGGCCAGACTAAAATCACAAGTAGCCATTGCTTAAAACAAGATTTTTTTTTCTTTTTATGTTTGGTTATTTTTATGCTAGACATTAGCTTATCTAAAATATCTAATATTTCACATAATAATAAAAGTATGTATGGCTTTAATTCTTTTTTTTTCTTTTTCTCATGGAACACAAAAGTATCGTATTCATATAATGTCCCTTTTATTGGTAATGGCTTACTCCTGGCATCAAGACTATGTTGTTTCTCTTTTTGCTGCCTCTATTTTCATTGCATATTAAAAACCATCTCTGGGGAAATTAAGCTGCAGGTACAACAGAAATTAAGAACAGATCTTTGTCACGACATAGTCAGTTGCAGATGATGAACACCAAGAAGTTTGCGACATTTTATCTCCATTATCTCCCAGCCCCGCAGCAAACACATGCACTCACATAAGCAGGGGTGCGACTAGGCAGGGGTTAAACCCATTGCACCATAAAACCAGAGCTGTTCATAAAACTGGGGAATAAGATGGAGAAATAATATTTCAAGTGTGATTAGTTCATCCGCAGGGCACCTTGTGCGATTGAGGACTGGGGTAGGTGGGGGGGATGGGAGTGTTGTGCACAAAGAGCAGTAAATTATATCTAGCCTTTGAATGATTCTTGCAGATCCTATTACAACGTGAGCGTGAGAGAGGGAGAGAGAGAGAGAGACAGGGAGAGAAAAAGTTGCAGCAGAACAAATCGGATGAATTCTGTTTCCAGCTGTCTGAATGATCTGGGGGCTTGCGAACTGGGCTTAAGGAAAAGGGGAGGCAATAAAAAATGCATTTGTCTCAATTCATTATGCTGTCATTGTTTCACGCAGGTACCAGCTGCTAAAACACAGTGCATACTGTAAATTCTCTTTGTTATTCATTTTTGCCAGCTCTGTGCCCTCTCACTGCGATTGGCCTTCCTCTCTTCCTCCAGCCTATAAAGAAAACTAAAGTGTAACTATCTTCTTTCTCATCTGAGCCTGTACCTGCTGACCTACTGGAATATTTGAGATGTTCTTGTCCCCCATTTGTCACTTCAAGTGATGATAAAGTAGCTGACACTGACTATTGCATTAGCGCTCCGGTGAAGATTGCCTCCTCGTGAAAAAAACGTAAGACAGGCAGAATTTACTCGTACAGCTCTTCTGTCTGCCGTGTTTGAGTGCAGTCTCCCAAATATCGTGCCTGATCAGAGTTTTCCCCACCTCAGCTGAATTAAAATACACACACAAGTGAAGAATAATTTCCACATTTGTCATTGTGGCCATGTGCTCTCTTAAAGTTGAAATGTGTCATTTTTATGTGTTATAATGTTTTCTATACTATCCCTACAAGTAAAAGCTATTTGGTAAAAGTAATTAATAAAAGTATTAGTTAAAGTGATTTTAAAAAAGTAACACATGGGCTCAACCAATAGCGTGAGTTTCGGGCAGGACTCTAGTTGACTGAGCATTGGAAGATGGGAAAAGTTCATTATTTCTGCTACTCCATATTGTGTTGCTAGTGGTGCAGAAATTATGCATACAGCCAGTGATAGAAGAGTATTGGTTTGGGGCGTCAATTATAAAATGTAAAAAAAAAGCAAAGCCATAAAAAACAAAAGCAAAAATCCTAAAAGCAAAGTGGAAAAAAAACACCTTAAAATGTCATGTGTAGATCCCCAAGTAGGTTCCCAAAATGTTTGATGCCAAGGACCCCAGAATATGATGATCACCTCCTTCCTTCAAATTGTCCAAACATTTCCAGTAGCAATACAGCATAAAAAAAACAGGCTATTCCTCACACAAAGCTTTCTTCTGGCAACTTGGAACTTTTTTTTGTACAACTGTACATTCTGGGATGTATGGAAAAGTGCAGCCTGAACTTTTATGCAGAATGAGCCAGAAAATACAGTTTTGGAACATGAGGTTTCTTAAGGTGCATGGCAAATAACAATATATGTTCTAAAATTGGCTCAAAATATCAAACATGCTTGTGATATCCTCTGAATGGATGGAATCATAGTCTGAAGCTAAAAAAGCGGATTCTGTAACCATCATACACTATCATACACTCAAATCTGCAGACTGGCTCTGACTTTCGGTAACTAGTGTCAACTTGTCCAGACTGTAAATTGGGGAAAAATCTGGGCAAAAGTTGTGTTGTACATTTTAGCCTTCAGGTGAACTTTTGCTTTAACGTAATACAGTGTCGTGTTCATCAGCACCACCAACATAAGTGAAGTAACAGCAAATAAAAATGAGATTGTTCAGGATTTGACCCTTTCGAACGGTCTCTTTATATGTGGAATTTATAGACACAAGTGTTGCCACCCGCTGGCAGCATACTGAGTGCTCAACATTCTGCAGAGGATGAGAAATGAAAACAGGTGAGACTCTGACAAAGACACGCTCCTCACAAGTCACTTCATCTGATTGTGCTGCATGACATTACCCAGCATGGCATGTACTACGTCTCCAATCGCAAAAAAATCCCTCCTGCTGACCGCGGTCTCTCTCACACGTTCAGCACCAAAGAGATTCCACTGGGGTCAGAGATCAAGCGCCCTTTGGTACAACATTTGTCTCGACAGAAAATTCAAACTGCAGACTGGAGAGATAAGAGCCGACTAATCATAATATAACCAGAACCTAAATGAATGTCTTTGTGCTGGACTTGTGGGTTAGTTAAAGCTGCTCAGTCCCTGTTCTGCTGAGAATGTTGTACTTACGCATCAGAATATTAATCAAGTCTTATTTTCCCTCCAAACATAGGGAGGTAGAAGTAAATGTAATATGGTGGCCGGACATGTCATGCAGAGCATTAATAATAACGTGGGGGGTTGGGGGTGATTGGAGAGGGAAAATTAAAATGTGAGAATCTTGCACCCAACCTCCTTTAATTGCAAATTTAAAATTTCCCATAATGGATTCTGACATCTCAAGTCACCAAAATCCATCATTCTGAAGGGTATTATTCTTCAATTAACCCATCACCCCACAGCGTTTCGCCTCTTTCTGCTCAGGTCTGCACAAAAGAAATGAAGAATTCTAATCACCTTCAAATGTAAATAGATTGATAATTCACTTTCCCCCACCTCCTCCTTTCTTCCTCTCTGCTTATTTTCATCTGACTTCTCTCAGATCAGAGAAGTACCTGCCAAGACTTGCTGCCTCCCAATATCCATCCACACACTGTCAAATGCTATTTATTAGCAAAAAAGACTTACTGTTGACTCTTAAACACTAATCATGGGAGACCATAAATTTGATTACAGGGAGAGCAGCAGCCATTTTGGTTTAGAAATATTCCACACCATCTCAAGTACAAAACATATTCCCAATTTAATTTATCATTTAAATAATTTTATTTATTTAATTAGATATGTAACAATAATATATATACCGTGGTAATATATAGTATATATTAAATATATATACTCTATATATAGATATATATATATATACAGTGTGCATCTCAATAAATTAGAATGTCGTGGAAAAGTTCATTTATTTCAGTAATTCAACTCAAATTGTGAAACTCGTGTATTAAATAAATTCTATGCACACAGACTGAAGTAGTTTAAGTCTTTGGTTCTTTTAATTGTGATGATTTTGGCTCACATTTCACAAAAAATTGATTTTTTTTTTTTAGCTGTGTGCTCTTTTAAATGTTTTGACAAACTCTGTTTTCTATTCTGGGTTGATGTATTTTTTTATGGACAAAAAATGCTGGATATATCCAGTGGAAAGTCATCTTCATTCAGCAGTCTTTAGTTATTGTCTTAGCTTAGCAAAGCCACCTTTGAAAAAGTAAATACAATTCCAATATTTTTGGTTTGTTTTGCCAGAAGATTTTTTTTCTCAGCTTTTTGGAGTATGGATGTAGGATGTAAATGGCCTCAAAAATGACAAAAGTGGAGTAAATGTCTAATTTTAAAGTTATTTGATAATTCAAGATCAAGATGGGTCACATATACGATTGGGACACTGCCATGAAAGGCAAAAAACAGTAACTATGCCAAAAAAAAATAAAATTATAATAATCTGATTTGATTGTGATTGATTTGATATCAATGTTAACACTCAATTTTCTCTAAATCTGACAATAGTTAATTCAAAGGACAGATCATAGTCTAAGTTCTCACCAGCCTGAGTGTGTGCTTCACTTTTTACTTTCCATGTGTGGCTATTGTCAACACATACTATGAATTCTTTGAATACAATGCACGTGCAGGTCTCTATCAGCTTTCCAGACATGAGACTACAACTTCAATTTCAATGCCTGCTTTTGCAATAACGCTTTTCAAAGCCAAATTCTTTTTAATGCAGCTTTTCACTTAGTTTGCATGCACAAATGATTTTAGACAACAGTTGCTATTTGTTTTTCATGTTTTATTGTTCTTATTCACTTTCCATTTTGAAGACGTGTTTCATCCACAGCCACTTACAGCGAACTGAAGTAACAGTACTCCAGGGGCAACCTACACTCTAAAAAATGCTGGGTTAAATACAACCCAGTGCTGGGTAAAATAGGGACAAACCCAGCAATTGGGCTGTTTTAACCCAGCATTTTTTAGAGTGTAGGGTGAAGTGCCTCAAGAGCGTAATCCGCTCGTTAAGTCTGACGTCATGCGTCACGGCTTCTGGGTCCAAACGCTGCCAGAAGAAAACAACAAACGGTGCTAACATACACTCACAATGCAATATAATACTACACTCCAAAAATGCTGGGTTGTTTCAACCCAATTTTGGGTCAAATATGGACTAACCCAACTGTTGAGTTAAATTTTAGTTACATTTTTAAATTAACTTTTTAACCCAACATTTGGGTTAGTCCATATTTGACCCAAAATTGGGTCGAAGCAACCCAGCATTTTAGTGTACCAGAAATATTATAATCCTAACCCTTAACTCCCAGATAGCCAGACAATGAAAATATAAATATAAATAAATATAAAAATAATTTGTGTCTGGGACGCTGTGAGCACGGAAACTGTAGTGTACACCGTACGTTTTTAAATGTTTAGCTTAAATGTGTAATATGAATAAACAGTGCTTATAAACAGCTGTTGAGATTGAGGCTTGGACCCGGAAACAGCATTTCTTACGTCACGACTTAACAAGCGGACGGTGATAGAGCAAGGCTGTGATGTCAGTTCCTAGGTCAGCTGCTCTTCCTCTTGAACAACCCAGGTGCTTATTCATTAGGAAACCACCAGCCCAATTTCCTTTTTGATTAAATGCTTCAAAAGAAAGCGGTAAGTACAAAAATATCAATCCTTTTTCCCTTAATATATATCTTTTTTTTCAAAGGAATTTAAGAAAAATAAAGAGACCATTAAGACAGAACCCTGACATTAAAAAATGAATCTGAATGTTTTCGTAAGTTACAACAATCATTCAATGAGACAAATGATAGGCTTTGCACAGCGTTCTACGAAACGAGAGATGAGAAAATGTGCTTACGAACTGTCTTTTGTTGTGGGACGTGAAATAAAAATAAAAAGATTCACTCTGACAAAAATCCTGCTTAACTTCTCAGTTCTCAGTGGATGAGCTCTTTCTCTAAACAGTGACATTCACAAAGCCGATAATTAGCGACGACAGACACGGTTTTACACACAATATAATTGTGTTTTCGGTCTCTGTCTAAGCTATTCACCACAGTCAATCACTTTCATGTCCTTTCATGTATGTGGAATTAGATATAACACAAAGAGAGTGAAAGCACTCAAGAAATGGATGTGTTTTTACAACTATTCTGTCACCACAATGTCATCGAAAATGGCATTGTCTTGATTGTAAAAGAGAACATTAACTATTGGTATGCGGCTATCTAGCATTCAGAGTTAATGGAACAGATTCGAGCACTAAGCTGAGGAATTTTTAAATCAATAAAACAGCCCTGAAAGACTTTAATAAAGGATGGGAGTAGTCGGTTTGAAGTATACTGTTCCATTAAATCATTTCCCTGATTCATCCATGTAGGGGAAATAAATGAGCCACACACAGACAACTGAGTGGAATGGAGGATGGACAGACGGACAAACTTGAGAGATTTCGCTTGTCAGAGAGGCGATGGGCATGAGAATGAGCAATAAGCATTGGAGGGACAGTTGAACGGCAGGGACAAGACACCTGCCTGCTGGCACAATGTCAGACTAGCCAGCAGTTAGATAGCTGTTGATTTTTCTTTATTTTTCATAAGATGCGGATTTAATTAAAGGGTTAGGAGAAAAATGGCCTAAGCTGACGGTATAATGAGTTGCTGCGGGACATCTTTTTAATAATCTCAGTTTGTAACCAAGACATTGCCAAGTCTTAGTGTGCTCATGAGTCATAGGCTTCGGTGGCCGTGTACTTTCATTGCCCAGATAAATCTCTCAGAGCCTAAGGAATGCTTTGAATGTTTGCACGTATTCTTCTGATTAAACTGATGACTTAATTTCACCTTCAGCTCTAACCTATAACTGGCAATAGAGAAAGGCTAGTGGTATACATCCCATTCACTGTGTACTTTTCTTGGTGAACCTTGCAAAAACTTTGCTATGGTCTTCAAATGTATCCAGACAAAAGGCAAACAAACAAAAAACCTCACAAAGTCAAAAAAGAAATATAGCATGCTTTAGGAAAATAAAGCATGGTTGCAGGCTCTAAAACAACAATAAAAGACACTGATTTTACATCATATTAAATAATACTGAAATATTTGTTGTTATAACAGGAGACTTAATTAAATGTATACAGAAAAAAACAAACATCATTGTTTCATATTAATTTCAACTTAATTTTATGAGTAATAATCATGTTATAACAAAACATGAAATTAAATGGTAACTGGCTCTAGGTCAATCACTGAACTTAATTCACCACAAATGTGAACATAAAACTGGATCCAACATAAAACAGGGCAGGTACACCAGAGGTGACACAAAACAGCTATTTACAACAAAACAACATCAATAGTACTAAAAAGAGCTAAAGCCTCTATTAATTCTTAATGACAGCTTTTTAAATGCCCCATAAGCCCCTATGCTTTGACTAAGCCAGTATACGTAATTAAATTAATCAAGCGTATACTTATGGGTATATCACAACTTTGGTTTTGTACTTGGTCATTGTTTTTAAAGGCATAGTTTAACCAAAAATTGAAATAGCTGGTAACCAAACAGTTGCTGGTAGCCATTGACTTCCATAGTTTTTCCCATATGGAAGTCAATGGGTACCAGCAACTGTTTGGTTTCCCAAATGCTTCAAAATATCTTCTTTTGTATTCAACAAAAGAAAGAAACTCATACAGGTTTGGAACAACTTGACAGTAAGTTTTAATGACAGAATTTCCATTTTTGGGCGAACAATCCTTTTAAGTTTAAAATCTTATGATTTCATAATGTCTAATGAGGACAAAACGATTGTTTTCACTATTCCTTACAACATTAGTTTTATTAACTACTTAGTAATCATTATATTGCATTGGCTTGCATTGTATAAAACTAAAATCTGAACACATAGCCAGACATATATAAAAGGGAACAGAGCTGGGTAGTAACTGATTACATGTATCTATATTACGTAATCATATTCCAAAAATTAAGGGCCTACTTGTAATTAGATTAAATTACATTTTCAAATACTCGTAATCAGACTACAGTTACCTTTATATTGATTACATGATTACATATTATTTACACAACAGCAATAAATTATTCACAATTGATTAATTTTCATATTTTAAATGTTCCTTTCTAAAATAGCCTATACCGCTTATACACTCAGAAAGTCTTACAGTTTTGTCAACATTCACACAAAGACCAGTCAAGGTGGCTACACAGCATTTGACCACTGATTTACAAAAAGCATTTCAGGTTTAAGAAGTGTTTCAACATTGCATCAACTACTGATTACACATACATTTTTTTTTTAATTATGGTGGGTTATTTAACCATGTATTACTATGTTTTTGTAAGGCTTTTGTCTTCCAAGCACATTAAAATGCACAAATTCACGTTATTCCTATGCTATGCAAGGATTCCCAACTGTTTTGGTCATCTGAACTTCTTTCACCTAATATATTTACTTGAAGTACCCCTGAGATTTTAAAATAAATATTTTAATAATTAAGTATCATATTTGCATGTTCACAGTTCTCTGACATTGGTTAATGGTCACATGACATGCAGATAAACAAATAAAATATTTCATTTGATAAATAAGTGTTTCATTTTGATGAAATTATTTATTTTACGTTTACATTTTATGATTTAATTAATTATTTGCTTTTCTTTAAATTCCTGAACTCCCTGCAGTTCATTTATGAACCCCGTTTGAGAAACCTTGACGTAATGTAGCCTAATGTTGAATCATGATGTTGTTAATTGCAACAAATAAAATATATTTTCTTACTCTTTGTATTTATATATCAATATGGTACAAGATTATCCGATTTTTCTTATTGTCATTTTTTCCTTTCTCTTTGTAATGTTTACAGCTCTTAGTGCATAAAGACGATCTGTAAAGTTGCAAAGACTAAAGTCTCAAATCTATTTTATTCTTAATATAAGTTCAGTCAGCAACACCTACCTAAAACGGCTCATTCTAACATGCCCCCACATATCTACCTCACTATGTGGGAAGATTTGCATAACACCGCCCAAATGTTCACGCAAAGAAATAAGGCGTAACTTTTATTCTCGCTGTAGTTTTGTTGCCGCTGCCGCCATGTCCTGAAAGACGCTGTGTGCTTCGTTGTGAAAGCGAAACTACTTTGTTTGTCTTCCAAAAGAGGACGATATCCGCTTCGTCATGCCTAGAGCTGATCTGTGCTGGTTGCTGAGGAAATACATCAACTTCACAGGGGCCTGACGCGGATCCACCCGTGTTCCGCACAGGGGTGGCCGCTCATTCGTCGGATCCGCCGGGCACGCCAACTCGCCACCCCGCCTCATCTCCTCTAAGCCCGGCCTCACCGCAACGCTAAGCCGCTTCCCCACACTAGGCCGCTGTTTTTTCGTTGGACAGCGAACTACTTCTGTTTGTCTTCCAAAAGAGGCACTACTACAGATCAGTGGGTTTACCACACTGTTCCAGAACAGTTTAAACCAAATATCCAGATGTGTGCAGCACATTTTATGGAGGACTGTTTACTGATCTTGGGAGAGTAACGTTAGACTACAATGTCGGCAGTTCTGACTCACAGTCTGTAAGTACGTTTTCATTTAAAGGATTTGCCACTGATGATTCAAACGCGAGTTTTGAGCAGTGTAGAGTAGCACTTGTTGTTTGTCATTTCTTTGATCATAAATGCAGATATGGTTTTATGTTTACGCTGTGCAATGCAACGCTTAAAAAGACAGTAGAAGTCATTATAATCAGTAATTATGTCCCCACTGGATGCCACAATGCCTCGTTTGTAATGGGCTTTAATTTTTTTGTCTCGTCGCTCCGGCCGGGACACGGCATCAACAGTATGGTAAGGGGCGTAACATTTCCGTCACACGCTTGAGGTATTCGGCCAATCACAACGCACTGGATAGCTGGCCAATCACAGCACACCTCGCTTTTTCAGACCGATGAGCTTTTGTAATCGATGTGTTTCAGAAAGTCGGAGTGCATACAGGAAAACAATAATGTACAGTATGTGGAAATAATGTGTTTTTTTTTACTTTAAACCGCATAAACGCATTTCATTACACCAAATAATGTTCTTTTTAGCAACATCGTATGACCCCTTTAAACCAATGTGATAAACGAGAGGTCAAAAGTAATCTAAAAGTAGTCAGATTTTATTACCCAAAATAAGTAATGTAATGGATTACGTTACTAACTACAATTTTTGTCCTGTAATTTTGAATCAGTAAACGGACTACTATTTGTAAGTAATCTACCCAGCACTGAAAGGGAATTATTTTTTACATATTAATATATTATCTCTATGTACAGCAGACCATGGGTTATACTGCATATTGTAAAAAAAAAAAAATCTACACAAAACCTCATGTTTATAAAGTGCGGCTACAGGTTTCCAAGACACCTTTGCCTCTCGTTTACACTCGAGGGACGATGATCCTCAAACGACATTTTCATCTGCTGCATGCTCGCAGTGTTTGGCATGTTCCCATGGAGACCAGCACCTTTGTTTGACAGAGTTCCGCCCACCTGGCCGCAGCTCTGACTGTGATTGGTCGTCAAAATCAGTGACAGGCGTGTTCTGAATGATCATTGGCTCGCTGCGCTGTTTGTCAATCTGTGAGCAGGATGTGTACGAGTGAGCGAGGCGGGAGAGAGAGGCGATGGAGCGGGCGTTTAGAAATGAGTTACAGTACAGAGATTTCAGTCTTAATATTGAACGTTTTAACTGAATACAGCTTGAAGAAGATGAAATCTGCGTGAAACAGTCATCAAATCACTGTCTGTGTAACTGCAGTGCAACAGGTAGATGAAGTAACTTTATTAAACATTTGTTTATTCTGCCTTATAACCACTCAGACAGAAGCAAACTCTTTGTATGAAAAAAATATAATGATTTTGTTAGAAATATGTAGCAGGCTTAGTCTTTACAAAGATAATAAAAGCCTGTTAAAATAAGGAAAGATGTTACTCTAACATGCAAGACCTGCAAGGGCCGTGTTTGTGTTTACTGGACTGAACTTTTGTTTTTAGGCCAAAGTGTATTTAAAATAATTTAAAACACATTTTTAAAAGCTTAAAACATGCTTTCCCTTTAAATATAATCAGTATATTTTGTCAAATATTTTAAAGAAGCGGTGTTAATTGCTTGTTTATTCAGTGTGTGGTGTAATTGCAATTATCACATCTAACAAGAGCTGCAAATGAAGCATAGCTCATAAAGAGTTATTTTATTACTGCACATATCTGAGGCTGCCTGGATGATTCCATTAAGCTGTAGAGTTTTTTATCTTTATTTATTTATTTTCACTCATGACTTACGGTCCCAATCCCACCCACCCACCCCCCACCCAATCCAATTGCGGATTTGGTTAAGGCAATTGGTGTCAGGTTTACAATCTTCTCATTACTTAGTAAGTGATCATTTCAATTAGATCTTAAAGGGGTCATATGATGTTGCTAAAAAGAACATTATTTGGTGTAATGAAATGTGTTTATGCGGTTTAAAGTAAAAAAAACACATTATTTTCCACATACTGTACATTATTGTTTCTCCTCTATGCCCCGCCTTTCTGAAACGCGTTGATTTTTACAAAGCGCATCGGTCTGAAAAAGCGAGGTGTGCACTGATTGGCCAGCTATACAGTGCGTTGTGATTGGCCGAATACCTCAAGCTTGTGACGGAAATATTACGCCCCTCACCATACTGTTGATGCCGTGTCTGGTTGGAGCGACGATACAAAAACATTAAACCCATTATAAACAAGGCATTTGTTGCATCCAGTGGGACATACAGTGGGTACGGGAAGTATTCAGACCCCCTTAAATTTTCACTCTTTGTTATATTGCAGCCATTTGCTAAAATCATTTAAGTTTTTTTTTTTTTTTTCCTCATTAATGTACACACAGTACACCATATTGCCAGAAAAACACAGAATTGTTGACATTTTTGCAGAGTTATTAAAAAATAAAAACTGAAATATAACATGGTCCTAAAGTATTCAGACCCTTTGCTGTTCACTCATATATTTAGCTCAGGTGCTGTACATTTCTTCTGATCATCCTTGAGATGGTTCTTCACCTTCATTTGAGTCCAGCTGTGTTGATTATACTGATTGGACTTGATTAGGAAGCCACACACCTGTCTATATAAGACCTTACATTTCACAGTGCATGTCAGAGCAAATGAGATTTATGAGGTCAAAGGAACTGCCTGAAGAACTGAAGCCTGAAGACAGAATTGTGGCAAGGCACAGATCTGGCCAAGGTTACAAAAAATGTATTCTGCACTTAAGGTTCCTAAGAGCACTTTGGCCTCCATAATCCTTAAATGGAAGCCGTTTGGGACGACCAGAACCTTCCTAGAGCTGGCCGTCCGGACAAACTGAGCAATCGGGGGAGAAGAGCATTGGTGAGAGAGGTAAAGAAGAACCCAAAGATCACTCTGGCTGAGCTCCAGAGATGCAGTCGAGAAATGGGAGAAAGTTGTAGAAAGTCAACCATTCACTGCAGCCCTCCACCAGTCGGGGTTTAATGGCAGAGTGGCCCGACGGAAGCCTCTCCTCAGTGCAAGACACATGAAGCCCGCATGGAGTTTGCTAAAAAAAAAAACACCTGAAGGACTCCAAGATGGTGAGAAATAATATTATCTGGTCTGATGAGACCAAGTAGAACTTTTTGGCCTTATTCTAAGGGGTGGGTGGGGGGGGGGGGGGGGGGGTTAATGTGTTGAGAAAACCAGCACTGCTCATCACCTGTCCGAATAACAGCCCACAGTGAATCATGGTGGTGGGCAGCATCATGCTGTGTGGGGGTGTTTTTCAGCTGCAGGGAAGGGACGACTGGTTGCAATCGAGGGAAAGTTGAATGCGGCCAAGTACAGGGATATATTGGACGAAAACCTTCTCCAGAGTGCTCCAGACCTCAGACTGGGCCGAAGGTTTACAACAAGACAATGACCCTAAGCACACAAAAATAACTAAAATAACGAAGGAGTGGCTTCACAAAACTCTGTGACTGTTCTTGAATGGCCAAACCAGAGCCCTGACTTAAACCCAATTAAGCATCTCTGCAGAGACCTAAAAATGGCTGTCCACCAACGTGTACCATCCAACCTGACAGAACTGGAGAGGATTGGCAAGGAGGAATGGCAGAGGATCCCCAAAAACTGGTGTGAAAAACTTGTTGCATCTTTCCCAAAAGACTCATGGCTGTGTTAGATCAAAAGGGTGCTTCTATTAAATACTGAGCAAAGGTTCTGAATACTTAGGACCATGTGATATTTCAGTTTTTCCTTTTTTAATAAATCTGCAAAAATGTCAAAGATTCTGTGTTTTTCTGTCAATATGGGGTGCTTGTGTACATTAATGAGGAAAAAAAATTAATTAAATGATTTTAGCAAATGGCTGAAAAATAACAAAGAGTGAAAAATTTAAGGGGTCTGAATACTCTCCGTACCCACTGTAATTACGATTATACTGACTTATACGGTCGTTTTACAAACGCGTTGCGTTGCATTGCATCGTGCGCGTAACCATAACCCCTTTGCATTTTGTGTCGGGAAGAAAATGAACAAACAACAAGTCGCTACTTCTACTGCCCAAAACTCGGGTTGAATCATCATGTCAATGATAAAAAGAAAACTCTTACACGGATCAGAACTGCCGGCATTTTAGGGTCTAACTTACTCTAGCAGGATCAGTAAACAGTCATCCATAAAATGTGCCGGCGAAGTTGATGTATTCCCTCAGCGACCAACACGGATCAGCTCTAGCATGACGAAGCGATATCGTTCTCTTTTGGAAGGCCAAAGAAAGTAGTTTTCGCTTTCACAACGAAGCACACAGCCTGGCCTAGCTGAAGCGAAAGAGCCCTGGCTGTAGCGTGAGCTGAAGCGGGCAAGAGTGAGCTGATGGCGGCGGGGTCCGAAATCGGCGGTCCCTGAGAAAGACAGGACGGGCTGAAAGCCGATCCGGCGATCCACAGCACTAAGTTTGATGTATTCCCTCAGCGACCAGCATGGATCAGCTCCAGGCATGACGAAGCGGATATCGTCCTCTTTTGGAAGACCAAACAAAGTAGTTTCGCTTTCTCAACGAAGCACACAGCGTTTTCACGACATGGCGGCGGTGGCAACAGCAATACTACAGTGAGAATAAACGTTATGCCTTCTTTCTTTGCGTGAACATTTGGCGGCGTTATGCAAATCTTCCCACATTGTGATGTAGGCATGTGGGGGCGTGTTAGAACGAGTCGTTTTAGGCAGGCGAGGTTGACTCTTAACTTTTATAAAGAAAATCTCTTTGGACTTGAGACTTTTAGTCTTTGCAACTTTACAGGTCTTATTTATGCACCAAGAGCTTGTAGCACTCAAGCTACAAGAGAAAGGAAAAAATGAAATCGCATCATATGACCCCTTTAATATAGAATGAATTTCCCTCTTCATCAGGTTGGCTTGCCTTAAATTTCTAGTCCTGAAATGGACATGATGCAAACAGGAAATAAATAACACTTTAAAATCTGTTGTGCTCTCTAAATTACGTATAGTTAACATTTTTTGTTAACATGAATTTATTATGACATAACTTCAAGAATAAAAAATAGTATTGCTTATAAATTAAATATCAATATCAATAAATTGAATTGAATGGTTTGACATATAGAACCTTATTTAAAAAAAGTTACAGAATAAATAGTTCTTATGTTAGGCAAATCTAACAAACTTTATTTATTTGCTAAATCTGACAGACGTGGGCCGTTTTATGTTGCACGCTTTATTTTACTCCGGCATCCTATATAAATAAAGCACATCCTGTCTGATTCCACAGAGATATGAGTGTTACACTGTATCTTGATGATCGGTCATGGTTCCTCTGTTGTAGATGTTCTCCATGCCATTTGTTTTCTCTACAAGGATTTTGGTTTTTGGTGCATTTCTTTACTAATGTGAACCAGGTTGCATCAGCACAGACAGAGTACAGACTTTTTGTCACAGTTGATGAAGACTCCAAGGTCTAACCGACAGACTTCAAGCCATGCATTTTCTTCATAATGTAAATTTTTCCCTAAATCTTCCCCTTTTCATGAAAAAGTCGCCTGGTTTTCTCATTAATTACAGCTGTGGTAGAAGATACAACTAGCTATTGTGATCTCAGGCAGCCAGACCTTGGTAAGTTTTGCGGCACATATCCTAATTAGAACTGGTTACATGTGGAAAACAAAGGCAAAGTACGCATGGGGATTGTGATATGTTATTAAAACCGTTTATTGCGGGGGCGGCTGGCTTTTAGGATAGTGAGGGGGCCTATTGGAGATCTGAGGGACTTTAGCTGTCATCTGAGGCTGTGGTTCACTTTCTTTTCTGTACTGCTGCTTGAGGGAATTTTTAGTTCGTGTGCTACAGAGCTTTGTACTTCTGACCTTCATGTTGAATTTGTCTATGCGCAGATGACCAGCCCCATTAAGGAGAAAATGGATAATCCAGACCAGAGGAATGGTATTCTGTAATGCATGTACTTTTGAAGGAGACTATCTGCTCCCAGTGTATTTTACGTACTGCAAATGTTAAGGCAAGAATTGCGAAAATAGGTCTTTTGAAATTGCCATTGTTAAGTACTCAGTTTTAATGACTAACAAAGTGTGATTCAAGGGGCTTAAAGATGGGGATGGGAACAGTAAACGACCTGAGCTGCTTCATGTGCACTATCCACCATGCCATGTCTTTGACCTACGGTCTCTTTTCTGGGTAGATAGGGTCATGCAAAATGCAAAACTTCACATTGTTGGTTAAATCAGTTTTAAGGCCACAATGTACAGCAAATGCATCTTTAAAAGTCACTCTGCTGTTCATGCCTGAAGACTGAAGACATATCATGTCTGATATGAATGGCAGGAAATCTGATATTTTGAGGTACCACAAATTTTATTACCACAGTGCATGGCTGCTAAAAGGTATTGTACCATAATGAAAGCCTGACAGTTTGATCAGCACCTTTAACAGAATTAGTTTCTTTACATCAAAAAGCTTTTTGGGTTATGTTTTTTTTATATCTCACCTTTCCATTAAGTGGCCTCACACTGAATATTTTTCAGATGCCCTTTTTCACCGGCGCATACCAGTCAGAGAGGAAAGAGTATTTGCTACGACATGAAGAGAGTAATTTCTTTACCTGCGCTTGCTCTCAGCTCATGTAAATGCATTACTAATGCATTGGGTTCCTCCTCAGCGTTTAAAGAGGAGCTGTTTTTTTTTTTAGACGATTCTGGTCGCTGATGACTGATGAAAGCGGGTGGTGTCATGTCATAGGTTCAGGGCTGCTGCTAAGGATTGTGGGAGACGATAATGTGCACCTAGCTTTGACGAAAGTTTCAGAGAGTAAAGGGCCTCACAGTGTCTTCCAGCTTCAGGAAATAGTAAATGTCATCTTCATGCTTTAAGGAGCACTGGAGGTTTAAGCAAGACTTTATTTTAAGAATGCAGATTATGGCTGTATTTTTGGAAACGTCCGAGAATGTTTTTAACCACTATGAAAGAGGTGCATGGTTTTGACATCCTAATTGTTGAGTATTTATCTAGATATTTTAATTGTGATTATAAATTTCAATTAAAAGTATTTACATTAGAAAACCTCATTTATGTCGTATTCTGATGATCCCATCTCATTTTAAGCAAATTAAGCTGTTAATGCAATAGGGATATGCAAAACTGTGTATTTTCAACATCAACTAGTTGGTTAGTTGCCTAAATGACTAGATGACTTTTGGACTTAAACATATTGTTCACCCATAAAGGAAAATTCTGTCATTTTTTCCATGCTCATCATTTGCTTCTGTCAAACACATCTACTGTGTAGTGAATGCAATTATGAATAATGGGGCTATTTTCAAGACTCAATAAGGATGCATGATTATTAAAAAGAAAAAAAAAGTATTATGTAAAAAAAAAAAAAAATGCAAACAAACAAAAAATAATAATTAGCATAGCCTGCTTGCAGTATATGTTTGGTGTTGCACCATCTATATTGCAAGCTTAAAGGGTTAGTTCACCCAAAAATGAAAATTAGCCCACAAATTACTCACCCTCAAGTCATCCAGGGTGAGTAATAGACTTTCTCTTTCAGAGAAATCCATTCGTAGTTTATAAATTGTCTTTGATCTTTCAAGCTGTTTAATGCCACTCAGCGGGTGTTGCATGCTTCAGTCCAAAAGAAGTTAAATAAAAAATGTCTCACACGGCTCCGGGGGTGAACAAAGGCCTCCTGTAGCGAATCGATGTGTTTTTGTAAGAAAAATATCCATATTCAATGTAATAATCACTTTAATGTAGCTTGCGCCAACAGTCCTACACGTAAGCAGCGGATGATATATGAGGTCAGCTTTGCGCATGCGCCGCTCAGAAGTGACGCATGCGGAAGTGCAGGGGAGAGATCAAAACAAAACAACGGTCACTAATTAGAAGTGCAAAATGAGGATTTGTAAAGAAGAATGTTGGAGGATTTCGATATAAGCCAAGAGGAGACTGGTTTTCCTTTGCTAAAGGAAGGAAACTTTGCTTCCTTTGCTCCTGTTAACAAACTTTTGTTTTTCACGAGTCTGCCGTAAACCGGAACCAAACCAACAGTGCAGCCACGCTCTGACTCCATATGTCTTCCCTCGGAAGCTGGCTTCTGTAGGACTGTTGGCGCAAGCTACATTAAAGTGATTATTACATTTTGAATATGAATATTTTTCTTACAAAAACGGATTGATTCGCTTTATTCACCCACCGGAGCCGTGAGAGACACTTTTTTTTATGGATGGGCGCTTTTTATTTAATTTCTTTTGAACTGATGCATGCAACACCCACTGACTGCAATGATAGAGCTTGAAAGATCAAAGACAACTTTTAAATAAAACTCCGACTGGATTCGTCTGAAAGATGAAGGTCATATATACCTAGGATGACTTGAGGGTGAGTAATTTGTGGGCTAATTTTCATTTTTGGGTGAACTAACCCTTTAATTGTACCAAATATTTTTTACAATGCTTAATCTCTAAAAACAAAACAAAAACAAATAATATACAAATATATATATATTGTTTAGTATTTAGTATTTGCTTAGTATTTCTATGTCATGTAGTGGAACATGTTTGTAGTTAATGTGATGGACCACAGCTGTGGTTTCTCTGCTAGGATGCCTTTTGTGAACCTGAGTAGAACTGATATAATTTGCTTGCAGATGCCACTTGATTTTAATATTTTGAATCTAATACACTGACATTTATTCATTTTTAAGTGTGGTTTAAGTTTGTTGTTTTGAGGGCCACTGTTTTTATAATTCTTCTGATACCAAGCTCGCAGTTTACAAAATGTGTGAAATGTCATTTTGACAGAGTTTGTAGTCTCACTGGGTCTATCAGGTGTTATACCACCTATATTGGAAGCCTGATTTAATAAAAAAATTATTTCAATGCTTAATTGCTGCATAAAACGTAGAATTTTTAAAAATTTTTAAGTTCTATTAACAGAATAGAACTTTTTGGTGCTTCAGGAGGAGGCATAAAAATGCTAGTGCACTCTTTGTCCTTCTTATTATGTATAAAGCTATTGTACAAAACATTTTGCAAAAATATATTTTTTAATTATTTAGAACAATAGAATACTGTTTAAAATTAGGAATTTGATACTTTGTGGTTATCAGACATAGTGGCACAATGTTCATAGTTATTGTGATGAACAACCTGTGGTTGCTGTGCTAGGACACCTGTGCAAACTTCAGAACTGTCGTCATTTGTTTGCAGATGCCAGTTGATTCAAATATCTTTAATCAAATACATTGACATTTATACATTTTTATGTGTGACTTAAGTGTGGTGTATTGAGGACCACTGTTTTTGTAATCCTTCTGAAACCAAGTTTTTTAGTGTTTACTGTATGTGTGAAATGTGCTTTTGACAGATCTGTAATCTCACTGCTCTGGCATAAAGCGTATCATTTGTGATCCAGTTCAATGTGGACAAAAATAAATGCACATTTTCTCTGAACTCCATGTCTGCCCTTCCCAAACCTCTGTGGCATCTCGGTCTTATTGTGAATAGAAACCACCATGGACCAGCCAGTTGCATTAAATGGCTTTCTACTGTTTACAAGCAGCAGTTTACTTGCCATTACACTTGTGTAAACAAGAGTGAGTGCGGGTCATTGTAAAAACAGGGTCTGCATGGCTGGCCTTTTATAAGGCATATTCTCTACCCTCTTTGACACTGAGAAAGCTTTATATAGACTTGTCCGATAATAGTGTTTGTCCTCCCTGGTGTATTGTGGGAAGACAGTGGCAGGCAACTGTATGGAATCTCTGATATGTCAAAGGACAGGTTGGATGATTTAGTAGACGTGTAGGAACCCGCACGGACAAATGAGTCTATAGCCACAATTTACTGAGACAGGTCGGGCTTTGTCTTTGAGACATACAAGTGGTGTTGTGATGGTCTAAGAAGCAATTCATCTACTTTGAAAGGATGCTCCCTGAAGTAGGCCTATGGCTTAATACCTTGACTAGCACTTTAAAGACATGCCTCTTTGTCAGCCTCTGCAAACATCTTTCCGTTTGTACTTGCATGCAGTGCACTATGGGAGCTGTGGGGGTATTAGGAGCCGGGAAAGATGAAGAGATGTCTGTCTGTGGTCTGTTTGACGTTACAGACCGCATGCGCTTGCTGATACTTGATCTGATGTTAATGTGCCGCTCTGTGAGAGTGAGTGCAAGAGAGGGAGAGAGCGAGTAACAGAGGGGGAGATGGGCAGATAATCCCGTCTGCCTGATGAGATTGAAGGCTCGGATTGATTGATTGCCTAATCATAGGAGGAAATGGGCCTGAAAATGAATGGGACTCTGCCCTTGGCTTGCCGGGGAGCCGGGCGGAGCCGGGCGGCTGGATCGCAAGGGATGTGAGCTGCAACTCTACATGGCCTTAATGTGCACGGGACCTGATTTCATTTGCGTCTGATATACAGTTATACGATCCCCACTAAATGATCAAATATAAAAAGCAAGAGGGGGAGCCAGGCAAAGGGTGTAAATCAAGCTTTATTGCTGGAATATTACTTTTTCATGCCATCTGAAATTGATGCTCGCAGGAAGGTGAAAGAATGAAAATCCAATACGAATTAGCACCAGTGGAAGTGGCAAAGAGAAAAAGGAAGCCTGAAAAAGAGATGATGAGGATATGAAATACTAGTTAAGGGTACCGGCGGATTATATTTTTTCCTCCTGATTAGGTTCGCATTATCAGCCCGGTGCCTCGCAGATTTGTTTTGAGAAATTTCCTCGCAACTGGGAGGCAGGATTACAAGAAGATACTGTGCTGTCATGAGATAACGGGTGGGACTCTCTCCCTTTCAAAGGTACCTGAGATTTCAGCTGCATCTGAGCGTGTAACCCAGAGCTATTCTTCACCTTACTGAGTTAAACTTCATTTTCGGAGGGATCTCCGCTGGTGGGCTCTGCTTTGCATGAAACCCAGCCCTTGGTGGTGTCTGTAAATGTCACAGGCCTGTCACATCCATTCGGTCTCTGAATTTTGCTGGTGGAGATCCATGCTGGATGGCAGTAGCTTCTACTTGGACTGTGCATTTATCTCCATTTCCACCTGAAGCCAGACAGACCGGGAATTATACTGGCATGACCGTCCATGCGAAATAGTATTCTTCGGCCCAAAAGACAGCAGCCCTTTTGTGATTGAAGCATGAGCGTAACGAGGGTGAATTTAGCGCTTAGCTGCCATTTGTAAGTGGAGGTGTCATGGCAGATCAGGGGCGGTATGTGACTAATGAGATGATGTGTGTTATCACCAGCAGCCTCATAAACAGGGAGGTAATTTGGTGTGCCAGCCCCTGTTGTGGATATGTGAACTATGACCCAAACCGCCCCTCCTGGCTTGTCCCGTTGGATCAGTGGCAGTGGCAGTCACAAAGCTGAAGATGATTTCTACTTGCTGGACACACTCGGAGCTGGCAGAGAAGGCTGCAGTTAAGCTCTCTTTCTCTCTTTCTTTTCAGTTAAGCTCTCACGCTCAAGTGTACCTGTGTTGTTTTTTTCATCATTTTTATTAGTTTATGGCCTTTTTGCACCTTTATTAACGAGGATAGACAGTCCCCAGGGATCGAAATGTGATATAAGCCAGGCTTGAACCTGTCTTCAGACAAGCACTTTGGCTTCTATATGTTCACTTTATCCCAATATTCAGATTTAGTGGATCAGTTGGTTTTTCAGTGACCATTTCAGAACTTTTACATTTGGTCTCATCCAATTCTTAATATTCGGTCGTTATCTTGTGCGCCATCACTAACATACCTTGCTTGTTTTATTTAAACTTTTCAAAAAGTCATTTGTGGGATTTAGGTAGGCCAGATGAATCTCAATTCTGGTAGTTGACTCCCTGGTATATGGTGGTTGTTTCTCTTCTCTGTCTCCTCCTAGAGGAAGGTGTCTGGGCTGCAGATCTGGGCTGGTTTCCAGTCTGCATATGCTTTGGAGTCAGCAGAGGGCGAGACAGAGAATTTGTAAGGGCTCAGCGTGCTTGCTGAAGGAGAGGGAGCTCGCTGATCAATAGAATTGATCATGAAGTCAATACCCCAGTTTATATCCCTCTCTGTTTACTCCCACCCGGCTGTTGGCGTGTTAAACCGAGCGTGCTCTAAGCAGTCACCCTCGGGACCCTCTAAAAGCAGCCCTCGCACCCACCATTGATTGAC
Organism: Sinocyclocheilus anophthalmus; assembly: GCA_018155175.1. Classification (NCBI taxonomy): domain Eukaryota; kingdom Metazoa; phylum Chordata; class Actinopteri; order Cypriniformes; family Cyprinidae; genus Sinocyclocheilus; species Sinocyclocheilus anophthalmus. Next base: position 610,420 of record JADLZN010010794.1, on the reverse strand, counting down.
GCACAACAAGCAGTGGGAAGTGTCGACAGTGCGGTGGCCAGATTCTGTTTCCAAATTCCAGCGGAAGATCAAGATGAGAAAGCTTCACATATCCCAGCAGCTTCACACGTAGCGGTTTCAACATGCATTCGCTCGTCCTAGCGGCGCTGAGTTTCTGATTAGCCTGGCTCAAAGGCTCAAAGAGTCTCCAAATGCAACATTTAATCAATTTTGGGATTGATTTCTTTTCAAGGCCAAGAACGGATGTCCTCACTCTTACATTTTCCTGACCATTATTAACAGGAGTCTCAACTGTTCTGTACATCTTCCATCCAGAAAAAATAGCTTTGTTCATTTATTTGTAAGAGCTCAATATGTCAGGTGTTTGGTTTTGAAAAGTAATTGCAGGTAGTATTTTTAATGATATAAAACATAGTTTCACGCTGCCAGCTGATTTCACACTCTTTGTATGTAGACCTTGGGCTTTGCTCATGCAGTATAATGAGAAAGATAATTGAGATATCAAAACATTGTGTTTGGGGAGTCTATTCACTTCAATTTTCCATTAGCACAAGCTCTGTTCTGTAAAGTGAGTTAAAAGTAATCGTGAAACAGTGAATTATAACTATGACACTTGACAGAAAAGTTAAATGACTGTTTTTGTGCTGAGTTCTCATGAGAGGGACTGCTTTTCTCTGTCTCTCTTTCTCTATTAGCCCAAGTTTTCTCTCCCTCCCACCCCTCCCTTTCCAAAAACACTGACTCTGAAGACCCTGCAGTGATTTAATCTTCATGTGATTTGAATACGCTTGACCTGATACAGACAACACTAATTACAAAACCAAATCAGGCCTTTAATACAGTGCTGCACATATTTGTGAATATTTGGCACTTTGACACAGTGCAGAGCTGCTACTGTGATAAGCTTGGTTGATGTCTACAGTAGCTCACCCTATTTGCCTGTAGGGTTGAAAATCACACAGCCTTTTTAGGGCCAGAGTTTAATTGGTGCCAGGTTGTCTTTGGCATTTCGAAGTGCAGTTGTACATACCGAGTCAATGTTGCCTCTCAGTGTCTGTTTGCTTGACAGCTCAAGATGTGGTCACTTGGGATTGGAATCATGACAAAATAAAATATTCTGGTTCCATTTCCTTTTAATGATTGCTGTTAATTTAGTGCTTTTAAGGAATTAATATTTTGAATGAATAAATATTTGTAATAAAAGACAAGATATTCCATTGGAAAACAGTGAGATAAATTAAAGAATATATATATTTATATATGTTTACATTTTTAATGACTTTTCACAGTCTTTTTAGTAGGGTTGGGCAATTTTCTGATTTATTTTCTGATTAATTTTATCGATTAATTCGAATTTAATGTTTTGCCACGATAACATTTTTTAAAAATCGAGGAATCGCGATTTAAATAGAAATATTACCAAATGTTAGAATTACACTTTGACAATATGTTGGTGATAACAGTAAAGAGAAAAGAATGATCCGACCGCATGTCGGCGCACATGATTAACCGTTCACGTGTGTCACGCTCCTCGCTCATATCATTAGGCGCCTTTTAAACAGAATGCACTTTTGTGTTGAAAGATGCGACGTGGGCAGCGGAATAGGAAAAACATGCAAGAAGATGGGAGGGAACTTCTTTTAACTTGAGCGTTGCATTTTTACAATGCCGTTTAATGCATGAGCGAGCGCAACAGTCAAACACATCCATGTTTACATAGAAAAAACCAAAGGAAAAGCAGCACAATCGAATATAAAACCTGTAACCACTACTCTATGTCTGATATTTCATAATTGCATCATGGTGACAGGCTGAAAGCTGCTGTTGTTTTTACAGAACATTTATAGTTAATAATAGTCTACTTCTGTTATATCTTAATTAATTTTGAATTTGAATTACCTTGATTTTTGAGATTTTTTTTAAAGCATTTTCCTCGTATTATCACATAATATGTATAAGACAAGTTTGTACAAGATGTAGTTGTAGTTCATGCATCATTTCTGCAAAGATATTTAACAAGTGATTTGTTTAACATTTACATAAAAATTTAAACATTAACATTTAAAAATTTTTAAAAACACTATCGGTCCAATGTTCTGAAAAAATCTAAATTTTAATTTTTTTGCCCATCCCTACTTTTTTAGAATTATAATAATCAATATTTGGCTTAACTATACTTGCAGTCTCACAAGAATGAGAATGTCGTGGAAAAGTTCATTATTTCAGTAATTCAACTCAAATTGTTGAATTTGTATTAAAAAATTCAGTGCACACAGACTGAATTAGTTTAAGTCTTTTGTTCTTTTAATTGTGATGAGTTTGGCTCACATTTAACAAAAACCCACAATTCACTATCTCAACAAAATTAGAATACTTCATAAGACCAAAAAAAAACATTTTTAGTGAATTGTTGGCCTTCGGGAAAGAGTTCATTTACTGTACAGTACTCAATACTTGGTAGGGGCTCCTTTTATTTTAATTACTGCCTCAATTCGGCGTGGCATGGAGGTGATCATTTTGTGGCACTGCTGAGGTGGTATGGAGCCCAGGTTTCTTTGACAGTGGCCTTCAGCTCCTCTGCATTTTTTTGGTCTCTTGTTTCTTATTTTCCTCTTGATAATACCCCATAGATTCTCTATGGGGCTCAGTTTCTGGTGAGTTTGCTGGCCAGTCAAGCTCACAAACACCATGGTCATTTAACCAAATTTTGGTGTTTTTGGCAGTGTGGGCATGTGCCAAATCCTGCTGGAAAATGAAATCAGCAATCTTCAAAAAGCTGGTCAGCAGAAGGAAGCATGAAGTGCTCCAAGATTTCTTGGTAAACGGGTGCAGTGATTTTGGTTTTCAAAAAACACAATGGACCAATACCAGAAGATGACATTGCACCCCAAACCATCACAGACGTTTGGAAACTTAACACTGGACTTCAAGCGACTTGGGCTTTGAGCTTCTCCACCCTTCCTCCAGACTCTTGAAGCTTGGTTCCAAATGAAATACAAAATTTGCTCTCATCTGAAAAGATGACTTTGGACCACTAGGCAACAGTCCAGTTATTCTTCTCCTTAATCCAGGTAAGATGCCTCTGACGTTGTCAGTGGTTCAGGAGTGCCTTAACAAGAGTAATACGACAACTGTAGCCAAATTCCTAGACACGTCTGTGTGTGGTGGCTCTTTATGCCTTGACACCAGCCTCAGTCCATACCTTGTGAAGTTCACTCAAATTCCTGAATAGATTTTGCTTGACAATCCTCACAAGGCAGCGGTTCTCTCGGTTGGTTGTGCATCCTTTTTCTTCCACACTTTTTCCTTCCACTCAACTTTCTGTTAACATGCTTGTATACAGCACTCTGTGAACAGCCAGCTTCTTTGGCAATGAGTGTTTGTGGCTTACCCTCCTTGTTAAGGGTGTCAATTATTGTCTTCTGGAAAACTGTCAGATCAGCAGTCTTCACCATGATTGTTTAGCCTAGTGAACCAAACTGAGAGACATTTTTGAAGGCTCAGGAAACCTTTGCAGGTGTTTTGAGTTGATTAGGTGATTGTCATGTCACCATATTCTAATTTGTTTTAGATAGTGAATTGGTGGGTTTTTGTTAAAGGTGAGCCAAAATCATCACAATTAAAAAAAAAACAAAGACTTAAACTACTTCAGTCTATTTGCATTGAATTTATTTAATACACAAAGTTTCACATTTGAGTTTAATTACTGAAATAAATGAACTTTTCCACAACTTTTTAATTTATTGAGATGCACCTGTATACTATATAACATCTCTAGGTTACGTATGTAACCATGGATCCCCGAGGGAACGAGACGCTGCGTCGAGAATCGCCTTGGGGGGGGGGGGGGGGGGGGGCACGGCCCTGCGTGACCGGTGCGGGGTTCTGATCACAGTGTAAATCCTCCAATGTAGCATCGATACGTCACGAGCTTGTTACCCCCTAGGTGATGACGTCCAAGGACTCATAGGCTAGTGAGAGTCCCCCCCCCCCCCCCCCGGGGGGGTCGTCCACTCCACCTAATCAGGTCGTGGGGGTCTGCTTGGTCGCGGGGGGCGTAGATCCTTTCTTTGGCATACCAGGTGGCAACCAACAGCTTTATCTGCCTACGCCACAGGTCACTCTGTGTGCATAAGTGTCCAGTGCTCGAACTGGACAGAGCAATTAAGCCTTTCTTGGCCTACTTCCTGGAAGCGGCGAGGACCTAATCCTGAAGTACTATGGGCCCTGGCAAAGGAGTGGGCATCTTAGGGACATATGGAATGCCCTAACCATGCCTGGAGCAAATTCCAGGCATGAAACAGAAAGTGCCTGAAGATCCCCGATCCTTTTTAGTGAGGAAATAGCGAGTAGAAAGATGGTCTTGAGTGTGAGAAACTTGACTGAAACGTCTCCTATGTGTTCAAAGGGGGCATTGCATAAGCCCTCCAGAACCACAGCCAGGTCCCATGAGGGCACCTGAGTGCGCTGTACCGGCCTCAGCCTCAGGGTGCCACGGAGGAAACGAGTGATAAGTGGGTGTCTTCCCAATGATTGACCACCCAGAAGAACGTATACCTTCAGAGTGGAGGGAGATAACCCTGCAAAGAATCGCTCCTGCAGAAACTCCAGAACTGTACCAATTGGGCAGTTGACTGGGTCTTGCAGTTGCTGTCTGCACCATGAAGTGAAAAGCTTCCACTTCAAGGTGTACTGTTTCCTATTGGCGGGAGCTCTGGACTGGAGTATAGTCTCAACAACCTCAGTTGAGAGACCAGATGCTAGGAGCTGTGCCCCCTCAGGGGCCACGCCCACAACTTCCATAACTACGGGTGGGGGTGAAGAATGGTGCCCCCGCCTGAGAGAGGAGGTCCCTCCTGATCGGAATCTCCAGCGGAGAGCCGTCCCAACCCCCAGGCGGACGCAAGGTCCGAGAACCATACTCGGGCCAGCCAGAATGGGGCTACTAGCAACAGATGGACCCCATCCCAGCATACTCTTTCCAGAACTCCCGGGAGCAGAACAATAAGGGGAAAGGTGTACAGACGAAGCCTAGGCCACGTCTGCACCATGGCATCCAGCCAAGTGGAGCTGGATGCGTGAGGGAGAACCAGAATGGACAGTGTGTCGTTTTCTGCGACTCAAATAGATCCACTTCAGCCTGGCCAAATTCCCTCCAGAGGAACTCCACCACCTCGGGGTGGAGTCTCCATCCCCCGGGCCTCAGCCCCTGTCTTGACAGGATATCTGCCCCCTAATTTAAATACCCAGGGCTGTAAACTGCTCTTAGAGAGAGGAGCTTCCCCTGAGCCCACAGAAGGATCTGGCGCGCCAGCTTGTACAAGGGGCGCGAACGCAGACCCCCCTGCCTATTGATGTAGGAGACCACGATGTGTTGTCGGTGCGCACCAACACATGGTGATCTCTTAGGTCTGGGAGGAAGTGCTTCAAAGCTCGAAACATGGCCTGCATCTCCAGGCAGTTGATGTGCCAAATGAGATGATGCCAAAAGGTATCACGTTGGACGATGCTGCCATCATACCCAACAGCCTTTGAAACTGTTTGACAGTGAGTGACTGGCCTTCTCTTACTGTCGTGAGGATTGACTCGATTTGAGCAGGAGACAAACGTGCCTGCATCGTGATTGAATCCCACACCACACCTAAATACGTGGTTCTCTGTAGTGGAGAAAGCACACTTTTCTTGGCGTTTAGTCTTAACCCCAGCTCTCTCATATGGGCGAGAACGACATCTCAATGCCGAACCACCATCTGCTCCGATTTAGCTATTATCAACCAATCGTCTGTAATTGGTGCTGATGCCGGGATCGGCGAAGACAGCAGGCATCCACACACTTCGTAAAAGTGCTGGGTGAGAGTGCAAGGCCGAAAGGAAGAATCCGGTATTGGTAGGCTTTGCCCCCGAAAGCAAACCTCAATAACTTCCTGTGTTGAGGAAGGATGGAAACATGGAAATAAGCGTCTTTGAGATCTATCGTAACAAACCAGTCCTCGGACTGGATCTGAGATACTATCTGTTTGATAGTGAGCATCTTGAACCGAAGCCGTTTGATAGCGCAGTTCAGAAGATGGAGATCTAAGATCGGACGCGACCCCCCATCCTTCTTCGAAACGATAAAGTAATTCTGTAGAACCCGGACTCTCTCGATAGAGGAGGAACACGTTCTATGGCCCCCCTCCTCAAGAGAGTATCTACTTCTTGTTGCATTACCAGAGCCTGCTTGGGGCCCACTAGTGTGGGGATGACCCCGTTGAAACAAGGCGGATGAGAACCAAACTGGATTCTGTAACCTTTCTCTACAATCTGCAGGACCCATTTTGAGACATTTGGTAGAAGTTTCCATGCTGCCAAAAAATCTACTAAGGGAACCAGCCTCTCGAGGCTGGCTTCTGGTGTTATTAGAGGAACCAGTTCGGTGCCCTGAAGCGGATGACCGACAGGAAACGACCGACCTGACTGCTGTAGAACCCCCACTTGAGGGGGCGAGCTCTCCCGTGCCATACCGTCGCCGGCGGCAGCTGGAAATTTCGCTCAAACACGGCCAGGCGAGAGCGGAGCGTGCGCAGCGAGAGCTCGCGGTGATGACAATCAGCTGCCTTGAGAGCTGACCGTGCATGCTCCGCTCCTAAACAAACAACACAAAGATTGTGTGTATCCCCCGCCGCCAGATATCGTAGGCAGGGAGGAACACAACGTCTGTAATGCCATTCACTCGCCATAGACTTAGACTTGGATTTTGACATATTTCTGCTTGTGGACTGACAGACAACAGTAAATAATACTGACACATACACAGAGCGCTACTGAATAGCAGAAGCTGGTTTGCGCCCGGCCGAATGCGCTTTTATGCTTTCTGGTGATAACGTCACCCTGCTCGTGACGTCTCGCAGCTCCATTGGACGGATTAGACACGTGCTTCAGAACGCAGTCACGCAAGGGACGTTCCCAAAGTGACTTCGACGCAGCTCGAGATCCTGAAGGGGAACTAAACTAATTTTATATTTAATAGATAAAAAACATCCTAACAACTGTGTACCTCAAACTATATGTGATCAAATTAACACCTAGTCAGTAACTTTCATTCAATAGAAATCAATAGAACTGACTCAATAGAGTCATTCAATCAGGAGTCAACCTACAATGGTTGCACTGTATGTGTTTGATTCATTGAAAGGAACAGACTGAGTGGATTCATTCATTTTGGAGTCAAACAACACTGGTTGTGCTGTATGTTTTTGATTTTCCTAAAAGAGAGAAAGAACCGACTCATGAAAGTAACTCATTCTAACCCAACTGTACTGGTCTCGCTCTCTGTTTTGCGTTGTAGATTCATTAGTGGTGCTTAAATGCCACTGAATAAATAGTGTCGGAAACTCTGCCAGAATTTTTTACTATGGTGTTCTGTTTGCATTGACGGAAGAATGCACATGCAAGAACTATTAATAAAACTGAAAATTTTTTTGTTCTGGTATTTTTAAAAACAATGGTTCCATTTAAATATGTGGGCAACAACCACTTTTGAGAGACTGACAGTTGAGTGAAGCCAACATTCACTACCTAACCCAACCCAGCTCAGCCCCTTTAAACCCAACAGCCATCCTGTTTTCTGTTTAATGCGTCATTTACTGCCCGTAAACAGTTTGTGTAAAGGTGTTTATAGATGATTCGTGAGCGCCCCTCACCCCACCCATCCTCCAAAAGTGTTGGCCTGAGTTACACAACTTTGATAGGGGCTCAGTAAGGGTAGGACGGGCTAGACTGTGGTGGTGGAGGTGGTTTTGGGGTCTGAACACATAAAAGCTTCACGCTCAGCTGGGGCCATCTGCCTTCCAGCTTCTGAATTACTCCACACAGCATGGCATCGACTGCAAACGAGAGTGCAAGTTCATTATGGTATGCCGCATGTGTGTTTCAGCACCCTTTTTTGCCTGGGCATCAGATAAAAGTCATCCTGCACTGGGCGGAATAACAGAAGCTGTGGAGGCCCTTCTATAAAATTGACTTTAATCTTTTTGCCTTTTCCATGTCACCTCCAAACATGTGGAGTCTGATATGATAATAATGTGAACCTGTCCTGGGTATTAGTGTTAAGCTGCTTGATTAGGCCACACATCGATTAGTCTATCACTCAGTACTGACCGCACAGGTTGAGAAGTGCAATGCCTTCGCCACGCCAACGATGACGCGCGCACACACACACACACACACACCACATGCACACATATACACACTTTTTATGCATTTCAGAGGGAAAAAGGCTATTTATCGGACAGAACTTCCATTCATTCTCATTTCTGTTTAAACTGTTGGTGTGGGTGTTAATGCTTGTGAAACAGACTGAGAAAATGTTTTTCTGATAAATGATTTGCTCAGTGCAACTTATAACATCCAGAGAGAATAACACAACGCAAAAAAAAAAAAAAATATTATATGTTAAAATAAACAAACATAATCACTGATTTGACAAGTATCCCCCCCTTGTGTCTGTCTTGAAACAACATTATTTTTCTTTAATTACAGCCTTTAGTCTGTTGGGGTTTGTCTCTACTAACTTTGCATATGTAGACTTTGCAATATTTGCCCACTCTTCTTTGCAGAACTGCTCAAGTTCAGTTAAATGTGATGGTGACATTTGTGGAATTGGGGGGGGGGGGGGGTGTTTCCTGTTTTTTTTTCATGTTTAATTTTTCCCCCTGGACTCCTTGTTAATGTTAATAATTTATTAATCAAAGCATGTCTAATATTATTTATCTAATGTCTAATTAATTAAAATCATGAAACTTATACAATTCAACATCAAATCTATTAAAAATTTTAACAAAAATTACATGTTTAGGGTCCTATGAAATGGTTTATTTTTTCCAACCTTATGTTTTATTGTTACCAAATTCTGTGTTTTAACATGTCTAATTATTGAAAAAATAAAAACAAGTTTAATTTATTCTTAAAATAGCCTTATGATTTTTTTCATGTGATATGAGGATAGCTTTACTCAAATGAAACAGTCAAATGCTCATGAAGTGACTCATGAAGAGCAGTTCTGGAGATGTTGTTCATATATTTATGTCCTCATTAGTGAGACAGCAGACGTTAACATCACCGGAAGCGTCACGCGCGCTTCAGTACGAGTAGTAAACAAACCATGCATCTGCGCCATCGTTTAACCCCCCAATTCATATTTAAATAATCGTTTTGCGGCTTAATATTTACAAATACTAGTGGGAGTGGGAGTGTGCTCACTTGTGTGTGCATGCATCGGTGCGGAACGCCCCCCAATATAATGGCAGGGGAAACACTTAGAATATACTATATAAATAAACGTGACGTGACTGGACTTTACTGGAGTACTGAACTGCAGAGCTAGTGCAACATTCACATCGCTGTAATCAGATGCTTTCTTAACTGATGCTTTCTCACCACTGTTATTTTAGTCATGTGTTTATTTTGTTATTGAGAGGCGCAGTAATTATTTACAATTCATACCAAATGACCGCTCAGCAGCCTCAGGTTTCGGATGCTCTGTGTGAAGCGTGTCTTTTCTCTTAAATTGCATCAGGAAGAAGCTGAATTACGATACGCGCACACTGGTCAAACCGTGTTATTGCGGCTATTACTTAGGTCCATATGAGATCAAACGACTACTCGAACGCAAAATATTTGTAGACTATTTTTTATTGTCGAGTACGTTGTCGTAATGTCGCTAATCATTTCGCCCTAATGCCAGTATGGATCGTGGACGGTAATGATATGAACACACCCCTATTGTTGACTGCACTCTAAAGTCATTCCACAGATTTTCAGTGTGGTTTAAGTCTGGGCTCTGACTGGGCCATGAAAGGACATTCATCTTTTTCTCCTTCAGTCACTGTGTGCTCAGTTTTGCTGTGTGCTTTGGGTCATTGTCTTGTTGGAAGGTAAACTTTCTTCCCATTGACAACTTTCTGGCAAATGGCAGCAGATTTTCCTCAAGAATTTGATGGTATTTTGCCCCATCCATTTTTCTTCTATCCTGACAAGTGCTCCAGTCCCTGCTTCAGAGAAACATCCCATAACAGGATATTACCGCCTCCATGCTTTACTGGAGGAATGTTGTTATTTTGATGGTGAGCTGTATTGGATTTCCTCCAGACATATCGTTGGGTGTTGAGGCCAAATAATTAAATTGTATTCTCATCTGCCTCAGAATCTTCAAGGTGTGTTTTTGCAAAGCTCAGTCGTGACTGCATGTGGCCTTTCTTGAGTGGCTTTTTTCTTGCAACCCTCCCATACGAGCCACATTTGTGGAGAATTTGTGATCTTGTTGTCACATGCACACAATGACCAATCTCTTCCCATAAATTCCTGCAACTGCTTCAGAGTTGCTGTCGGCCTCTTGGTCGCCTCTCTGACCAGTTTCCTCCTGGCTCTTTCATTCAGTTTG
>JADLZN010010793.1:0-14015 GCA_018155175.1 Sinocyclocheilus anophthalmus | reverse complement strand
TTGGAGGAGCGGGCACTGGAGAGAGCTCTTGGGCTGGAGTCCTTCCTGGGCGGAACTGGGGATCAGGGGCCCTTCCTGGGCTAAACTGGGGAACAGGAGCCCTTCCTGGGCTAAACTGGGGATCAGGAGCCCTTCCGGGGCTAAACTGGGGATCAGGAGCCCTTCATGGGCTAAACGAAACATCAGGAGCCCCTCCTGGGTGAACTGGGGTACTCGGAGCCCTTCTGGGTGGACTGGAGAGGAGATCAGCGCCCTCCTGGGATGGACTGGGGATGAAGGAGCCCTTCCTGGGCTCAACGAAAAACATCAAGAGCACTTCATGGGGGGGGCTGCTGAAACGAAACATCCGGAGCCCTTCCTGGGCTGAACTGAGGATTCCGAGGTCTCTCCTCCTCATTTTGGCCCTGAATTCCCTCCATAGTCCACTCACCCATGATGCAGGGGGCGGAGCTCATCTCCGCGCTCACACCGTCTGCGGCTTTCTCCCTCATGGCGGGCATTGTAGCCGGCTCTCGCACCTGGTCTGACATGTTGGGCTCAACCTCCGAGGCGATCCTCTTCTTAGCCGCCGGGCTTCGCTCCGGCTCCTGGATCGCGGTGGGTCAGGGTTATGCTCAATACCTGGGGGAGATGGTGGGCTGGCTCAGGCGTAGATCGATGAAGGCGGTGAGGCTCTCTCGAGGACCATCCCCGGACAGCTGTGCTCGTGTGGTGGCGTTTAGTCCAACTCGATAGAAGCCACAGAGGCAGTTGTCCAGGTAATGCGTGAGGTGGGCCAGGGACAGAAAATCGTTTGTGTGGTCCTCAAGAGAGCATTCCCCCCTGCTCCAGCAGGAGGATTTGGAATGCGGGGTAATCCATAGAAAAATTGGAAAAAACAAACGAGGGGAAAGACACCGCTATACTTTACTTTTGGGTCGGTTATTCTGTCACAGTCACGGTGTGTGGAGGCAGGCAGGACGACGAGGACAACAATGATTCAAATAAGGATATTTAATGTAGAGACAACAAGGCAGAATCGGGTAGATGAGACACCACACACACACACACACGTCCGGGTAACATTCACAATACGCGACAACACTAGAATACAAGAGACAGGAATTTATAGGGCAGATAACGAGGGGCAGACGGGTGAGCACACTGAGGATAATTAACTAATGATTGAACGGGCTAAACCAACAAAAGGGGAAGAAACCACAACAAACAGGCCACAGGGGTGTGAAAACTAGGGACCTAACTTTCAGGGGTAACAATATTGCATAATAAAAAAAAAAAAAACTGTGGGAATAGCCTATTGGCTAATCGCTAATTTCTAATGTGAGCATGTTTATCTTCCTTTAAACGCTTACATAGAGCTAAAATATGATGTTTTACGACAACAACTAAGGTTAAATGTCTCCATTTTGTATAGATTACAAAGAACACAAGAGTGTGCTCGAAACATTTCTCTCCGGAGTGTTTTTCAAGAACATTGACTGGAATCAGGAAGGTTCAGTTCCGTCAGTGTTTACCTGGACTCAACGGCCTTACAAAAGGAAAACCTTGCGATCGTAAGTGAAAAATATATATTTTTCAAATTATGTTATAGATTAAAATACTTAATTTGTGATAAGAGCTTGCAGCTAGATCGGAAGCGCCTTTCAGACATTTATTATGAACTAAAAGTGAAAATGTTAAGAGTCATACAAAAATTACTGGGTAGGAACCTTATTGTTTATAGTCATGTCACAGAGATGCCAAACACCGATCATGACTACTGTGTGGAGCCCATGACTACTGAGGAGCAGCTTGTGGCTGCACGGGAGGAAATTACTTGTCTGTCTGCGGAAAATGAAGCTCTCAAAAGTCATCAGTTTGGTATTCAGAATTTTATGGGTAATCCAAAACTCATCCAGTTTTACACTGGGTTCCCTGATTTTGACACTTTAAGTGCCGTTTTCTTGGCTTTACAGCCCACAGCACATAGCATGGCCTCATGGGCTCAAGTGCAAAGAATTAGTGCAACCAACCAACACACACTGAGGGTTGGATTCCAGGCACAACATCTTTCCCTGTTTAATCAGTTTTTCATGTTTCTTTGCCAGATTAGACTGGGCCTTCTTGAACAAGACCTTGCTCTGCGTTTCAATATTTCACAAAGTACAGTCAGTCGAATCTGTGTTACCTGGGCAAATTATTTGTACTTCATGCTGGGGAGTCTGCCTATATGGCCAAGTAGAGCTGCAATTGATGAACTTATGCCAGAGTATTTTAAAGCTCTCTACCCCAAAACCAGAGTCATCCTGGATTGTACTGAAGTCCGAGTCCAAACTGCCAGCTCCAAGGTACTGAACTCTGAGACATACTCGCACTACAAAGGCACAACTACACTCAAATCTCTGGTTGAGTGTATTTGAGTGTTAATGGTTGGAATTTCCCCGGATGGGAGCATGACTTTTGTGAGCAGTCTTTACACAGGAAGCATCTCTGATAAAGAGATCACCAAGTCATCTGGCATTTTGAATCTTCTGGAAGAGGGCAATGCTGTGATGGCAGACAAAGGCTTTTTAATCAAAGATCTACTTGACGAAATTCATGCAACAGTGGTAATCCCACCTTTTCTCGGCCCAGTTGGGACCAGTTTCGTATGAGGAACTCGCACACACCACACACACACACAACATTGCTCGTTTAAGGATTCACATTGAACGGGCCATTCGTCGAATCAAGGAATATCACATTTTCGATCGGGTGATTCCTCTGTCATTGGCTGGTTCTGTAAATCAGCTCTGTGGTATCCTCACAAATGTTCAGGGTCCACTGTTTTGAGTGAATGTTTAAATGTCCCAGAAAGTGCACATGTATTCAAGTGAAATTTGTATATTTATGTTGATAGTTTCTATACTGGATTTACATGTATATTTAAGAAAAATGTTACACACATACATATATATATATTATTTTGTACAATATAATGCTACAATTTTATAATATACCAAGTTTTTTTACATACCATATTATTATAATGCATACATTTTTATAATATATTTATGCAATGTGGCCATATATACATCAATCAATAAATTTTATTTTGAATATATTAGAAAATTATATATATATAATACACCAATTATTTTTTTTTCATATTTGATATGATATATAATACCAATATATAGCATGCACATAGATACATAACTATCATTTGTGTTTTTATATTTTTTAATAGAAAAAAATATTAATTACCCATAAATATTTTTTTTTCCCAGTTTGTAGTATATATAATCTAAAATATACATATATACAAAATATAATATTTAAATATAAATAGTAAAAATGACATACCACATGTATACAAAAAAATAGGACATTTCCATATAGAAAGGTTGTACCTTTTAATTGTTTGTATATTCACATTTTCAACATGTCTGAAGTTTGAGAGAATAAGAAAAAAAAACAAAAAACATCTTCTGCATTTCATTGGAACCAGTTCATTGCATATTTACACTTATAAAGGATGATAACTCAAAATCAATATCAGATTTTTTTTTTAAAGGAAAAAAGTTTGTCAGACACATGAATGATATTTAACAGAATGCAATGTATTTAAAATTTTAAAGTAATAGTTCATCCAAATTTGAAATTTGGTCATAAATTGCTTACCATAAAGTTGTTCCAAACCTGTATGAATTTATTTCCTATGTTGAACACATTATAACTGCTAGGTAACCAAACAGTTAATAGTTGACTTCCATAGTATTTTTTTCCATTCTATGGAAGTCAATGGGGACCAGAAAATGTTTGGTTACCCACATTCCTCAAAGTATCTAATGTGTTCAGCTGTCACGAAAAAATCCGGGCCAACGAAAACTTTTACTATTCATCTAACTTCTCGCACTAACCACTGTGCACTCACCACGGACTACAGTTCCATTCAGCATGCATGATTGCACTCAGCACGGAACCTCGGCAACACTGTTTCACTGATTGCACCCAGCTGTTATATCACTCCTCACTATTTAACACCCCCCTCTCACTCTGATCCCTGCCCTCGGCCGGTAGCTGTTTCGATTATCATCCCCTAGAGAATAGGCGACCTTACGGAGCCCTAGCCATTAGCATTAGCGATTAGCCTTAGCCATTAGCCTTAGGCCATTAGCCTTAGCATTAGCCTTAGCACAGTAGCCTACACATTAGCCTTAGCCTTAGCCTAGCTTAGCTTAGCGTAGCCATAGTCTTAGCCTTAGCCTTAGCCTTATCGGTTCGAGCTTCGCCTGGTTCCCTGGATTCAACCCCTTTTGTTTCTTGCCCTTTTGATTATGTCTGCCGATCGTGACCTGCGCTAGCCCTAGGGACGATTCTGTGTTTTGCCCACAATTATACCTGTTTGCATCATATGAACCCCTGCCTGCTGTATGACCAGTCTCGTCCTTATCAATAAAAGATCTAGCGAAGGATCCGCAAGTCTCACGTTCGTCTCGCCACGTCAACAGTAATCGGCCACACAAGGATCCAGCAAGCTTCTCAGTGGACTCTGGCCTGGTAGGGAAACAGTCACCGAGCGACTTAGAATCTTCTGACAGGGAGGTCGTGCCGATTGAGGAGTATGTTAAACGGTTCTGTGAACTAACTACCAGGTACCCTATATGATGAATTTTATTAAAGACAGTTCGTTTTGGACTTAATGGAACCACACAAAAGCTTGGATGCCAAAGAGCAAATTCAACCATAGCCTAAGAGACTATATAGACTATGCCTTGCTGACTGCTGGTTCAGCATTCACGGTGGTTGTCGCAGAGGAGGGAAGCGACACCATGTCTGTGACTGAATTGATGGCTGTATCAGAGCATGCTCACAAAATAAGAGAGCCTGATCACAACATGGCGGAACACAAACAGCGCTAGTCAGTCACAGCGGATCTTCCCGAGTCAGGAGGTTACGTTAGTTTCATGAGTTAGTCAAGTCACAGATGATTGGTTATGAAGGTTAGTGAAGTCACAGTTGATCTTCCTGATTCAGGTCTAGTCACAGTTGATCATCATGGGGCAGATCAAGTTACATTCATATCACGAGAAGTTAGTCACAGTGTTCTGCCGGAGTCAAGTCAAGTCACAACTGATCTTCGTGAGCCAAGTCAAGTCACAACTGATCGTCGTGAGTCAAGTCAGGTCACAGCTGATCTTCATGAGTCAGGTCTAGTCGCAGCTGATCTTCCTGAGTCGAGTTTATTCACAGTTGATCATAATGAGTCAAGTCAGGTCACTGCTACTCTTCAGGAGTCAAGTCAAGTCGAGATGATATTCATGAATCTAGTCAAGTCGCAGCTGATCTTCAGGAGTCAAGTCGCAGTTGATCGTCATGAGTCAAGTCAAGTCACAACTGATCTTCAGGAGTCAAGTCACAAGTCTCAGCTGATCTGCCAAAGCCTCATCATGTCTCAACTGTTCATCCAGAGCCTCGTCACATCACAGCTGATCATCCAGAGCCTTGTCACGTTTAAGAGTTCGTCATGAGTCCAGTCAAGTCTCAGCTGTTTGTCCAGAGCCTCGTCACGTCTCAGCTCTTCATCCAGATTCACGTCGCATCACATCTGATCATCCAGAGTCATGTCACGTCCTGTCTGTTGCACCCAGATTGTCGGGGTCGGTCCGTCGGTATCCCAGCCTGGTGTCCATTGTGAGGGATGCACCACTGGTGTCTGCACGCGCAGCTGGTATCCCCAAACCCACTCACTTTAGCCCTCCTGTTCCTGAACTCATTCCCCTGTCTTCAGCACTTCCCATATGGGGGGTTGCTTTATGGTGTATCTGGGCCGCGTACTCCACCGCCGATTTGCTAGAGGCAGCGGCACCGGCTACAACATCTCCAGAGGTGGCGGCTTACGCTGCAGAACCTCCCGAGGTAGCGGTGTCAACTGCCGTGCTCCCAGAGGCCATGGTGTCCACTGAAGTCTCTTCAGAGGTGGCGGCGCAGGCTGCAGAACCTCCCGAGATGGCGACACTTGCCTCTGTTCCTTGCGTGGTGGTGGCGTCCAGCAATGAACTTCCTGCCTGTCCTGTTCCGGCCAAGGAGGCCGTCTCTGAACCTCCTGCCTGTCCTGTTCCGGCCAAGGAACTCTATGAACTCTCTGCCTATTCTGTTCCGGCCAAGGAGGCCATCTCTGAACTTCCTGCCTGTCCCGTTCCGGCCAAGGAGGCCGTCTCTGAACTCTCTGCCTGTCCCGTTCCGGCCAAGGAGGCCGTCTCTGAACTTCCTGCCTGTCCTGTTCCGGCCAAGGAGGCCGTCTCTGAACTTCCTGCCTGTCCTGTTCCGGCCAAGGAGGCCGTCTATGAACTTCCTGACTGTCCTGTTCCGGCCAAGGAGGCCACATATGAACTCTCTGCCTGTTCTGTTCCAGCCAAGGAGGCCGCATATGAACTCTCTGCCTGTTCTGTTCCAGACAAGGAGGCCGCCTATGAACTCTCTGTATACCCTGTCACGGCTATGGAGGCCGTTTGCGAGCTCCCTGCTCGTCTTGTCACGGCTATGGAGGCCGTTTGCGAGCTCTCTGCTCGTCCTGTCACAGCGATAGGAGGCCGTTTGCGAGCTCCCGGCTCGTCCTGTCACAGCTAAGGAGACCGTTTGCGAACTCCCCGTTCGTCCTGTCACAGCTATAGAGGCAGATTGCGAGCTCCCTGCTCGTCCTGTCAAAGCTATAGAGGCCGTTTGCGAGCTCCATGCTCGTCCTGTCACAGCTATAGAGGCCGTCGGGGAGTCCACGTCCTGTCCTGTCCTGGCTATGGAGGCAGTTTGTGAATTCTTTGTGTGCTTTGTATCTGCCAGGGAGGTTGCCCCTGAATGCCCAGTCTTGTCTATCAACCCCAATGTTCTGTCTTGTGTTGTCTGTCTCTGCTCTCTCGTTGTTACAGTCTACGCCATGGTCTCCTGATCGGTGTGGTTCACCAAGAGGGTTCTGTGCTTCTGATCCGCCGTGGTGGTCCTCCGCTCTGCCGTGGGGGTCCTCCGCTCTGCCGTTGTGGTTCTCTGCCCCGCCGTGGTGGTCTAATGTCTGGTTCTGGGGGTCATCTGCTCCACCGTGGGTCGCGTGGTTTACTACCAATCCTTTTGTATTTTTACTGTATGGCTCTGGGGGTCCTCTGCTCCGCCATGGTGGTCTATTGTCTGGCTTTGGTGGTCCTCTGCTCTGCCGTGGTGGTTCTCTGCTCCTCCGTGGTGGTCCTCTGCTCCGCCGTGTTGGTTTACTGTCTGGTTCTGGTGGTCCTCTGTTCCGCCGTGGGGATCTTCGGTCCCGTTTGCTCTGCTGTGGTGGTCCTCAGCTCTGCCGGCTCTGCTTCAGTCCCTGGTCTCTCCTATCCTTGGGCCTGGCCCTCCGTCCCTCCCCCTGTTCCGCCTCCACTCCACCGCACTCCGGAATCGTTAAGGGTTTTGAGCGTCTGGAAGCCGCTCCTTGGTGGGGGGGGCTCTGTCACGAATTCGGTCCACGAACTTTCCTATTCATTGGCTCTCGCAACTACACACTGTTGCACAGAACCAGGACTTACATTTACCATCATGCACTCGGCACGAATTGCACACACCTGTTTACACTGGTTGCACCCAGCTGTTTCATATCACTCCCTAACTATTTAACACTCACTCTGATCCCTTTCCCTCTTCCGAGTATTGTTCAGCGATTATCACTCCCCTAGCGATAGCTACACTACAGAGCACTCAGTCATTTGCCTTAGCCCTAGTCATTAGCCTTAGCCTTATCGGTTTCTGATCTTCGCCTGGTTCCTTGGATTCACCCCTTTTGTCTTGCCCCGTTTGATTCTGTCTGCCGATCGTCGACATACGCTACCCCTAGGACCATTCTTGTGTTTTGCCCACCATATACCTATTTGCCATCATCTGACCCCTGCCTGCTGTATAACCACGTCTCTGTCTTCTCCAATAAAAAAGCTCTGCGAATGGATCCGCAAGTCTCACGTCTCGTCGAGCCCCGTTACACATCAGCAGACAAAAATTAATTTATGCAGGTTTGGTACAACTCAGTAAGCAACGGGATGACCAAATTTCAATTTTTGGATGAACTATTCCTTTAAGAATTCAATACACTGCAAAAGGTAACTTGAGGTTTTGTTTCTGTTTACACTCTCTTGTTGCACAGAACAGGTAAGAAACAGTTGAAAAAGAAAACATCAAGCTTACATTTCAGCTCCTCCCATTCATCTTTGTTGAAATAGATACGTTCAAGGTGGTAATCATTTTTACATTTTACAAAAAAATCACACCAGGTAAACCCACTAATCCCCATTTGTCCAACAATTTGATAGTAGTACTCGTGGATCTTTTTTAGAGTGTAGTTCCCGGCTGCATTTGTCAAATATGAGCAGTTTTTGAAGCTGTCTTTGTTTGGGCATTTGATCTCAAGAAGACCATGGACAGGATCTGCTGTAAGGTCAACTACTTTCCTGTCAGGTGAGGCTCCTAGGTGAGGGTGTGATTTGGGCGGAATGGTTTGTTTTGCAGTCATGTCAGCAGCTAACTTTTCAAAGTCTTTAACCCTAGAACAGACTTGCTTAAAAGGTGTTGATGTGCTGCGCGTAGCCGATGCCAAGTGATGCTGCTTTGGTCCCTGGTTCCACTTTCCAGGTGTAGTGAATCTTCTGGTGTAATTATCAGAGCTCCACAGAAATCATGTTATTTTTGGTTTAACACAGTTGCGTAGGAGCATGATTGTGGAGGAAGAGGCAGTGTAGGGTGCTCGTCAGAGGACACAGTCTGCTGGGGTAACTGGTTGGATAAAACACACCCTAAAGGTAAGTCGCCGAACTCTGTGACGACAAGTTTTTTTTGTTGGTTACTGGCAGTTAATAATTTAAACGTGGCTTCTGCTGCCTGAGGTTTTTAGGTTTTCCCTCAGATTGTCTTCAAATTCACCACAGGGCAATGGGACAGGGACTGGGCAGTAAACATTTGGGAGAATTCCCTCACTTCGATGTAATTGCTGGGTCTGCGTTTACTCATGGGTAATACTATTTGTGTGGTTGAACCTTTAGGTTACTTTAGTAGTGGTTTTAGGTGTCCTTTATGGTAGGGGACCAGTGTGTAAAGTAGTCCCAGTAAATGGTTACAGTGCCCCAATCCTGCTTTACAAGCGCAGTGGGTGTCTCGGATATACGGGTTTTCTGAAGACAGCTCCACCTGCAACAAAGCAACAAAACATTGTTATTAACAAAGCCATTATTAACTAACCCTAACCCACATTTCAAGACAAGATGTACAAAATATCAGGTGTTTTTAAAATGAAAATCCACTTAAAGACTTTTTTTCTTTTAAAATCACTAACCCCAAAAATTTCCTTTTGTCTTAAAGTATTTCCAAACCATAGTGGATAACTAAGCTACACACTTACGTTATAACAAGTGTTGGGTAAATTATAATCTTAAAAATAAGATTATTGTACTCTGGGAAATGGTTAAGCTGTTTTGGAAAAGTCGTTTTTTAAAATCCCAAACAGCTATCAGCCTAACCAGTTTTATTCCCCGGTACTTATATAAATAAATATACAACATTATACATCAGAAAAACTACTTGAGACCATATTCATGTCACCCGTAACAAGTTACATTGTATTTTGACGCGGCTTACTAGAAACACCTGGTATTTAGTATGAATGAACGACCGAACAAACAAACAAACAAGGTCCAAAAACAAACTAAGGACCAAATCTTGAACCATCCTGAACATGGAGGGTGTAGAAATTTGCTTACTACAACACAAAATACCTTTATGTTGTAAGTCGAAAATGTATCTTTTTACTTTCAACATCGTGGATATAACCTCGCTCAAGTAGCTGTAACCCTTCAGTCGATAGCCGGGAATTTTTTGATCCTTCGCCGCCCATTATTCCACAACATTGTCTTAGAGAGGAAGGCATACAGGTTTGTAGTCCACCCCCATGTCCTGTTGTTGTGATTTCCGTTTACCCCTCCAGCCTCGTTTTCGATCAAATGCGGCGGTCTTAATGAGGCTTATTGGCACCGCCAACAGGCGCTGGGTCCATATCCCGATCCACAATCATCACGACAACCTGACGACCACCATCAAACAACCACTATTAAGGTAAGCAAGCTAAATCTTTATTGACATTCCTGTTAATATATACACTATATAAAATGAAAAAGAATGTTATTCGAACATAGCCATCAGTGGCACTACCCTTTCTTGATATAGACAACTGAACTATAGGCCCCTTCGCACCGCTTTAGTTCCAGAACTACATGTACAGTACTAAAGTACTGGGACGATTTTGCGCAAACTATTTTCCAGTACCATTTAAAGGGTTGCATTCGCACCGACAGTGTGTACTAAGAAGTGACGTAAGCCGGTCGACAGCGACGTCATTTGTGCGCGGCGTTCAACAACAGAAACAAAAAAGAACATTGTTAACAACAGGAGGATGGAGGACGCTGTGATCTGAGCTGTTTTTGTTGTGTCTCGCGGGTTGCACAATAATGGACATGGAAAGTCGACGTATACATAAAGCGATTGAAAGAACGGAAAGGAGGACTAAGAATCTCCAACAACAACTGGCAATGCTACATTTGCTACAAGTGCCTGCACTTCAGAGAGCGTCCATCTATCGCTGTTCTCCATACTTGCGAAATAAGTTGACATGTTTACACAGCGTTTTAAATCATGGCGGGTGAGGGCGTTTTCATACGCTTTTGGCCAATCAATGTCTACTTATGTCACTATTAGTACCAGTTGTGCTGGTTAGACTCTGCTCTGGAGTAGGAGCTTATTTGGTTCTCGAAAAAGGCAGTCCGTTACTAAAATCACTCCCAGTTCCGGCGGTGCGAACACGCCGAAAAGTGGGTAGTTCCACAATTAGTTCTGGTACTATGAAAAGGTTCCCGCGGTGCGAAAGGCCCTAATGAGAGCACATACAAAACATGTAATATTTCACATAATTCTGGACCTAACTAGCAAAGAACAAATCACCACATATGTTTCACATAATTGCAAAATCTCTTGAGAGTAAATGTACACAAACCCAGCCAGAGATCTTGTAAATGCAAAAAATGCTGGGTAACTGACAGGACAAATATATAAGTGAGAGGATTTTCTTTTTAGTCAGGTGTGTGTGGTGGTGTGTGTGTGTGTGATGTGTGTGTTGCTTTTGTTCTCACGGCTTTCACAAGATGTCACAGAGATACCGAGGAACCCTCACAATCTAAATCCAGCATAGAGGGGTTCAGTGAATGTAGTGTTGAATGTGTATATGTGTGTTAGTGTGTGTGTGTCAGAGATGCTGTAGAAGGACAGAGTGCCGGCCGGCCAGTCCAGATACACTCCTACTCTCTTAGAGGAGCGCAAAGGGACATGTATGACAGTGAACTTCTTATTGTGACGAAAGTAAAACCAAATCAGAGCAGATCAACCTCCAGAATTGTTATGATCCAACCAACAATCATCACTCCCTCCATTCCTGCGGATACCTTAATGTGCGACAATCAGCATCATGTCCACGATCCTTCACCTCCCAGTAAACAAGAGTCCAGAACAGACTCTCTCGACACGCAACCTGCTGCACTCATCATCTCTCTGGTGATCTGTATCGTGATCCTCTTTCACATTAATCACCTTTTTGTTCTCTCGTACACATGATAGGAATGTTATGCGGTTAGATCCGTGTGAGATCACAGGCATCAAATAAGAAAAAGAAAGAATATTGGTTATCACTTTAAATAATGGTTCCATTCCTTAATGTTGTTAATTATAACTAACTATGTAATAATGTACTATGAACAATGAAAAATACATTTATTACAGTTTTTTTATTAATCTTTGTTAATGTTAGTTAATTAAACTACAGTTGTTCACTGTTAGTTCGTTAATTCACAGTGCATTAACTAATGATAACAAGCACAACTTTTAATAATGCATCAGTAAATGTTGAAATTAATATTAACTAAGATGAATAAATGCTGTAGAAGTGTTGTTCATGCTTAGTTGATTTTAACTAAAGTAGTTAACTAATGTTAATTAATGAACCTTATTATAAGTGTTACCAGAACTTTTATATCAAAACAACAACAATCACTAAAAGTGTGTGTGTGTGTGCAGATGTACATTTGTGTAGTCCTGCTGTAATCCTGAATTCTCCTCCATGATCCACACTATAAAACACACAGAATTCACATTCTAATACTATGAGGAAACCCACACACACACACACAGCAGTGTGATTATTTCTGCTCAACATACTTGAGTTTGTCTAGTGTGCAGTTTGGATGGCTGAGTATCTCAGACAGCAGCTTGACTCCTGAATCTCCGGGGTGATTGTAGCTCAGATCCAGCTCTCTCAGGTGTGAGGGGTGTGAAGTCAGAGCTGAAGACACATAACAACATCCCTCCTCTGTCACCATACAGCCAGACAACCTACAAACACACACAGCAACAGTCCATATGATATCTGTTTGGTTTGGCAATCAGACATATATGGAAATATTTGTATCTGTACTCTTTGAGAGTACAGATGATTATCTCATTCATATGTAATTTGACTAGGCATAACATTTATCTAACACTCTACATGTAATAATTACCAAAAAAGTAATGATGAGACGAAAGACAAACAGACACACATTACTGCACCAATTTACTACTACTACTTCCAAGAACTATAAAGAGTCATGAAAGCTATTTGAACATTTACTTAGACTCATTTTGAAGAAAACAGCCCCAACAAGCCTATTTTCTTGTCTGTGAGCTTGCATGGACAAAAGTCCCTCCCAAGGTTATTTTCGTAAACGATAACTGAAACTAAGACTAAAACAAGATTTTCGTAAACTGAAATAAAATAAAAATTCAAAATAATTGAAAAACTAAAACGAAATTAAACTAACAACAGTTATTGAAAAACGAACTAAAATAAAATAAATCAATAATCGTGTTCGTGATTTAACAAGCTCTCATTCTGTGCCAGAAAATCTGACCTGTGGTTGTTTAGGGAAATACCTGTAGATGGAGCTTCATGCACGTGAGCCTAAGCGGCTATTCTATTCACAGAGAATGCGTTTTTGCATTTAAAAAACAAGACGCGGGAAATGAAATGGGAAATAAATAACTATAAAATATGACATGGGAAATAATAATAATGCACACCCTACAGCGCACGGACGTTTAAAAGCGTGCTTGACGTGCGAGAACAACATGAGAGTGAGTTAACAGACACAGAATTAAAATTTTTGGATGGTTGAATAGTCATTTACGATTACTATGGCAACGTCCGCCTCGAGTCCATGACACGAGCACCGCTTTGACCGAACAAAACGCATCCAAAATGAGAGAAAGCGGCAGCGCGTGGTGTTTTCACCGCTTGCTGTGTCCTGTGTAGCTTTTGAACTGGGATTGATTGCGTTGCTAAACTGAAGCACGTGCACGCTGGAGCGGCTCGTCAAAGTAAAGTGCAAACAATTTAAATCACCATATCGCATTTAGTCTTGAGTAGTGAGGTTTCAAAGCATTTTAGATTGTTTATTTTTATTGTGAACGTTCATAGAGGGAGAGACGGGACATACAAGTGTGCACCGGTGGCTCGTCTGTGCAAAAGATCCAACAAATGAATGCATTGAAAACACAGATGGACAAAAATAAAGTTTAAAGAGTTTCAATGACGATTACAAAGAACAGGTTTCCTCAAATCCAGCACTTGGAGGGTCATTGTCCTGCAGAATAAAAACTCAACAGCCTGTAGCTTTCTAGTAACTCTGAAAACCTCGATTAGCTTGTTGTTTGTAAACTATTGGCATGCTTAACAAGATTGCATCTTTAATATGAATGAATTCAACCTGATATGAATAAATACTTTTATACATATAATGGAGATTTAAAAAATTTCAAAACTATAGTATCTTGGTCCCACTAAGATGTATCCGGTGTTCAGATAAAAACATGCAATGCAACCATTAAATGACATTTATGGATTGGAAAATATATATTACATACATTAAATACTATATATATCTATATATATATATAAATAT
>JADLZN010010792.1:0-22117 GCA_018155175.1 Sinocyclocheilus anophthalmus | reverse complement strand
CCTGCAGCTGCTTCAGAGTTGCTGTGGGCCTCTTGGTTGCCTCTCTGACCAGTTTGCTCCTGGTTCTTTCATCCAGTTTGGAGCGACGTCGTGATCCAGGGAGGGTCTGTGTTGAACCAAATACCTTCCACTTCTTCACTGGGCTTCTAGGCATTGATAAAGCCTTTGACATTTTTTTTGTATCCATCTCCTGACTAGAATGCCTGTCCACAACTTTATCCCGGAGGTCTTTTGACAGTGCCTTGCCACCCATAGTTGATTGGTTGCTTCATTTGCACTACCAAAGCCTGAAATGCTCCAGGAAAGCTCTTTTAATGCTGAGCTAATCAAAAACCTGACAGACTAATACAAAATGACATGCCAATATCAGCTTATGTCCTAGTGCCACCATCTGGCAGCAGGAAGTTTTGGCACATATAAATGACTTTTGACATATTCCTCCTATATTACCACGTTAAAATGCATTTTGCCCTTCGTCACGGATGTTTTCCTACAGGCCCCAGGTGGAGGTGGCTCCGGATGCGAAGTTCCCGAGTTAGCGCTTGCAGCCTTTAAGTTCTTCATTTAATATTTATATTTTGTTTTATTTCAGTTTTATTTCAATTAATGAAAACAGTTTTACTAGTTTTAGTTTTACAACAATTACAAGATTGCCTAGAACCTTCAGATTAAGAGTCCAGTTCTTTAACCTCTCTTTCCCAGGCACCAGAGCACGGGAGCAGTGATCGCTCGCTGTGGTCAGCCTGAGGTCAGCTGGTGGGGCTGGAGGAACGCAGATGATGAGCACCTGGTGCAGTCCATCGCCAGAGCCTGTGCCGTTGACAGCAGCTCCTGTAAAGGCGTCTCCAATGGCTCCTTCTCCCGCGAGTACACTAACGGAGCTGACCTCTCAGATGTGGACTTTGGTCAGTACCACTTGGCCCTTAAAAATCTTGACTGAATACTGTTCTCAATACTGATTATTGTCATATTATATGACTTGATCTATACATACATGTCTCTTTCTATAGACTCGTCTATGACTAACAGCTCAGAGGTGGAGACACTGGCCATCCAACCTCGAAAGCTTCTGATCCTGGACGCCAGGTCATACGCTGCTGCCGTAGCCAACAGAGCCAAAGGAGGAGGGTGTGAATGCCCAGGTACTCTCTCCTAGATGCTCTTTCAACAATCACAGTAAAACAAGACGCCCACTTATTAATGACGTGTTGTTCTCCCCCATAGAGTACTACCCTAACTGTGAGGTGGTTTTTATGGGTATGGCCAACATCCATTCCATCCGCAAGAGTTTCCAGTCTCTGCGCTTTCTCTGCACCCAAATGCCTGATCCAGCCAAGTAAGTCTTCCAGCAAACATCTGCTGCAGTTGTAGTCTGTTTGTTTGTTTATTGATATATTTTGCCTTTTAGGGACATAACATGCTTTTTTTTTTTAATACTTGCTATCGAGCTGTTCAAATGTATTATAGGTAATTGATCCGTCTCAAAATTTGGGTCTGGGGCAAAAGCCTAAAATTATATTTCAAATATTGAAACTATATTGATTTTATGCATTAACATAATTTTTCTATATAGATCTACACTGTAAAAAATTATTTGTAAATACACTATTGGATTATTTTTTTTTTTGTTTACAAGAAAATACTCTTTTCCTACTCTCCTAATTATTGTTCCAGTTCAATGTTATTGTTGTTTCTTTGTAGTTTTTTTGTGAAATTTACTAGCAATTTCTTTGCTTTGAATCAAATGTTACGCGCTTCGTGGATCAAGTATTTGACTTCACAGCTGGACCCATATGGAAAGTGGCGGGTGCTACGGTTATTCTTTTACCTGTTGATCAAAGCGTAATTTTAAACATCAGTTCGGCTGCTCTGACATGAGTGATTGAAGTGCATTATCTGTGATTATGTCAAAGTCTTGCAAACACTCTGGTGCTTTAGTTCCTTCATGAGCTCGGCTTTTTTATTTTTCCATCTATTGTTCTTTCCCTGGCATCTGCCTATGATTTCCAGCACTGGCGCGTATTTTCTTCCTTTTCCATCCATGCTGTTTCCACTCATCTATTTGTTGTAAAGTCAACAGCAAGTCTTCCAAGTGACTCTCTCTCGGTTTCTTTCACTCTGTCGTTCTCTCTTGAGTCAGCATGATAAACTCTGGCCAAGAGCTGCGTTTCTAAGCAACAGAATTGTAGAGAGGAAAAAAATCGAATTCTCTCCTTTGATTATTCTGATTGTAAATGTCTCGCTGCATGAGGTAGTCATATTCATACAAAGGCGATTTTCCTTTTAAACACTATTCTGATTCATGTTCCTCTCAGGAACTATAATTTGAATGTCTCCTCCGGTTACCTGCACTCTGTGTTTCCTTGGCTAATGTCAGTTTGCTTTGGCTGTATTTGACCATGTTGGAAAACTTTGAAAATGAGTATTAACCACACTTGTCAAACTGCATTCTTTAGTCCTTCTCACAGTTTTCCATTAAGATGTAAACTCAGTTTTCCTAATGTGCATAATGCTGTTTTTGTTTCACCTGTATTAAATATAATTGAAAACAGGTTAGTATGTGATTTTTTTTTTTCAGTATGCAGACATATTGTAATATAAACAAATCAAAGATCCTCCCCAGTTTGCATAGAATATTTAGGCTGCATTTATTTAATAAAAATACAGTACAAAGTAATATTGTGAAATATTTTTACAAATTAAAATAACTGTTTTCTATTTAAATTAAGGTAAATGAAATTTTTCCTGTGATGCAAAGTTGAATTTTCAGTAGCCATTACTTTAGTCTTCAGTGTCATATGATCCTTCAAAATCATTCTAATATGCTGATTTGCTGCTCAATGTTGAAAACAGTTGTTCTGATTAATATTTTTGTGGAAACCGTTATTATTATTTTTTTCAGGATTTTTTATTGAATAAAAAAAGTTCAAAAGAACAGCATTTTATTTGAAATATAAACCATTTGTAACATTATAAATGCCTTTACAATCACTTTTGATCAATTTTATGCATCCATGCTAAATAAAAGTATTAATTTCTTAAAAAAAAAGTCATCACATAATAATAGTATAGTATTCAGCAACTAACTATATGAGAAGTTTGTCGACCATATTGCATTGCATAATGTGTCAAATTACAAGTCTTAAAGTTACAGTTTGCTACAAGAAACCGTTTGAACATGCTTCAGATGTGTGTAATGGTGAGTTTTGTTCTGTCTTTAGCTGGCTGTCTGCTCTGGAGAGCACAAAGTGGCTGCAGCATCTGTCCCTCCTGCTCAAGGCGTCTCTCCTCGTTGTGAACGCCGTGGACCGTGACCACAGGCCCGTACTGGTGCACTGCTCAGACGGCTGGGATCGCACCCCTCAGATAGTGGCGCTGGCCAAAGTCCTGCTAGACCCGTACTACCGCACCATTGAGGTGAGCGCCAACATAACAAACAAAAATAGGGAAGAAAATTAAAATTCCCCCTGAATTATTGCGAGAGGAATTCATAAGCTATATCACATGCTGCAAAAATCCACAAGGGCTTATTTTAAATCCTGTGGTTTGAAATGCTCACAAGGACATGTTTACATAGACAACGGCTTAGAGAAAATGTTAAAATATTAGTAATGCTGCCCGACCCTTGGAGCACAACACACTTGATTGACATCGACTGAACAACAGAAGAGTCTTTTTGTGGAGTGGTGAGGGCACAGCTGTATGTGTTACTAAGTGTGAAAGTTCCGAAACTGAAGCTGTAGTACTAATAGAACGTGATGACACAGAAGACCTCATCCACAATATCCACATTGACCACCACCCCCTGCCATCAGCTCCCGCATCTCTCACACACACACGAGCGCGACTTTTAGCATTAGATTTAGCAACTTTCAGACCCTTTTTCCATAGAATATTCATACTGACAACCCTAGCGACCTTTTTGGATAAACCTTAGCTATGATTCAGTTGAAAGATTTCACCAGTGCTGACCCGCGAACGGCAGTATCCTACTTCAACCAGAGGGTGAGAGTCCATAAATCGGTCTTTTAACATGTCGAGCCAACTAGATTTTTAGGGCAGTTTTAGATTTCAAAGCACTAAGTACCGTGTGAGTTTTTTTTTTTCGTACATGGTCTTTCAGAAGTGTTCCTCAATGGAGTTACTCAGAAGAGAATCAAGATGGAGAATCTAGTGAAAAGAAACTCTTAAATATTAGTTGTTGTTTTTTTAAAACTGGGACCTTACCAATTCTGCAGCGCTATTTTCGAAAAGGCCAGATATATTAATACGCTACACTGGGAATAAATCTCTCCTCTGCAGTGGATTAAGAGAAACGGAACATTAGAAAAGGAGGATTAGGAGCACACTTGGAAGATGATGACACGGAAGTGGAGGTGCGGCGCGAAGTTCTCACGGGCCTCCTTTTGGCTTGGGCTCATGGTGGCCATAGCTATCACTGCAGCTCTGGAGTTTGATGGTCTGCCGGGTCAGTGGGTTCGCTATGGACCCTGGGAGGCGGGAGCCACCGGAGATCTGAGCTTCACCATGAAGACGAACATCAGCAAAGCTGTAGTGCTGTACCTGGATGATGGCGGCAACTGTGACTTCCTGGAGCTCCTGATCAACGACGGCCGTCTGCAGTTGCGCTTCGCCATCCACTGCGGCGAGCCGGCCTCGTTGCACATGGAGACGCACATCAACGATGAACGCTGGCATCGCGTACTGCTCACGAGGAATTACCGTGAGACCATGCTGGTGATGGATGGGGAGAACAAAGTGGTGGAGGTGAAGTCCAAACGAAGGGAAATGATGGTGGCCAGCGACTTGTACCTGGGTGGGATCCCACCGGACGTGCGTCTCTCGGCCCTCACCTCCAGCACGGTCAAATACGAGCCGCCTTTCCGAGGCCTGATCGCCAACTTGAAGTTAGGAGAGACTCCTCCTGCTCTCCTGGACAGTCAGGGCGTGAAGAACGATCTGGAATACCTGTGTACTAAACAAAACCCCTGCAGCAACGGAGGACGCTGCTCCATTCATGACAGCGAGGTGCTGTGCGATTGCTCTAATACTGGCTACAAAGGGAAATACTGCACTGAAGGTAAGCAAGGTGATGTGCTTCAAGGCCTTACATAACTTGAAGATGTTCTTATCACAATGCCTTACTGGATAACGCGCTTAGCTGTCAAGGTAAAATGTTTGCTTTTAAGGAACTCAAGGGCTCAGGAGCTGGAAATTATTAAACTTTATCTGATCTGGTCTGCCTGTTTTCTAATCGTTTGGTTGAGGGTTTGTCTTATCTTCTTCTTCTGCACTTAAAATGCTGTTTGACTGCAAAAATATTTGTATTATCTATGATGTAACTGAAATTTTTAGGAAAGTTGGGTGATTCAATCATGTTACAAGGAATAGCTCAGCCAAACATGGAAATTCTGCCATCACATGGGTTTGTAACTAAATGAGTGTTTATTTTCTTTCTTTTGTTGAACACAAAATGTAGACATTTTGAATAATGTTCTGGTTGCTCTTTTCCATGCAATTACAATGAATGAGGATTTCAAGCTATTGAACATAGTGACAAAAGCAGCTTGCAATGGTTCAAGTTGACTTGTGCACTATATTAAAAGTCTTCTGAAAGTCATATAAGCTTTGTGTGAGGAACCGACTTAAAATTAAGACTATATTCACTGATAATCTTCCTCTCCAGTGAACTGTTGTCCAGTGTGTATCCAAATCAGTGAACCAGTGAGTTGAAGATTAGAGGAGATGTCAACTTTTAAATTACACACAAAGCTATTACATGACTTCAGAAGTCTATGAATATAGCATGCAAGTCAGATGGACCACTTCTATGATGCGTTTATGGTACTTTACCATTTTGCTGTTTGACTAACTCAGTTCTAATTAACTTGTATTATATTAACAAGAGTGGCCAGGATGTTCTTTAAAAAAATCACCTTTTGCCTTCCTCAGAAGAGGTTGAGTAGCAAAAAATAAATATAAAAAGGAGATAATCTCTTCCTTGAAGTCATGATAAAGCGTAAATTATTGCAGATTTTTTTAATTCCATATTGTGACATACATTCAGGTGTAACCGGAACAGACTTGGTTCTACGCATCATTTTTTGATTGGTTTTGAGATGTGGGTGTAGCACTAAAAAAATGGGGGTAGATGAAAAGAGGTGAAGTTTTAGCAGACTAAAAAACTGGAGAAGTCCGGCATACATTATGACATTTTTTATTTTAAAATGACAAGGTCAAAAAAAAAAATCTATTACAGGTATTTAGAAAATAGATGTGAATAGGTTGAATTTTCGTTTCATGTCGTCGACTTTAATGAAGCACTGAAACACACCACTTTTACAGTGGTGTGTTTTAGATGGTCTGCTATTACAGCACATTAGCCTTTTAAAATGCCTTGAGAATTTATAGCTAATGAGATATCTTTGTAGATCTCATTAGATTAGGTTCCGAGGGTTTGCGTGTTTACAGCTGTTTAGATTTTTATTTTATTTTAACTGTAAATAAAGGATTGATATGCAAAAAAAGCATCCCAAACATGTGACAGAAAGATAAGGATAGTACATTATTTGTACCCTGATATCAGCTTCATTCAAATCAAATGGTTTCTTTTGGCCATTTTATTACTGAAAATGTAGCTAAACAAAATAGGGGGAAATGTAGTTATAATAAAGAGATACAGAAAATTCAGAAATATAAACGAAAATAATGTAATCTACCAAAGTAATAATCCACTAAATCATCTTAGCATTATCACCATGAGACATCTTTAATTTTATATCAGTATTATTATGCAAAATCCAACAAAAAGCACCAGTAAATCATATCCAAGCCTTTTGGATTGATGTATTTTGCCAGAAAATTATCATGCCTTACCTCTACAGACCTGTAGTAGAAGAAACATTTTTTGCATTTGTAATTCTAGCTGTGTACGATCTGTATGCATGTGTAGCATATTCCCCTACTAATTTGATGAAAACATGGACATGTGTTGGAACATGGGAGAGCAGTTTGCCATAGAAACTGTTCTAGGTGACATATGTAGACTAATTAGGGCCACTCAGCAATGTCTCAGCCCTTTGGAGAAGTCACCGTCTGTCATATGGCGGTACGGTGTTAAACCCGAGGCCAAATCTGCATGACTTCATACAGAAATATATTTGGCCCATGTCCTCTTCTAATTGAACAGGCAGCGAGGACAGAGACAGTGGCAGCTCATGCTTGGCTTTTCATTTAATGCAGTCTCAGGTTACCCACTGTGGAGTCGACAGGAAACGGGGCTTCACTCTGTACAGAAAGAACGCCAGCGTGACTGAGTCCAGCAAGTACGTTTCGAATTAAGATGAAATTTTCCGGCGCTTCAAAAGAAGAGAGATATGTGGGACGGGGAGATGTTAAGAAAAGAAAAATAAATCATGCTGAAAGTTGATTGAGCAAATTGGATTTGACACTGGTAAAGGACAATATTAAAGAGAACAATTGGTTTTTGCATGATTTAATTCCTTGCTTTTTCTCCAGGGATTATCCATTGGAAGACAGACTTATCAAACAATGTTTGAGTGTTTAAAAAAATGCATAGATAATCAAGAGTCACAGTGTAATTATTATTTCTAGTTAAGTATTGGTATAACAAATCCTCGGAAGAATTAGCAGAGACTCATCAAATGGTGGTGGTTAATTACACGCATGTCTTTTCATATTTAACAATATTCCCAGACTGTGAGTGGGAAGTGGGCTCCATCACCGTGCCCTTGTCAAACCTCCCAGGTGAAATTTTGCTGGCTTTTACCCTCAAAGCTAAGAGGGCCGTCAGTATCAATTAAGGCTGCCCTCGCCACAATGGAAATCTAGGCCAAAGCGATATATAAGCAGTGTGTGCATCTTTTCTCTCGCATCTGCATCAGGCATACTAATGAGGTCTCAACCCAAATATGAGAGGGCATAAACTGCAGTGTGGTCAGATGCTGTATTATCACCACGCTTCTGTGACCGTGTGGGGTGTTATATATATTGTATATGTATATATGTATATGTATATACAGCATTAACACGGGCCTGCTGGGAGCTCTTAATATCAGTACAGTTACCGTTTTAAAAGGCACATAAGCAGAATTGCACACAGGCACAAGTGTTCCGCATTAACGGGATGCTTTCATATGCCTGGAGATGACGAAAGCAGGCTTTTACTTTTACTTTACTTCACAGTACTACAGTCTTGTAGGGCTGGATGAGATTCTGCTGTATCATTTATACTGCAGTATATCCTCATTGTGGTTTAAAGAATCTGGCACCAAGCGAAAAACTATTGTAAGCAAAAATAATACATTCTGCAAACTGTCACAGATGGGTGCTCTCCTCTCCTCTCCTCTCCTCTCCTCTTCTCTCCCCCACCAATCCAAAATTATTAAAAATAATAAATAGAAATATTATTAAAAGCCCTATATTTATATGTATTTTCATAGTATGTTGAAATTTTATGTCTTCTATAACTTGTATATTAATAAATTGCACTCACTCACTCGCTTAAATGCAAAACAATTGTATAAGTAATATAATAAATTCCTTCAGTATATTATGATTATATATAAAGCATGAGAGATATTATAGGACTCTAACAGCTAACTGGCAATGTATTACAGTTTACCTTTGATTCAATTCACGGCTTTTTTTTTTTTTTTTACATGGAATCAAACCCATGACCTTGGCAATGCTAGTGCCATACTGTTTGAGCTACAACGGTTTCAATATTGCAAAAATAATTGTTTCATTATGTATACCGTTTCCATGATTTACAATTACTCTTATATTAAGTGATATAAGGTTTTTGGTCATGCCGCCCACCCTTACAGTCTACAGTCTTCTATAAAAGCAAGAGCAAAGCACTGAAGAGGTCTAGTTTGCATCAGACAAAAACCTTTTCATGTAATGTTGGACTTCATTACTACACTGGTCTTTTTACTCTGTATGAGAGACTCAATTCGCAGAGGCTTTTCTTTAAGTGTTCAGGGAACGAGCATTCACTGTGAAAACAAGGCCATCCGCTCCCCAGGATTAAATAATGTAGACTGAGAGTCTGTCTTATTTATCAACACAAATTAGTCTGGGTTGCCCTCAACATCGAGCTGTGTGTGCCAAGGATGCAAGCATGTCTGTATTTTGTTTTCAGACAGACATCTGCTGCCATTGTGCAGTTTTGTATTTCTTTTGGGGCCAAAATGCAAGCGAGTGAGGTTAGCTACTTTTTCACCGGCTCAGGGCTTGTGTGTTTTGGCTCTGGTTGTGCGGTAATCAGCACCATAGTTTACTGCACTTGGCAGAGGGCACAAGATGCCAAATAATGGTTTACACACTAGGCAGCAATTCAGCTAGTAATTAAAACAGGACATGGAGTCTTTTCAGCTGCCTTGTTAATTTTGCTTGGTGGCCATTTGCAATGCAACACAGTCCCTGCCTTTTGAAACCTTATAATAGCTTCCTGTGAGGAACAGGCTGAAATTGAAGATGGGTTTTATTGATAATCTTCCCCTCCAGTGAGCTGTTAACTCGAAACTGCTGACCGAATCAGGAATAAATAACATTTATTTTTGTGTGATGTATTCCTTTTAATGCTAATTTTTTTATTTACAGATTAACTGCGGTTAATAGAAGGAATGAATTTGTGTTACAGTGGTGTTACTAATAATGTTGGATTCATTTGAATACAGGAAGTTAAAATATCAGTTCACATATATATATACAGTGGTGTGAAAAATTGTTTGCCCCCTTCCTGATTTCTTATTTTTTGACATGTTTGTCACACTTTAATGTTTCAAATCAACAAACAAATTTAAATATTAGTAAAAGATAAACAAGTGAACACAACATGCAGTTTTAAATGAAGGTTTTATTATTAAGGGAAAACACAATCCAAAACTACATGGCCCTGTGTGAAAAAAAGTGTTTGCCCCCTAAACCTAAAAACTGTTTGGGCCACCCTTAGCAGCAACAACTACAATCAAGCATTTGCGATAAATGGCAATGAGTCTTTCACATCACTGTGGATGAATTTTGGCCCACTCTTCTTTGCAGAATTGCTTTAATTCAGCCACATTGGAGGGTTTGCGAGCATGAACCGCCTTTTTAAGGTCATGCAACAGCATCTCAATAGGATTCAGGTCAAGACTTTGACTAGGCCACTCCAAAGTCTTCATTGTGTTTTTCTTCAGCCATTCAGAGGTGGACTTGCTGGTGTGTTTTGATCATTGTCCTGCTGCAGAACCCAAGTTCGCTTCAGCTTGAGGACACAAACAGATGGCCGGACATTCTCCTATAGGATTTTTTGGTAAACATCAGAATTCATGGTTCCATTTATCACAACAAGTCTTCCAGTTCCTGAAGCAGCAAAACAGCCCCAGAACATCACACTACCACCACCATATTTTAATGCTGGTATGATGTTCTTTTTCTGAAAAGCAGTGTTACTTTTACACCAAACATAATGGGACACACACCTTCCAAAAAAAGTTCAACTTTTGTCTCGTCAGACCACAGAGTATTTTCCCAAAAGTCTTGGGATCATCAAGATGTTTTCTGGCAAAACTGAGACGAGCCTTAATGTTCTTTTTTCTCAGCAGCGGTTTTCATCTTGGAACTCTGCCATGAAGACCATTTTTGCCCAGTCTCTTTCTTACGATGGAGTCATGAACACTGACCTTAACTGAGGCAAGTGAGTCCTGCAGTTCTTTGGATGTTGTTGTGTGGTCTTTTGTGACCTCTTGGATGAGTTGTTGCTGTGCTCTTGGGGTAATTTTGGTCCGCCGGCCACTCCTGGGAAGGTTCTCCACTGTTCCATGTTTTGCCATTTGTGAATAATGGCTCTAACTGGGTTCGCTAGCGTCCCAAAGCTTTAGAAATGGCTTTAAAACCTTTTCCAGACTGATAGATCTCAATAACTTTCTTTCTCACTTGTTTCTGAATTTCTTTGGATCGTGCAGAGTTGAGGACGTTGCAATCACTTTGTTAGGCAGGTCCTATTTAAGAGATTTCTTGTTTGCGAACAGGTGTGGCAGTAATCAGGCCTGGGTGTGGCTAGAGAAATTGAACTCAGGTGTGATAAACCACAGTTTTAACAGGGGGGTAAACACTTCCTCACACAGGGCCAAGTAGTTTGGGATTTTGTTTTCCCTTAACAATAAAAACCATTTAAAAACTGCATGTTGTGTTCACTTGTGTTATATTTGACTAATATTTAAATTTGTTTGATGATCTGAAAAATTAAAGTGTGACAAACATGCAAAAAAAAAAAAGAAATCAGGAAGGGGCCAACACTTTTTCACACCACAGTATAAAATAATGAAAATCTATCTTTGGAGTTAGTGGGAAAAAAAATCTGTACATGAGAATGAGAATTCATATAAAACTTAATTTTCCAACTCTGTGTCCCTCATGATTCACCCACTTACTTTCTTTCATGCAATGAACACTCAGTTATCGGTAGGTCTACATGATCTGTCAACACACCACCTGATTTTTGCGGCAGACCTTTGCAAGGTCAAAATGAATGCTAGCTCTCCTTCTCAGAGGGGAAAGGATCTTCGTGTTAGATATTGCTTGCATTTGCTTTCTTTGTTTAATAAAAGGAGCTTGGTGGAGCTTGTCAGATTTGCTTTTAGACCTAGGAAAATCCCATCCCTGTGCACTCAAGTGCATTTGCTGGTTTGCCTGTGTGGCTTTGCATTTTCAAAACCCTTATAGTGGAAAATAAAGGCAGACTGCAAAGCGACAAAGGGGTACTGCTGGAGTTCATGTTCTCATGAAATGCCAGAACAGGATTACTTGTTACTTATTTAGCTTGCTAATTAATAAAGAGTAATTTTCATTAAATTAGTTCTTAAGTGCCACTGATGTAATTGGAATAACATTTATTTGTTCCTGATTTCAAAAAGGAAATATGTCATTTTAATCATATAGATCAAACAAGATTGTTCCAGACTTTGACTTTAAATCATAAAATTTGATCAAAAGTACACTTGTTTACCAGGTAGACTTGCTTATCAGTGCTCAAGATGAAACATGACATGTGATGTGTGAAGAAAAAATTAAGGTAAAATACATTTTTATTTTGTCCTTATTATAATACTTATTATTTTTGAGGTACAGTGAAAGTAAGACATTGTTGAAGTGATTTTCAGCCTCTGTGTTGCAACATTCACACATGCAATTATGCAGAAAGATCAAATGAACTTTTGCAAAAACAGATAATGAAACGAGCTGCCAATAAGTTGCTGGCAAGAAGCCATGCTACATGTGAGAAGCTGTTTTGTGAAGTGGGTGACACCTATATTATTGACTTACTGCAATAGCAATCAAAAAGACTGTTGATTTCATATTTTAGCTCCTGTAAACAGACACTTCCTCTATTGTCGTGGTTAATGGAGATGCCTAGTCTTATTTGAGTTCACACTGGAGGACCTGATTCAGTTCATGAAAGGGATTAGCATCACTTTGCTAAACAGAGACAGATTACATGCCACTCTGGCTTTTTCAAACCGACAGGCTGAGATCATGCTAATAACCCGCGTGGTGCTAGCCTAGCACGCTTATTTTGAGAAGCTCCAGATGCTGTCACCATGTCAGCTCTCATGGCCATGCTCAATTCATTACAATTCGGGACTTTGTTGCCGTGACCAATTTGAGGAAGCCGAGGAGAGCACTTGTAAAGGTTAAAGCGGCCCTCGTGATTTATGGGCGGTTGACAGTTTTGCATGGCCTGATATCCAGAGCCAAGCAAGCAGCTCCCACAAACACAGTGTGATTAAGAGATTTACTGTCTCGCTCCTGGCAATCGAGCAGCATTTGCGCTGAGGGTTTTGTGTCGTCTTTTGTCCCGGCTATTGTTGTGCTTTCAGCTTCCCTTTGCAAACATTGCTGGGGTGCACTAACGTCCCCCTCGAACGTAATGCACCTGTGGTATCCGACAGACACAGTCCAAATAACCTTTTCATTGATAAAGCAGTCCATTAAGATTTGCTTGGAAACCTCAGATTTAATTTGTAACTGTTGAGCGACCAAGATTAGGAAAATGGATAATAGATCAGCCCTCCCTCTCCCGGGTGCTCGTTTACGTGCCAACTTCTCCATGGCCACATAATGATGAACATAAAATAACATTCGCAAAGATTCCTCTTTAATTGGCCATAGGGTTAGGTCTGTGTTTTCAATGGCCTTGTAGAAACCGCCATGTGTTCTCATTAGTGTTTTAGAGGGAGGATTGTTGCCCTCCACCTTTTAAGAGCTGCAAACAGCTCCTCTCACAGCTACTTTCTCCTCATTATCACAGTGGCAACAGTGATCTGACTCACCTTTCATGACCAGACAGTCCAGCCCCACACTAGCTCCACCCAGCAAGCCTTTGACGTCCTCCCCTGACTCCTATTATTTCACAGTAAAGGTTTTCCAAACCTCACTCGGACCTGTGCTTGCCTGAGTCTGTCCTGTGGTCTCAAGTATGCCATTAAGTTAGCACCTGACCTTTTGGCCTCTTGGAGTACTTGCTGTAGAAGTATTCTCAACGTCATAGTATTCAAATTATGGTATTAATGAGTCCCAAATTACTTTTTGTCTGTACCAAGATTTATTCATATGAATAATAAACACAATGAACGTGATTAGTATTATACATATTATGTGAGTAGATAATATTTAGCAGTATGTACATTCATTGTAATGTGTGCCTTGGAGGAGGATAATCCTGGTTCCTACTTAGCGTTTTGTCTTTCTTCACTTGATCTTGTGGGGGTTTTTTTCTTGTCACAACAAGTCACTGAGGATACGAAGGCATGGTTTTCTGAAAAAAATGATTTGATACAATATATATTCATTGTAAGACGTGCTGTACAAGTAAAAGTCACTTCTCTTGATGGTATGATAATGGTTTGATGAATTTATGAAGTAAATACTGCAATGTTTGTTTCAAATTTTAATTTGTCTGCTAAATGTATCTACTATATTGTCCAACACTTGATTTGCATGCATAAGGAGAATTCTGCCATTTTTGGACACACTGGACACAGTTCCAGTGTCATTTGCACCACATCTCAGATTATGTACTGTATATTTACTGTACATTTAATAACATTCTATAGTGGAAATGGTGTGAATTACATTAGATTGTTTTTGTTTTTGTTATTATTATTATTTTTATTTTTTTTATCAAATGGCCAACATCTTCATAATTCTAATTTAATAGCTAGAATTTTATGCATCCAAAATGCTCACAAATATAGACACACTTTGTCACTATAATATATATATAATTTTTATAATTCTATAATTTTTTTTGCGCTTTTTTTCCTGCCTAGTTGCACTTGTTACTTCAGTTTTTGAGTGAACACTGTCAGAATTATCCACAAATAATGTCTTTTTTCACTCAAAAACTGAGGTGCATAAGCTCAGATCAATAAGACCTGCAACCAATTAGTTCCAAAAAACAAGACTGAGATACAAGACTTGGTGATAATATAGCGTAATGAGAGATTTACAAGCAATTTAAAAGGCCACCAAAAATGGGTAAAGGATTGTCAAACACCGCCTAAGGGTTTAAAATGTTCTACTAGATAGACTAGACGTGAGTCTAATTTCATATCAAGATCTGACACTATTTTTATTTCACTCTTTGTTCAGATTATCATAGTTTTAAATTTAGTAATTTAAATTTTTATGATGGATTGTCATGTTTTAAGATAAATTCTTATTTCAGTTGATTTAGATTAAATATTTGAGTATTTCTGGGAAAAGGGTAAAACAATACAAATCTATACATGAAAGATGTGAAAAGTAGGAAAAAATAAATGAAAACATTAGTTGCGTTCAAAATCACAAGCTGTCTAAGTTCTCAAACTGTCATACTTTTCTCCTACTGTTTTATGAATACTACACACATTGTTTTTCACCTACTATTGTAGAGCAGTAGGCACATTTGTGACTCTGGACCACAAAACCATACGGGGAAAATTTTTGAAAAGCTGAATAAATAAGCTTTCCATGATGTATGGTTTGTTAGGATAGGACAATGTTTGGCCGCGATTACAAACTATTTGAATATCTGGAATCTGAGGGTGAAAAATCTGAAATAGTGAGAAAATCGCCTTTAAAATTGTCCAAATGAAGTTCATAGCAATGCATATTACTAAACAAAAAATAAGTTTTAATATATTTACAGTAGGAAATTTACAAAATATTTTAATGGAACATGATCTTTATTTAATAGCCTAATGATTTTTGGCATAAAAGAAAAGTCGATAATTTTGACCCATACAATATTTTTTGGCTATTGCTAAAAATATACCCAACGGACGTAAGACTGGTTTTGTGGTCCAGTGGTCCATTGGAGCGAGTTGGTTAAAAGTTTCAAGAACGGTTTAATTGACATTTATAGAACAAAAAGAAAAAAGTTGAATTCGGTTAGTTTTAATAAAATCAAACCCCTGGGATATAAAAGTTCCTGAAGTTGAAGAAACTCTTATAGATTTAATCGTTGTATCTCAGAAAACAACACAAGCAACATGCATCCCAGCGCCCATGAGTCGAATCATCTAGACTACTATAAACAGTTATCTGCAGTAATGACAATAACATTTGAGTGTACTTGATTTATGACTCAAACAAGTGGTGCGTGCATTTTTATCATGTTTTAGTCAGACTGAAATCTACAGTAGACTATGCAATTATGAGCTTTTTAAAGTTTCTGCTAACAACATTTGTAAGTACTTACTGTATACTCAAGTGGTGGTATTTTAGTTCACATGCCCTCAAAGATATCATGTACGCTTTTGAGTAATACTCTTTAACCACTCTAAAATGACTTTCACCCTCTGAGTTCCTTAATTCACATTTCTTGAACGCTTATCTTACTGATGCATATGATTTTTCTTGGATCCACATGATGTTTTGCTCCCACATCTGAATATTTATGAAGTGTAGGATTACAAGTAGGCCTACATACTGTTATTAAATTTATATTTATAGTAGTTTTCATTTTAGCCTGTTTTCCATGTAACATTTGGATAAACGGATTCATAATAGTAGTATTTGGCATGATATATTTACTTAACTGTGAACCATAACATAAAACCTCATCTAACTTGATATTTTGATAGTCTCACCTAGCAATTACACATACATACTCTCTTCAGCAATGGCATTTACTCTGCTCATTATAGTTTCAACAGGCTGAATGACAAATGGTGGATTCTGTGTTGTTGATGTATTATTCTCTTTCTTCTTTCCCATCATTCCTGCTGCAGCTCTCCAGCAAGTTTTAGGAGGTAAGACCAATGTTTTGTCTTTTCAGAGCTGATATTGATGCTGGTGTCATCCTTCCTTGCATTGTCAGTTTGTACTGCAGTTCTGTTGACTGACTAGAGTGGCCTAAAATCACTCACCTGCATGAGAAAGACCAGATTCAGTGACAGATTGAGCATCATGTGCCGTTGCACACGCCACACCGGCTATGCGCGAGTAAACGCTCAACGGTGGAGCATTTATGTTGTGGAGGATTTTATAATGCTTGGTCTCCAGTTTTGCAGGGCCGGAGGCTCGGGCCTCCAGCGCTGCAGCTTTTAAATGATCTCTGAATTAGATCTGCTGAATTAGAGCGCATAAGTGCAACCCAGGCTAGGATTAAGGCAGCTGGCAGTGGTCATGCAAAACCGCTCTGCCATATACAGCTCATGGGGAAGATAAATTGAACCTCGCAGTTAGGCGTAGATGAATCCTGCAAGGCTTGACACTTCACAACTCACAAGTTTGAATGCTGGCGAAGATCCCAAATATATATTATTTTTCCAACACCTTCTCTGTGAATGATAAAACTTAAATGCCACGGTTTGTGATGTCCGTCCTTTTGTTTTTAGCTCCAAGGACCTCGATATTTTATGTGGATGGATGGGTTGAGTCTAAGACCTGCGGGAAATTCATCAACTCAATCTTGATTTTCAAAAGCTAGCGATGAAAAATGTCTCTCTGATTGAGGAGATCCATGATGCCGTGGTTATTTAAAATGTATTATATTGTGCCTCGGGGCTGATGTGATGTCTGGGCTTGAAAATTATGATGTAGTGCATTATTCAGTAGATGTTAAAACACTGTTAACAGATACATAGAGGAAAGTCAGGTTTTTTTTTAATTTCTTTTTTTTTTGTGAACTTAAAAAATAGTAAGAAATTAAAATAGTAAGATGGAAATGGTGAAAAAATGCAACTCAAAAAATGCGGTGCAACTCTGAGGTCTTGAAAAAGGAGCAGTCTATTGTGAAAAGGTCTGCTCTATTTAAAATGTACACTCGATGTTATTGAAGCGCCTGTGATCATTGGCAGTGTCTGTATTGTATTCGTTCTCAACAGAAGAAGGTTATCTTAAAGGCCACAGTGACACTAGTGGATGACAGAGGCCTTCTTTTACAACATGTGCTTTTAGCCTAGACTTTTAATCATCCTCGGTTTCCCTTGTGAAGAGCTCAAGTGCTAGGACTACGCAGACATCAAATGGCAAGAATTGGACAGGGATGTGCCATATAAAGCAAGTGCTTGTGTCTATTGGATTAAAGCATTCACACAGTGTCAGCACTTTGTTTCTAGTGCAGAATGCATGAAAACAAAGATGGCACTCGTTCAAGCTTCTCTGGAATGCAGTTTGACATCTGAAAAGCTTGATTTAGGTGTCGCATCAGTTTGTGTATGTACAGCATTAAAATTCTGTCACATGGAGATCCAGTGAGTGTTTGTGGATGGGCCTGTTCGTGTTTGGGTGGTCACAGGAAGATGGAGGTGTTGTAACAGAAAGCAGATATGGGAAAATTTAGTTTTGTGTTGGGTCAGATGCCTCCGCCATGTCACTGCTGAAAATACCATCTGCATGGATTTCCGTGTTGATTCATGTCAGTTTGGTGCTTGTCTAGTTGGAGGACCAAAAATTACAGTAAAGTGGATTGACCAAAATCAGAACTTGCTGGTTAGGAAGCATTCAAAGTTAGTTAATATTTAGAACTCAAACCATTTTAGCAGGAGGTTCTGTTCAAATCATCATCATATTTTTCACAATATCTTAAAATAGTTAACATGAAATAACAATGAACTATACTTTTGCAGCATTTATTAATCCAAACTA
The DNA here is from genome assembly GCA_018155175.1 of Sinocyclocheilus anophthalmus. Classification (NCBI taxonomy): domain Eukaryota; kingdom Metazoa; phylum Chordata; class Actinopteri; order Cypriniformes; family Cyprinidae; genus Sinocyclocheilus; species Sinocyclocheilus anophthalmus. The sequence continues at coordinate 3,973 of JADLZN010010792.1, read as the reverse complement.
CCTTTCAGACATTTTTTTTCTTTTCTTTTTTTTATGGCAACAAGGATGCATTGAATTGATCCAAAGTTACAGTAATTTAAACTCTCTTGTTCTATAAATGCTGTTATTTTAAACTATTTATTAATCAAAGAATCATGAAAAAAATCACGGTTTCCACAAAAACCATTAAGCAGGGCACATTTTTCAACATTGATAATAAATGTTTCTTAAGCACCAAATCAGCCTATTAGAGTTATTTCTAAAGGATCATGTGACACTGAGGACTGGGGTAAGGCTTCTAAAAATTCAGCTTAGCCCTCACAGGAATAAATTTCAATAAATGTCATTCACCATGTCCTAACTACACGGGACACGACAAGATTCCATTAAAGTGGCGGTCCTAGGGCTGGACGATATGGCCAAAAATATTATCACAATATATTTTTTTCATATCAGTCGATATCGATAAATATCACGATCGTCTAAACCGTATCGCCGTAAACACTATTTTAAAAAGCCTCATAAAAACTGCCAAGAACGGCCACAACAGATGTCTTTATGAAAAATGAATTTGGCAAGTCTATGACACCTCATATAAACCATATAATATTTTAGAAAACAAAAACAGCACAAATAAATTTATGTTCACCTTTTATTTGTATTTAGCCCTCATTCAACCAAGAAATGTGAAATTCTTTCAATCCTGCATTTTTTTAATCCAAAATACAGCAAAAAACCGTAACATTTTGAAATATATTTACGATTTAAAATAATGGTTTTCTATTTCAATATAATTTAAAATATAATTTATTCCTGTGATATCAAAGCTATATTTTTAGCTCATTACTCTTGTCACATGATCCTTCAGAAATCAGTAATATTATGATTTGCTGCTCAAAAATAATTTATTTTTATGTTGAAAACAGCTGAGTAGAATTTTTTTTCCAGGTTTCTTTGATGCATAGAAGAGTGTTCAGAGAACAGAATGATCTGAAATAGAAAGCTTTGTAACATTATAAATGTCTTTGCTGTCACTTTTGATCAATTTAAATCATCCTTGCTAAATAAAAGTATAAATTCTTAATTCGTACGGACTCCCCGCTTTTGAATCGAATAATGTATAATGCTACAAAAGGAGTGTATTTCAGATAAATGCTGTCGTTCCCCCCTTAGGTCTTTCTATTAATCAAAGAATCCTGAAAAAAAAAATTCTGTTTTAAATATTGATAATCAGCAATATCGGCATATTAGAATGATTTCTGGATCATGTGACACTGAAGACTGGCGTAATGATGCAGAAAATTGAGCTTTGATCACAGGAATAAATTACATTAAAAATATATTCAAATAGAAAGCAGTTATTTTAAATAGTAAAAAATTAAAACATTTTGCTGTACTTTGGATCAAATAAATGCAGGCTGGTGAACAGAAGAGACTTGTTAAAAAAAATAAAAATAAAAAATAAACCATTAAAAATATTACCGTTCAAAAGCTTTTGACTGGTAGTGTAGGCTGATAGCCAGTATAAAGAGTATGAAAAGTGCAAACTGATTGTCTGCCAGCAGGAGGCGCTTTAAGAGCGGTTGAACTAGCGGTTTCTCCAGTAATGGCTGTAAACAAAGCAGCTTCGCTCATGAACACTTCTTTATTAGATAAAATAAAAATCCCATCGAAACTTTTCTGAAGACAGTCTTTCCCTTCAGAGATACATTCATATAAAACACCCGCGACAAGTTCTGATTTTGAAACGTGCAGTGCTCATGTTTATTCAATGAAGCCACAAATAAATTAATGTATGGGAAACACTGGTAATGTAGTCTATATCGAAATATCGGAAATGTGTTTAAAAACCATATCACCGTTATTGAAAAAAAAAAAATATCGCGATACATATTGATATTGAATTATTGTCCAGCCCTAAGGCTGTCCACAGAGATCGACGCAACACCGGACTTGACAGAATCATTCAAATATTAAGCGCATCATTAGTGCACTGCAATCCCAACGAAATGGACATGTTTCGAATCTATTCAATCTAATATAAATTTTTACATTATTAAAAGTAAAAAAAATAGTTGCCACCAACAGTTCACAGTCTTAATGTACATGTTTGCTTTAATTTATTTTCAAAATCTGAGGTTAACTATCTGTTGTTGCTTTCAGTATGTCTATAAATGTCACTCAAACTCCCATTAGACAATTTTACATGAATAAAAACACTAATCAGACACACTAGGGATGTAACGGTATGAAAATTTCATATCATGATTATAGTGACCAAAGTTATCACGATTATCAATATTATCAGTTTTGTTCAAATTAGATTAAAACGTTCAAAAAGAATTGATACACACACTGAAAACATTTCAATGTTTTATATTTGAAAATCAACAAACAACAAATACAATTAGCAGCTATATGCACTTTTTTAGCATAAACATTAAATTAACATTAACATGAAGCCTAATAATAATAATAATAAGAATAATAATAAATCACTTGAAGAATGTGATCTTCGGTTAGAGGATCTTGTGATGCTTTTTAAGGCAAAAGGTGGGGTGATTTCGCGTTACATACAACATAAAATAGGCTATACAATTTTTCATTTAAGCAAGGACAACTATATTTTCGTCAGCCACAATTGATAGAATATGATTAAGACGGTAGTGTAAGCAACGGTTGAGTTGAAAACGATTAATAGTAACATAAGGACCACAATTAGACAATATTGGAAATAAAAATAATAATAATAATAATAATAAATACTTTTTGCAAGAACTGCTGGAGTACTGATGCTGCACGCACGCGCAGCGTTGTCAAGGTAACATTTGGTCAGTCATTCCCTTCGCCAAGGGAGTTCCAAATGCTTATACAAGACAGTAATACCCTGCACCCTTCAAAAAACACACTTCAAGGGCTCTGCCCTTCAAAGGGAGTAGGGCACAGAGATGCTCACTTCTGTTTGGAATTCGCACCATGTCTCTTGTATCACCGCAGAGCCTCGGATGTGCTCTCTCTCGTTTCATTCAAATGCAGCTTGCCGTCTTGCGTCTCAGTTTTTGATTGTATTGAAAATGAAATCAAAGGAATTTAGTATCAATACTACTATAATTTTGCTGTAGTCATCATATTGTCCTGACGATTGTTTTGTACACTGTTCATAATGGATTTATAAACGGGTAAGATTTCAAAACATTAATCTCAATTCAATATTTCATATCCCCGTATTTATATATTATTATAGGTAAACAAAAAAAATCTGTGTAATAAGTTAACTATGAATAGACATAGATTAGGGGGACCATACGTGCCATTTTCCCAGGACAGGTCCTGGCCAGGGAAAATGGCAGTATGGTCCCCTACCATTACATTATCCCTTAAATGTCAACCTGATAGTTTGAACGTTCGTTCGTCTTGGCTCAAAGCCACTTGCTGCGAACTTTTCTTCGCGGAAGCTTTGCGTTAATTACAAGTGAGATAACTAAATATTTAATCTCTAATCAATATTTTTTGTCCAATTATTTGCCCAGTTAGTTTTGGTATTGAGGTAAAAGTTACCTTGAATTCGCTATATAACAGTGGGTGCTGGTCACAAAGTTGACTGAGCAAATTTGATGCATTTCCCCCTTTTGCAGCAATTTTCTTCTTGCAAGATCGGCAGACAGGGGGTCCTCGATTAAATTGCCTTTAGGACTCTTGTAAAAGCCAAAATACGACCAGACCACCGATTTGGTCCTCTTAGATGGCTGAAAAATCTCCCGAGCGCTGTCACTGCCTTCCGCCATTTCGTCTCGTGCAAAAAAACAACAACAACACTGCATGCTGCTTCTGCGTCAGACTGATGCTGGCTGGACAGGATTTACCGCGAGTTTTCAAAAGCGCGATAATCAAACACGGTTTTGATGATAATTAAATTTTAAATGGTAATACTAACCGCCAGTTCATTTTATCGTGATTTATTGTGAAACCAGTAATCGTTCCATCCCTAAAGAAC